>OU342744.1:428754995-429079336 GCA_910589775.1 Avena eriantha
TTTTTTGAGCTAGATCTAATCTGTTTACTCATGCGCGTATGATGTATTAGGCCAACCAGACGGTGTATGACTCCGACTATCATGGTTTAGCGGATAAAGACAGTCCTCTGCTATGTAAACATAGATATGTGCCTGCTAAATTTGTAGCGTTCGAAGGACGAAACGCAGGCAGGAGGTTTCTATGGTGTCAAGGACATCGTGCAATGATGCAAGGCGGAAGTTGTTGAGTTGTCAAATGGGTAGATCCAGAGTGGCCCAAATCAATGCAGAAAACGTTAGACAAACTATGGGATATGACTGTTGAGTTGAAAGAATCCGTAGTCAGCTCACTTCTTGACAGTGTTGAGATGAAGCTATGGGACCCAGTTGACACGACCAAGCTTAACCGAGATCTCAGGAGGGTGCAAGACAAGGTTAGCAAAGTCGAGAAGGAGAGGGACGTGGCGTTGGCCCTGAAGGCTAAAGCAGAGCAAGAACTGACTCAAGCAAGGAATGATCTTCACCAGGCCAAAGTCCTGCAGTTCACAACTATGAGTATTGACAAGTGCATGAGGCAAAATTCAGAGAAACAATTGAAGTTGTGCAAGGAAGATAGTAAAAGGAAGGAGCAGACGATTCGATCCTTGCTCTCGCAGGAAGATGCGCATCGGGCTAAGATTAGGAAGATCAAGGAGATGTGTGATAACTAGTTCTATTTAGCTTAAGCTCTATGCCTTTTTAAGTTGTAATTGTTGTAATTATTGACCTAGCAGTTTGAACTATTGGCCTCGGAGTCCTGGGAGGAAAAAAATTGGTCGGCCGTTAATCTGTCTTAACCCTGCATTACTTCCTTTTGTCTGACCAATGCCCCTTGGATATTCTACCCGTCGCTTCGTCGTCCTCGTGTACAAATAGGAGGCGCCATAGCGTGTCGCTTCGTCGTCCATCCCCTTGTCCTCTCTAATCTCCACCGCATCGTCGCTTCGTCGTCCATCCCCTCGCTCCCTCTCCTATCTCCAACGCGCTGCCATGGAGATGCCCGCGCTGAACTTCTACGAGGCAGTAATGTTCACGCACTTCGACATCCTCGCGCTGCCGGCCGCAACGGTGCCCCACGGATGGCGCGTTAGCTATGCGGGGGTGCCGGTGGCTCCGCTCCCTGGCCGAGCCGAGATGGAGAGCGAAATCGTGGCGTGCCGCCGCTAGATGCCCGCGTGGAAGAGGGCGCTGCCCCGGTACACGGCGGCCAGCCTGTACTGGCCGGCGCTGTTCAAGAAGGAGCGTAAGGCCAAGATTGGCAAACGCATCGTTGACGGGCGCGTGGTGCACTGGAATCTTCGCAACCCAGAAGGGCGGGAGAGGTTTTGGTCCGTCCCTAGATGGACCAAGTACAACGTCATCGCCGCCGCTCGCTACGAAGAGGTGCTCCGTCTCGCGAACAATGCATAAATCGTGGAGGTTCCGTCCGACAACGACGAGGAAGCCGGTGGCTCGGAGGACAGTGGCAGCGGAAGTGAAATTGTTGACTAGTGGTTGAATTGATGTAGGATGTGAAATCGCACCTTTGTTTAGAAGAATTTGTGGTTGAATTAATGAAATGTCTCGATTTAGATCTCTGTCTCGATTAATTTGTGGAAGAATTTGTGATTTAGATCAATTTCTGCCTCCATTTAGATCTCTGTCCCGGATTGGGAACATGACCGTGAACCAAAGACCCCTTTTCTACTAGTGTATTATGACATTGGTGGTTTGTTTAAATGTATTCTACGTGGATTGTGCCGCATGCAAATGGCACAACCACAATTTATAAAGTGGAAGCACGTACACCTGGTTACTGGAGATCCGGGAGCTTCGCCAGATGCAGGGGATGCAGGAGCAGAGAGGCGGTGAGATAGACGGGCTCAATATTAGGCTAGAAAGTGGTACCGATTTCCTCCTCATCTGGGCATTATTGGTTGCCATTGCTGTTTATATTGCCACGTCGTTGTGCAGCATCAGAAATAAGTTGCTACTTCGTGGAGTGTGGCAGCTTAAATAATTTATTTCTGTGCAACTTACATTCAGTCGTATTTGGAGACCTCCTGCCCCTCAGCAATCGTGGAACCGATGCTGCGTGTTTTCAGATAGCAGTGGCACAATCACAATTTTGGATTCAATACTGACTCGGGCGTTTCCAAACCCTAAGTCGCGGTACATTTTACTCAGAACACGTGGGTAGATTGTTTCGCCCAGCAACATGCCACACACAGAGCTCCAAAATTTAACAGAATTACATATATAGGTTCAAGTTCAACACATTACTATGCATCTTCATTGCCAGCAGCCTTCTTCCTCTTCCTCGGTGCCAATTTTCTTAGCTTCACGTACTCTGTATCCCCGGGACAATGGGCACCAGAATTGTGTCTAGCATCATCTTTCCACTCATTTTTAATTTCTTCGGGCAGCAAAATGACATCTTTTCACTCGTTTTTAATTTCTTCGGGCAGCAAAATGACTAACCTGGCAGTCATATTTCTAACCTTACGGCGCTTCCTGTCAAAGAAACAAGACTATTGCATAACTGCCCAATATCTATAGAGTAAATAAAACAAAAATTACAATTCAGCACAAACATGCGAACCCCAAGAGACCTTTTCTTACCAGGAACTAATTGGGTTCGAGCAACCACCATGTCCAAGAATAGAAGGGCGACTCCTAGTTGCAGCAGCTTCCACATCTAGTACATCACAATTCAGCTCAAACATGCAAGCCGAAGCATACCTTTTCATCAACCCAATTAGCTGACTGTCACACATTAGAGGAACCATGATGCCACGTTCATCCATGAAGCTGAACTTTGCAGTCTGCTTCGGACATAATTCATCATGATTACGCAGAGCAGTAACCATACCAGATATAGTGCAGATCTGCGCAGGCGCTTCTTCCATCGTGATACAATGGTGTCCATACCACTTGCCCTTAGAGTCGTACCTGAAGAGGACTATCGTAACTAGGTAAGGGGGTCCGCGGAGATCCCACTTGACAGAAAACTGTGGACAAAATATGTTTGTCAGCATTGGGCTAACAAACAATTTGAGGTTCAGTAGCCAGCTAGTAGTTATAATTAGTGCGAATAGCAAAGAGAAGGGTAGCTCACCCGCTCGTAGACAGAACTTCTTCTTCCTTGATAGTAGGATCTGCCATCCTCCGAGCTGCTCGGCTCGTCGGGGGCGGAGGCGGGCTAGAGCCTCGCAATGGCGGCTACGGCATGCGCGATTGGAGCTCGGGGTCAGCGACTGGGTGCAGCAACTGGGCGCAGCAACTTGGCGCCGGAAGTCAAATGTCCGAAGGGATCGTCATTCCTGGAGGGTGGATTCTGACACCACCGGTGCTAGGGGAAAGGTGGGAATGGATTTGTGAAATTGGTCAACGCATCCAATCCACTTAGCTACTCGATTTGCCTAAGAGGTTGCCGCGTTGGCGCTCGCATCACGGACAGATGACCGACATGAGGGTCCCGACCGTGTACTTCACGGGGCAGTTTAACGGAATCTTCGAATTTCACAGGGGTGAGATGAGTTTGCCTCGAAATGGCCCCTCTCAGTAGTTGGCGGCCCAACATTTCGAAACACGGCAATTTCAGGCAACTTAGGTACCGCCATGCGCTGGCCTGCGAACTTTGGTACCGTAGACGAACAGGCCCCACTGGGGGCTACCACTACCTCTGTCACCATCGACAAGTTCACCAAGTGGGCGGAAGTGGAGCTCGTCTGAACCATACCGGCGAGGTTGGCAGTCATGTTCATCCAGGGTCTGGTATGCCATTTTGGCGTGCCTAACTGCATCATCACCAACAACGACAACCAGTTCACCAGCAGGTCGTTCTAGTCCTACTACATGGACATTGGCACCAAGATCGGCTACGCTTCCATTGCCCACCCATGCAGCAATGGGCAGGTTGAGCGGGCCAATGCAGAGATGCCTCAAAACAAGTAGTTTCCACCGCAAGCTCAAGGAGTGCGGCCGAGGATGGATCAACGCGCTCACGGGTGTGCTATGGTCCATCCGCACCACTACGACCACGCCAAATGGTGAGACTCCTTTCTTCCTCATGTATGGAGCTGAGGCTATCATCCCTGCAGAACTCTAGCACGGCTCCCCGCGAGTCCTGGCCTTCAATGAGGCAGCACAATAGGACCTCTGTTAGGAGGACCTCCTCCTGCTGGAGGAATCCCACCACAAGATCAATGTTTGGGTAGCCAAGTACTAGCAGGTGCTGCACCACTACCATGGGCACAGCATGCGCGCATGCACCCTGGAGGTGGGAGACCTAGTCCTACGACGGGTTCTCTCTTGTGAGGACCTCCACAAGCTCTCACTGATGTGGGACGCCCTTCCAAGGTTGCCCACGTCTCGAGGACCGGGGCGGTCAGGCTAGAGATGGAAGAAGGAGTTCCAATTCCCAACGCCTGGAACATCCAGCACCTTTGCAAGTTCTACCCCTAAGCTCCACCAGCATCTGTGGCAGTAACGAACCATCTTTCCCTCGGTTGTGACAAAACTCAAGAATAGTTGCCTATTTTCTGGTGTTTTTTTGGCGTTGCTTTCATTGGTTTTTTCTGTGATGTCTTTTCCCTTACACGCATCATGTGAGCGGAGGCTAGGCACCGTATCTATCACCGGAGCCACTCCTGGTCGACACCAAGGCCTAAAGTGTCGAGATCTAAACTTGCGTACTAGCTACGGCGATAAGTCACATCACCAATGGTTCTTGGTGCTTCATAATCCTCACAAGGTACGAGTAGGGAAAGCACTCACCATGTGGAACCTATGGTTACCTCTCCGAGGAACTATACATGGAAAGTACACATCCTACGACCACCTCCCCAAGGAGCTTACAGGACGGAACTGAACATACAGATCCTACAGGCCACCCCTTTGACAAGCCTACAGGACAAGTACAAGCCTCATGACCCACTCGCTCAGGGGGAAGTGAGGCGGTACACAAGGAAACCCTCCTCAAGAGGCCCAAGTAGTGCGAAGCCTAAGACCACCTCCCCGAGGGATCGATGGGCCAATGCACGGTCACCTTTTTGAGGGACAAAGGAGCAGACACACGACATGCAAACAAGGTCCCATTATGGGGGAATTACCCTTACAGTCTTGATGGGAAATGATAAGTTCCAGAATGCCCCACGGGCATTGCATGAACAAAGATCAAACTTCCCTAGCCACAACGTCGGTGCCCAGGTTGTCAAGACCAGTGCCATTTGTGGCAGATCTCTGCGAGCTATTAGATCCATCATCTGCATCATCGTCCACCATGAGGTGGCTTCAGGACCAGCATGTCTACGAGCTAGGAAACCCTAGTCTCGAGCTCGGCCATGGCCACCGCCGGTTGCACGACCTGGGCATAATCAACCTCGGGTGCCAGCTGCAGGAGGTTGGTGAAGAGAGCCCTCCCCACAACATGCAACATCTCCCGACATTCGCTAGTGATGAAGCCATTCAGCCCACCGCCTCATCCAGGGGGCAAGGATCATGCAGGTAAGCTCGAGGAAGGCCTCTGCCTCATGGATGGTGGGTAGTTCAGGGGTGCTGAAGCTTTTCACCTCGAGGACGGGGAGAAGAGCAGCACTCCGCTCCATAAGGGAAGAGAATGATATCCTCTAGATCTCCAGCGCCTCATGAGCTTTTCGCTCACCCTCCTCGCGAGCCTCGGTGCTCTCCTTCAAGGCCGCAATCTCGTCCTTGAGGACCCCAACCTCGCGAAGCGACTCGTCTTGGGACTTCTTCATGGTCTTGAGAGCCTGGCAAAGCCGGGAGCTTTCCTCTTGTTCTTTGGCGAGAAATACCTGGGCCTCTAGCTTAGCACTGGCCTCACGGGACTGAGTGTCAAGCTCTTTCTGGTGTTCAGCCACGGTAGCCTCTCGGGAGGAAACACCCTCCTAGCAAGCAGATAGGACCAACTCCCAAGAGGAAATGTGGGCCTCCGCATCATCAACAATATTCGCCGCCTTTGCCGAGGCGCCCTAGAGCGCATCCTCTACGTAGAGGCGGGCCTTCTCCTGCTCCGCCACCATCACCTTTTGGGCTTCACTAAGGTGATCCTGACCAAGGACCATCTAGCGATCATCCTCCATGTCGTCTACCAGAAACTGATCCAGCACCTCGCGAACACTAGAAACGAGCTTTCCCAAATGCTCAACCCGGCCGGAGCCCAGAATTTCCGGCACGGATAAGACTAGTGCTAGAGACTCGATAGGCCTAGCATCGAAAACAACCTAGGCTGTGTGGGTCCCTAACAGGGAGGAGCACTAGGGGCTAGATATGGAGCCAGACCTGATGGTCACGAAGGGATATGGGGCCGTCGGGGTAGACTCGTGAGCTTTATCCCCTCCAGAGCCCTCGGTCTAGAGGGCCCCCTGCTCAGCGTGTCCTAGGTCTAGCATGAGTTCCTCGCTGACAGGCGCCTCTTTCCTTGGAGATGCTAGAGAAGCATCCACGCCTCCCATGGGGGAAATGCCCTGTGCGTCCCTCTCCTCAGTGGGAGAAACCGCTAGGGTGCTATTCCGATCGAGAGATCCTCCTTGTGTAGCCCTCCCCACAGTCGGTGGTGGCGAAGAGGCCAGGGAGGAGTGGGCACGCGCTGGCGCAGCAACCTCGCCCATCTGAGCTACTGTTGTAGTAGTCGGTGGGTCCGCGGTTTAGACCGAAGGATCATCGGGGCGAACCACCGGGCGAGTCTTCTTGGAGGAGGTCTGCTTCATCCGTCGCTTCTATGGAGGATCCCCGCTGTAAGGCATAGAATAGGTTAGCCGTGGGATCCGCGACCAAATAAAGATGGGGCCACAGTGGTGTCTTACCTATAGGCGCTGACAGACGGGAGCTGAGAGCCCCAATTCCCCTGCTTCGCACTAGGAGGGACAAAGGCCCTCACGTGCCCTGAGTTCCCGCTCCCGTATGTGATCGCCTCACATGGGGAGTCCACCTCCCGGATGGTACAGGTGAGAGCCGGCGAGCAGGCATGTGTTCTTGTTGGATGGCTCCCTAAGGCTGGTCTCACTGGCCCCGTTCTTCTCCTTCGTGACTCCCCCAGAGGTAGCCTCCCGAGTCCCATCGTCAAGGACGAGAGGAACTGGAGTCGAGCCTAGGGGATTCTCTCGTCACCCCGTGTGCCTAGGGGAAAGTATGCCCCATTCATCAAACTTGGGGAGGGACGCATGGATCTTAGCCTTCCGCGGGTCAAGGCAGAGAGGCAGGACCCCCACAGGAAGCTCTAACGCAGCGGAGGTGTGGAGAAGCTAACGGTGAAACTTCTCCACAGCAGGGTCATCGGTGATGCCGCTCCCCAGGGACGTAGGGTCCTCCTCGTCCAGGTCCCAAGATCCTTGTGATGTTTCTGTGGTGGGGCAATGTAGCGGTGGAGGAAGTCCCTGGCCACCAGAGGTCCGGTTAGGCTGGAGGCATTGAGCAGCCTGATGTGCACGTTCAAGGCCGCGACTTTGTCCCCCTCTAGATTCGACGCAGACCATCGGTTGCTGATCTTCATGGCTCGCATGGTAGGAAGCTTGAGACGCGGGCTATCCTCCAGGACGTCCAGGAAGATCCAACGCTTATGGAACTCCTCCACCCATTTCGTCCAGTCCATAGGGAGCCCGAATGCCCCTCCTTCACAAAGGAGACGCATCCAGCACTTTGGGAGGTGGAAGTGAGGCAAAGGGCGTACATCTGGCATAGTAGTGCCATGGAAGGTTTCACCCTGATGAACATATCGCACCAAAAGGAGAAGATGGATAAGGTGGTGATGGAGTTGGGCTGGAGGTGCGGGGCGGAAATCTGGTAGTGCTCGAGAACCACCATGAAGAAAGGGAGAATGAAAGAATCAACCCTACAATCACGATATGGTAGAAGAAGGGGGTTCACGGATCTAACGAGGCTCATCAGATCCACGGACCCATCCACGCTCGGGTTGCCCCCACTTATTCTAGCTTGAGGCGAGTTGTGAGCGAAACTTGTTGATCCCTAGATCTAGTTGAATTATGGAGGGGATCAACACTTCCCTTGTCTCCTCATATTCGTCCTCCACCCTCGGGGGCTCGACAGGGATGGGCTTATTCTTCGACACAGCGAGAGCTCCCTGGCAAGACATCTCGTGCGGCGGGGCTAGAGGTCGGCGGAAGCTAGGAGATGGGAGAAGCAACGACTCGGGGAGAGAATGTGTGAAGGAGGCTCGATGGGAGGGGAATCCACCCTTTAAGGGTGGCCCCCAGATGCCGGTACGCGTTCTCGGGTGGTTGCTCATGTGACTTCTCGGAAGAAGTGCCCCAAGAACCCAGAGCGGCATGTGTCTCCCTCAGTGCAAGCGGACCGTTTGGCCCCGTGGCCCTTTGACCCAGCGGGCAGGACGTGTGAGACAAGCACCTAGGGGCTACTGTTGTACCAAGGGAATCTAGGGTACCCCGAGTCCTAGTTGGCAAGGCTGCAAGTTGGATCAGCGGTGTGCCTCGCAAGGGCGTGGAAAGCCCTTGTCAAGGGTCATTGCGGGAGGCTGTGCCCAGGACCCTCTAGAGGGTAGAAACCGCCTATGATACCCCTCTTAAGAGGGGGTATCCTAGGTGGTGGACCCATGACACGGGTTGGGTGTGTGTGCACGCCATCTACGAGAAGAAGACATCCTTGGTGGTATCATCAGATGCCTCCTCGGGGCGTCCCAAAGGGGTACGCTGGGTCAAAGGCGCCCCTAACAAAATCCCTGACAGCTAAAGCAATGTCCCTCCATTTTGGTGCAAGAGACATGAGGCTGGCGCCTCTCTATGGAAGATGTCATCCATGACCGAATACATGAGGAGGATAGGTAGCTCTTAGGCGGCACAGGATTAGTCCATGTAAAGTAGCCTGGTAGATCGAGACTTCAGTGGATGGCAATGTGATGACCCTTCCCGCCCATGAACAGGGGAAAGAGGCCCGGCGCCGCTATATAAGGAGGCCTTCTCCTACCTTGGAAGGGGTCAATCCTAGTGATCTGAAACCCTACACAATGATCCTCCATTGTACCCTCACGAGAAACTGTAAGCAATACAACAAAGCAGGAGTAGGGGCTTTACCTCCTCACGAGGGTCCCAAACCTGGGTAAATAAACCCATGTCAACCTCTCTGTCATGCTCATACTCCACTGATGTTGAGAAGCTCGGAACGCGTGTTCAGCCCCCTCGTGAACTCAAGGCTTGTTGGACCCCTTATTCCTTCACGGGACACTTTCTCCGACAGCGGCCAGTATCCACCCAACCCCTAGGGGGCAGCCACCTCCGCTCCGCCTCCTTCGCCTCCTCCAAACCTGACGGCAACGGTTGCGGCCTTCGGCATGTACAACATGCTTGATGAAATGGCAACAAGGTAAAATTTTCTTTGTTTTGTTGTATTTTTTAGATAGATGAATGTGTAGTAGGATTGTGACATGTGTTCATGCATTGTTGTGTTGATGATGAAAGTTTCTTTGATGGTATGAATGTTGGCTCCTCTTTCTCACAAATATAAGTTAAAGAAAATGAGGAACAAGATGAGTTTGAGCTTGATGAGGAAGGCGAGGACATGGTTTAAGAAACTGGTGTTAGGAAGGCAAACTACACCATTGAGGAGGATCAATTGCTTTGCAAGACTTGGTTGAATATTGGCATGGATTCGTCGGTTGGCACAGACCAAAGTAGAGACATATATTGGATGAGAATGAAGGAGTACTTTGATGCAAACAATACTAGTGTAAATGTGTGCATCAACCTCTCTCTTCGGTCATTTTGGTCGGTCATCAACGCCGATTGTCAAGAATGGGCGGGTGTGCAAAAAGATATTGATGAAATCAACCCAAGTGGCACCAATGACGTGGATAGGGTAAGTTCTTATATTGTGTCATACTATTTCATTGAGATGTGCACATGTTTGTTGATCTTCATTACTCATTTACTCTCTTTTGTTTACAATATAGTTTACGATGGGTCAAGGCTTGTACTAAGATGTGGGAAAGAACGACAAGAAGGGTAAGAAGATTCTTAGGAAGCCATTTACCTTGCATCACTGCTATGATGTGCTGGGGCATGAGGAGAAGTGGAAGACCCGTGGGATGGATGTGCATCAATGGCAATGCATGCAACCACAGAGGTAACTATCATAGATGATGGTGCACCAAGTGGTGATGAGGAGAAGAAGAGAAGCTCCACTCCTCACTTGGTTGCCAACACAAAAAGACCAGTGCTTGGAAGGAAGGTCGCCAAAGATATGAAGGGGAGGAAGGCTAGTGATGATGACATAGAAAAAGCTATGGAGAGGATGGACAATGCAAGGATGGACTACAACAAGGATAAGAAGTTGGCTAGGACCATGGTGGCCGAGGCCGAGGCACGGCGGGTGTCATTAGAGGAGAGGTTGGAGGCTGCTGAGGAGAGGAGGTTGGCATTGGAGGAGAAGAATTTGGCCAATGAGGACCATCAGTTTCTAGTGGAAGAAGATAGCAAGCTCTTTTTCATGGACACTTCCAACATGGATGAAAGGAAAAAGGAGTACATCAACCTTTCTCGCGATGAAGTGTTGGACAAAAAAGAAAATTGGATAACTTCTTGAAAGGGCAAAATGATGGGATGAATGCACCGGGGTGGCATGGATAAATGGGTGGCATGGGAGGCCTTCGGGTGGCTATGGAGGCATGGGTGGCATGTAAGGCCCTTTGGGTGGCTATGGATTCATGGGAGCTTTAGAGACACCATATGGAGGAAAGGGAGCACCACCGGGAGGCTACTAAGGCATGGGAGCACCACCGGCACCATATGGAGGCATGGGAGCAACATCGGGAGCATATGGAGGCTATGGAGGCATAGGACTTGGAAGCATGGATGGGGTGAGTGGCATGGGTGGAATGGGAGAACGGCCGGGGGATTCATGGCCTCCTTGGTTAATCCAACATCGTCTACCAACACTATCGTCCAAAACTCCGATGAAGGAGCACAAAATGGAGATAACAATGACTATGAAGATCTTGACAAGTGATAATGTGTGTGTATGCTTGAGGCTCATTTGTGATAAACTTGTTTGTGTGGAATTGTCCTTTGTATTTGAACTATGTTATTGAGTCACACTATGCTATCTAGGTTGACATTTGGAGATTTTAGAGCCATTTGTTTTTGACTTTATATTCCATTTTGATCTTATTGACATATTAGTTCATTGTGATTGTTGTTTCGTGCCAGCACCACGCGCTATAGTTTGCAGGGCCATGTGAGCGAGTTGTTTTGGTGCAGCTGCGCACGCTGCAAAATGAAGCATCTGGCGGAGGACGCGGCGTTTCCACGTGCTCTATCCTAGCGCAAGGTGATGCAAACTAGATTTATAGCATCGATATATAGTGCTACTGGTGGAGATGCTCTAACCACCGACCTCCTTGCCCCCATTGTCATGGGAATGACCACGGCAATCACTACCAGGGATAGCGATTGAGTCGATTGAGGGCAAGAGCGAGTCGCCATCCTTAGTATATTATCAGTCGCAGCTAGGAGAGTCGGTTGGTGCTCTAGTTGCCTCGCCCAAGAAATTGGAATGGGCGAGTGAAGTAAGCGAGTCGAGTGATCAATTTGACCATCATCACAGTTAAACTACCCAATAGGTAATTTCTAATGATAACTTCAGCGGAATTACCGTGAAGTAATGGCTAGCCTGTGATCACCAGGTAGCACCACTATATAAGGAGAGTGGCGGAGAAAAGTACAGATCTTCACCCATGTTTCCCCATTCTTCTTCCTTCTTCCTTTCTACGCCAGCATTCTATCCAGATCTTGGACCACGCAATCTCGTTCTCATGGTGCCTTCCTAGACCAAGTCCAAATGCACCACATAGATGTTACAGTCCTTCTAGGATGCTTGCATCCTTGTAAAGGGTCACTAGCGAGTTCCGCCAGCAGGCGAGAGTGAACTAAAGCTGTGATCCGGAGCGTTTATCTCCTTCGACAGCCATCTGGAGCGCGGGCTAGGGTTTCCCACCTCCATATTCTTTAGATAATTCCTTCACTTCTACCAAATTAAGCCCTCCGATTTAGGGCCGCATAGTATCGAGCAGCTAGCGGTCTGCGTTGCTTTCTGTGAGAACTACTTGGGTTGTCGCACATACTTCCCGCTCTGGATTGAGCTGTTCCACGGCGGGGCCAGTCCTAAGGGAAAAGGTGGGCCCTTGATGCAGGCAGTTTTACCTTCCAGGTGAAGCCCCATGCCAGCCTCTACAAGCTGATGTTACCCAAGAAAGCAGTCAGTGAGTGGAAGAAGTACTGGTTCTATGCCAAGGAGTTGACCCCATCCGGAGAGGTGGTGATCCCGGCATACACCATAGAGTGGAGCAATCTGCGGCGGTTGTCGGTGAAGAAGCTCCCCAAGGCCCAGAAGACGGTCATGACCGAAATGTGTGCTCGGATGGCCGAGCTTGAGAACAAGGGGTTGAAGACGATCAACCTCTTCAACTGCTGGCTCGGGAGGCGACTGGTGATCCTTGCTACCCGAGCCCACTAGATGTATGAGTATACTAGGTGATCCGATGCTACCAGGGCGAGTCTAGAGTTTTGGGTCATGGAAGATTATGCCGTGGCTTTAAAGAAGATCACGGAGGCGCTCTTCAATGATCTCCAAGAAGGGCTCAGTCCGTATAAGACGACTGGTAGGCTGGCCCCCACAGTAAGCATTTTCATTCACTCGAAGTCATTTGTTTTCCCAATCGCGTTTATGAGTCGCATATGAAGGGAATATGCCCAAGAGGCAATAATAAAGATGTTATTATCTTATTCCAAGTATATGATAGATGTTTATTTTGCATGATATAATTGTATTAATTGGAAACATTAATACATGTGTGTTTAATAATCAAATATAGAGTTCCTAGTTATACCTCTCATATAAACTAGCTCGTTGATTAACAAGATGATCAAGGTTTCCTAATCATGAACACTGGATGTTGTTAATAACAAGGTCACAACATTGGTGGAATGATGTGATGAACAATCATCCGAAGTATAGTAATACGATCAAAAGTCATTATGTTTACAATGCTATAACATCATACAAAGTAACTTTAGTCCTTGGACCATGAGATCATGTCAATTGCTAACACCGAAATAGTAACTTGATAACATCAAACGTCACACTATAATAGGGTGATAATAAAGGTGGGTTCAGATACTCCGAAAGAGTTATGTAGAGGCTCAAGGATCAAGAGTGGGATTTGTCCATACCTATGATGGAGATATATACTTTGGTCCCTCTTGGTGATATCACATTAATATAGCTTGCAAGCAGGTGATAAGATCACTAGAATGTTATATCACTGGAACGAGAAAAGAGTACTTGTTGGTAACAAGATCAAACTAGGTATGGGATACCGATGATCAAATCTAGGACATGTAATATATAGCGAGACAAAGGGATTTAGTTACAAACATTAAAGGTTCTCACGATCACTGAAGTCATCATTGAATGTGTGGGAGTCAGTACGAATCTCTAGGTCCCGCTACTGATTATTGATAGGAGAGGGGTCTCGATCATGTCTGCATTATTCGCGAACCATAGGGTGACACACTTAAGGGATACCAACACCATTTGGATAAAATATGTTTCAGAGAAAGGTTATGAAAGAACTAGAATTGTTTTGATGGACACCGGAATTGTTTTGGGTGAAATTGTTGAAACTGGTTTTGCATGTGATGTCTAAATGTTGTAGGGTTTTATGTGAATGTTTTTTAATTAAAGTAATTAACAAAATTCTGAATAAAATAAATAAAATACTTTTATTAAATGATAGGTGCATTTAAATTTTGTGGAAATTTAATACATGTGAGTGGAAGTGTGAGTGGAGGAGTGTTTATGTGAGTGGAAGCTCCACCCACATGAATGAGGAAGAGGTGGGGGCACCTCCTTTGGCCACCGGCCATGGGAGGGGGCTGCCCTCCTCTCCCTATAAAAGGCCTCCTCCTCCTCTCACTTCACACCTCCTTGTGAAGGATCTCTCTACCCCTCTAGATTTTCCCCCATGGCTTCGGATTAGCGAAGTACATGTTCCCGGTGGCTTTTTCTGAAAGGAGTTGCTTCTTCCGCTGCTTTGCTGGTGCAAGGACATGGAGGTTTTCGGGGACCAGACGTGTGTGCGATCACGGATGCACTGCTGAGTTGCGGTGCTAGACTTCATCACGATCTTGAGATCGGCAAGAGAACGACTACATCATCCACGAGTTCAATATCGTAACACTTTGTCGCTCTTCGAGGGTAAGTTCTCTATGGATGTATATCCACCCATTGATTATATCTAGGTAGATAGATCTTGTTTCTTAGTTGTTCACATCGTAGGAAATTTTTGTTTTCTATGTTGCGAACCCAACAGTGGTATCAGAGCCTGATCTATGCGTAGATACTTTGCACGGGTATAACACATATGATTATGTGGGCACTGATGATCATGTTATTGAATCTTCTATGTATTTTGGATATTGGTGGCATAGTGGGATGAAGCGGCCTAGACTAACTTTACATGTCCTCGCACATGAGACATATTCCACGCTTGACATGTAACTAGTTTTGCATAAGTGGATAGCGGGTGTATGTCTCTCCTACTATAGTCAATATATGATTTACAACGAGTTTCTAATAATTTGATTATCATCGTTGTGGTTCCATGTTCGTAGGTAAGAACGGTTCTATCTTTGAAAACCATAAGCGTCGTAAAAACATGCAATTGATAAATTAGAAGCATATAGTTTAGTTGTTGTTGGGCAAGTGTCATGATATGGTAATGTTATAATTTGTAGTATGGATTGATACTCTTGGAAATTATAACATATCAAAGTGTATGTTCCATAGACCTTGGCCTTACACGTATAGGAATTATAAAGATCAAACCACAATGCACAAGATAGTGACCAAGTGCAAGAACCATATCATATCACTTTTTGCATATGATGTTTGTTTGCATCTTATATTGCTTGTATGGTGCTTTAGTAGCATTATAAGATGATCCCTCATTTAAATATCAAGATAAAAATGTGTTCTTCCTTAAGTATGCACTGTTAAGAAAGTTCATCATTTCGAGACACCACGTGATGATCGGGTGTGGTACACTCTACATTCACATACAACGGGTGTAAGACAATTTTACATACACGAATACTAAGGTTCTTAATTGGCGAGCCTAGCATGTACAGACATGGCCTCAGAACATGAACCGAAAGGTAAAGCATGAGTCATATGGTTGATATGATGACCATCTAGATGCTCACATTTGAAGATACACCAACTCACATGATGATCGGTCTTGGTGTAGCGGATATGGTTCATGTAATCACTAAAAAGACATGAGGATGTTGTTTTTTAGTGGGAGTTCATTTGTAATTTGGATTATTTGAACTCAATCTACCATAAACTTAGTGTAAATAAACTTTGCAAATTCTGTTGTTGATGGCACCATCTGCTTTGAATTTCAATGTGTTCATGGATAAAGAGAAACTAGCAATGAATGGTAGCAACTTTACCAACTGGGTCCTAAACTTGAGGATTCTCCTCACTGTTGCACAAAAGCAATATGTGCTAGAAGAACCCCCCCCCCCCCACCTCCTAATGATGCCCCTGACTATGTAAAGAATGTTTAATTAAGTCGTGAGGAGGACCACAATATGGTTCATTGCGGCATATTGTATGGTCTTGAGCCAGAACTCCGAAAGAATTTCGAGAATGGAAATGCCTTTGATATGATGGGTGAATTGAAAATGATTTTCGATACCCAAGCTTCCGTAGAGAGTTTTGATGCTTCAAAAAAGTTCTTTAGCTGCATGATTGAGGAGAACGGCTTTGTAAGTGAGCATGTACTCAAATTGTATGCGTATGCTGATAAGCTTGTGTACTTGGCAATAACGATTCCCATTGACTTAGGCATACATCATGTTCTCCAATCTCTGCCCCCAAGCTATAAGAGCTTCGTGATGAATTATAACATGCAGTGCATGAAGAAGACTTTCCCCGAGCTTTTGTCAATGCTTAAGACAGCTGAAGTGGAGATTAGGAAATAACATCATGTGTTGACGATCAATAGGACCACCGGTTTCAAGAAAGACAAGAAGGGTAAACAGAAGGGAAACTTCAAGAAGGGTGGCAAATCTGTTGCTGCGCCTAAGAAGAAGACCTAGGTTGGCCCTAAGTCTGATACTGAATGCTACTATTGTAAGGGGATTGGCCACTAGAAGCACAACTACCCCAAATATCTGGCACACAAGATGGTTAGCAAGATGAACAAAGGTATATTTCATATAAATGTTATTGATGTGTACTTGACTAGTACTCGCAGTAACACCTGGGTATTTGATATTGGATCAGTTGCTAGTATATGTAACTCGAATTAGGGGTTGTGGAACAAGTGACAACTAGCAAGGGATGAGGTCACGATGTGTGTCGGCAATGGATCAAAAAATGATGTGATCGCCGTCGGAACCATGCCTCTCCATTTACCGTTGGACTAGTTTTAAACCTAAATAATTGTTATTTGGTGCCAGCGCTGAGCATGAACATTGTATCTAGATCGTGTTTGTTGCAAAGCGGTTATTCCTTTAAATCTGAAAACAATTGTAATTCGAGTTATATGAATAATATATTTTATGTTCATGCACCTATGATGAATGGTTTATTTCTTTTGAATCTCGATAGTAATGATATACATATTCATAATGTTGATGCCAAAAGGATTAAACTTGATAATGATATATCTGCATATATGTGGCAATGTCGTCTAGGTCATATTTGCGTAAAACACATGAAGAAGCTCCATTCTGATGGACTTTTAGAATCACTCAATTTTGAATCATTTGATTCATGTGAGCCATGCCTTATGGGAAACATGACTAGAACCCCGTTTTTCGGAACAATGGAACGGGCAACAGATTTATTGGAAATCATACATACTGATGTATGTGGTCCAATGAGTGTGTCGGCGCGATATGGTTATCGTTATTTTGTTACTTTCACGGATTATTTGAGTAGATATGGATATATCTATTTGATTAAACACAAGTCTGAAACCTTTGAGAAAGTTCAAAGAATTTTAGAGTGAAGTGGAAAATCATCATAATAGAAAGATTAAATTTCTTCGGTCTGGTCACGGAGGTGAATATCTAAGTTACAAGTTTGGCACATACATGAGAGAGTGTGGAATAGTTTCACAACTCACGCTTGCCAGAACAGCACAGCGTAATAGTGTATCGGACCATCATAATCATACCTTATTGGATATGGTTCGATCTAATATGTCTCTGACTGACTTGCCACTTTCTTTTTTGGGTTATGCACTAGAAACTACTGCATTCACTTTAAATAGGGCATCGTCTAAATCTATTGAAACGACACCGTATGAATTATGGTTTGGAAACAAACCAAACCTGTCATTTCTAAAAGTTTGGGGATGTGATGTTTATGTGAAGAAACTTCAACCTGATAAACTCGAACCCAAAGCAAAAAAATGTGTCTTCATAGGATACCGTAAAGAAACAATTGGGTATTCCTTCTATCATGAAACAGCGAGTGGCGTAGCACCGGAAATTGTTCTGGAGTTGACTTCACCGAATGAAGAAGGAACTAATGATAAAGATCATGAAACTCCAAAAGAGAACACTACCAAACCTCGCAGGTCAAGCAGGACATGTGAAGCTCCTGAACTGTATGGAAATCCTGTCATGAATTTCATGGTAGATGGAAATGATGACCCTGCGATATATGAAGAAGAAATTATGAGCCTGGATTCCAAAAATGGCTAGAAGCCATGCAATCCTAGATGGAATCCATGTACAAAAACCAGGTTTAGACTTCGATGGACTTACCTCATGACCTAAAGGCCGTAGACAAGAAATGGATTTTCAAAAGGAAAACTGACGTTGATGGTAATGTGTCCATCTATAAAGCTCGACTTGTCACAAAAGGGTTTCGCAAATTCAAGGAGTTGACTATAATGAGACTTTCTCTCCCGTAGAGATGATAAAGTCAGTTCGGATTATGTTAGCAATTGCTGCATTTTTCGACTATGAAATTTGGCAGATGGATGTCAAAACCGCATTCCTCAATGGTAATATTGAAGAAGAGTTGTATATGATACAACCAAAGGGTTTTGTCATCCTAAGGATACTGACAAGGTTTGCAAACTTCAGTGATCCGTCTATGGACTGAAGCAAGCATCCCGGAGTTGGAATCTCCGCTTTGATGAGGTGATCAAAGAATTTGGATTTTTCCAAACTTATGGAAAAGCTTATATTTACTATAAAGTGAGTGGGAGATCTGTGAATTTCTAACATTACATGTGGATGCCATATTATTGATTAGAAATGATGTAGATCTTTCAAATAGTGTTAAAAGATATCTAAATAACAAATTTTCGATGAAGGACCTTGGTGAAGCATTATACATACTAGGCATCAAAATCTATAAAGATAGATCAAGACGCCTAATTGGGCTATCACAAAGTACATACCTTGATAAGATTTTAAAGTAGTTTAAAATGGACGGAAGTAAGAAAGGATTCTTACCTATGTTACAAGGCAAGACATTGAGTAAGACTCAAAGTCCGGCTACGATAGACGAAAGAGATAATAGATAAGATACCCTATGCTTCAACCATAGGCTCTATAATATATGACATTCTATGTACAAGACCGGATGTGGCACATGCTATTAGTTTGACTAGCAGGTTTGGAATACTAGATAGCAGTCAAGAATATCCTTAAGTACTTAAGAAGTACTAAGGATATGTTTCTCGTGTACTAGGTTAGGATGAAGGAGTTCATAACTGAACTAGGTGTGGTTCCTAGTGCGTTGGACCAACTGGTGATCTATTGTGACAACAATGGAGCCATAGCCAATCCCAAAGAACCGAGGTCTCACAAGAATTATAAGCATATCAAGCGCCGGTTTCACTCCATCCGCGAGCATGTCAAGGATGGAGATATAAAGATTTGTAAATTACATACAAGTCCGAATTTATCAGATCCATTGACTAAAGCTCTCCCTTGGGCAAAACATCATCAACACCAGAACTCCATGGGTGTTAGATTTATCACTATGTAAACTAGATTATTGTCTCTAGTGCAAGTGGGAGACTGAAGGGAATATGCCCGAGAGGCAATAATAAAGTTGTTATTATCTTATTCCAAGTATATGATAGATGTTTATTTTGCATGCTATAATCGTATTAATTGGAAACGTTAATACATGTGTGTTTAATAAACAAATACACAGTTCCTAGTTATGCCTCCCATATAAACTAGCTCGTTGATTAACAAGATGATCAAGGTTTCCTAATCATGGACATTGGATGTTGTTAATAACGAGGTCACAACATTGGTGGAATGATCTGATGAACATTCATTCGATGTATAGTAATATGATCAAAGTCGTTATGTTTACATTGCTATAACATCATACGAAGTAACTTTATTTCTTAGACCATGAGATCATGTCAATTTCTAACACCGGAAGAGTAACTTGATAACATCAAATGTCACACCGTAATAGGGTGACAATAAAGGTGGGTTTAGAACTCCAAAAGTGTTTTGTAGAGGCTCATGGATCGAGAGTGGGATTTGTACATCGTGATGATGGAGAGATATACTCTGGGCCCTCTCGGTGATATCACATTGATATAGCTTGCAAGCAAGTGATAAGATCACTAGAATGTTATATCACGGGAACAAGAAAAGAGTACTTGTCGGTAATGAGATCAAACTAGGTACGGGGATACCGATGATCGAATTTCGGACATGTAATATATCAAGATACAAAGGGATTTAGTTACAAACATTAAAGGTTCTCACGATCACTGAAGTTATCGTTGAATATGTGGGAGTCAGTATGGATCTCCAGGTCCTGTTGCTGATTATTGATCGGAGAGGGGTATCGATCATGTACGCATTATTCGTGAACCATAGGATGACACGCTTAAGGGATACTGACACCATTTGGAGCAAATATCCTTTAGATAAAGATTATGAAAGCGTTGGAATTGTTTTGATGGACATCAGAATTGTTTCGGGTGAAATTGTTGAAACTGGTTCTACATGTGATATCAAAATGTTGCAGGGGTTTTATGTGAATGTATGTTAATTAAAGTAATTAAAAAATCTGAATAAAATAAATAAAATAGTTTTATTAAATGAGAGATGCATTTAAATTTGGTGGAAATTTAATGCATGTGAGTGGAAGCTCCACCCACATGAATGAGGAAGAGGTGGGGCACCTCATTTGGTCATCGGCCATGGGAGGGGCGGCCCCCTCTCTCTACAAAAGTCATCCTTCTCCTCTCACTTCACACCTCCTCGTGAATGATCTCTCTCCCCCTCTAGATTCCCCTCCCCCCCCCCCCACACACACAACTTCGGATTAGCAAAGTACATGTTCCCGGTGGCTTTGTCTGAAAGGAGTTGCTGCTTCCGCTGCTTTGCTAGAGCAATGACATGGAGGTTGTCGGAGGACCAGACATATGTGTGATCACGGATGCACTGCTGAGTTTCGGTGCTAGACTTCCTCACGATCTTGAGATCGGGAAGCGAATGACTACATCATCCATGAGTTCAATCTCGTAACGCTTTGTCGCTCTTCGAGGGTAAGTTCTCTATGGATGAATATCCATCCGTTGATTTTATCTAGGTAGATAGGTCTTGGTGCTTAGCTGTTCACATCATAGGAAAAATATATATACTGTGAACCCAACAGACCACCAGGTAGCACAAGGAGCCAGCCAATTTTCATGAGAGAAAACATCACAAAGTACTCCAACACCATATCCACGGTGAGGTAGCGTCAGAGGAGCGCTAGATGATGACTGCAAGTGCATAGATCGATTGTAGCTAGTTTCGAAATAAGATTATCAAACCCACAGAGAGCTATTTGGTTAAGTTCTTTATGCCCCTCGCCACTATCTACCAAAGGATACTGTAAGTTGTCTTTGATCTCAAGTAAAGGTTGTTTGAAAGTTTTGGTGTCTAGGTGCAAGAAAGTAATAAAACAAGTAATCAAAGCATTGGGATACGTGTTGGAACTCAATAAGGCTAAAGTGTTCTCGGGGATTTAGGATACATTGCTAGCATGGGATAATTAATCATAATTAGGATAATCTATTTCTTTTGTCATGATATGTGTGGAGAGAGCTCAATAATAAGATGTTCACTACAAGAATCATGGGCAGTCACTTTCTTGAGTCAAGCAATGAGGTCACCTTTAAATAACCACTACGATGCCTGAGAGCGGTCACTCATACAGACCACCACAATTAAGAGTTTCCCCATGGATATCGTAATAAGCTTAGTGAGTCCCTCTTTATTCCCCCTTTGACCGCACAGGTTATAAGCCAATGCATGTAGTCACAGAAGTAACACTAGACATACTCCCATACACGTCCTGAGGGTATCACCCTCTCTTTAGTCCCGAAGGCAAATGATATGTGGCTGACTACACATACCATCTAAAGAGAGATATCAAACACAACATCAAAGATCAATGGATCATAGACCCAAGTAATATATATTCTTAATTTCATTTCATAATAATGCTAGGGTTGCTCCATATCCCAAAGAACAAAGGAAACTACTCACACATGGAAGCCATCAACAACATCATCATTGAAACAATATTTTATGATCCCTATAGTTTAGTGTGTTAGATAACAATATCAAGGATTATTTAACTATGTATTGAGTGCTACAGTGTTTCCCCAGAAAGGAACTACAAAGCAAAATGCAAAAAAATAAATGTTCTGGGGGCTGGATTATCTGCCCCTAGCAAGGGCCGGATTATCCGCCTTGGCCGCAATTGACAAAGGCAGCCAAGGCGTGTCACGCGGTATGGGGGATAGAGATTTCCCCGAATTCTCCGACCAAGACAGACATTTTGCTCTGGCCGGATAATCCGCCCCTAGGGAATTTTCACCAAGGAGCCAAGGCACGTCACGCTGAGTGGGCGGAGATTTCCCCAGATTCTCTAACACGGGCCGAGCATTTTGTCCCGACCAGAAATCCGCCCCCTAGGGAATTTTCCCCAAGGATCCAAGGCGCGTCAAGCTGAGTGGGGGTGGAGAATTCCCCGGATTCTTCGACCCGGGTTGGACTTAAACTGTCCCCCACTTGGGCCATATTATCCAGCCCTAGATTGCTCCAACGGCAGCTTTTCCGGAGGGGGTACATATACCCCATCCGATCTTCATTCCAGACTCTCTCCGATCCAGCAAAATAGTTAACCCCTGTTCAAATTGATTCTTCAAGGGATCTCCGCTTTCAACCACCTGAAGGCTTTGATATTTGGGGAATTGAAAGGAGGAGGCCTCGATCTACATCATCACCAATCAATATCTTCACTTCCTCTCCCATTCATTTTGGGGAATTTCGATCAAGAGTTTCTTTGAATTTCTAGATCATGGTTTCATTATTTGATTATTTGTTTTATTGTGGAAGCTTGTTGTCATCACGGGAGCCTCCAATTCAATTCTCGATGTATGCCCTAGTAGCATTGTAAATGCATCGGTATCCACCTCGAAGGGTACCACATAGTAGAAAGGTGGATCAGGCCAGTTGTGTCAAGATCCACCGGAGAACAGGGTGAGGCCTTGTAACATCCCAAATCTTCAATCAATGTTAATCAAGATCCAAATCACCCAATTTAGGGTTAACAAAAACATTTTATTATTAAAACAATTAAGAATGCATATGTGTGTTGCACTAATATAGAATTGTTTAGAAACGCCATGTTTGATTGATCTAATGGTTATAAACTGATTCAAAGGTAAATGCCACATCATCTAGATCATTTAAAAACAAAATCCAAAGAAAAAGAAATCAAATAAGAATAAAAATACCAAATGGTCACTTTGGCCATTTTAACCCACTAGGTCACTTTAGGTGTTCCTAGATGTCAAACTCAAACAAAAACATCCTCAACTATTTTCACCCCTTGCTAGTACAAGTAAAGATCTACCAAGGCCCACTTTGAAATCTTACAAAAACATTTAAAAACTAATTTTAAATGGCATTTGAAAATGGAATCCATTTCATATGCATAGATCCCACTTTTTCAAAAACCACTCAAATGAGTTCACCTAGACAATCCCAAGCAACCACAGATGATCAAGCTTATGACTAACCCCCACACCAAAAATCTTTTCAAAATTCAAAAATAATTTCCTTACGGCCATTGTGTCGAACAGTTGGTAGGCAGAGATAATATGGCCGAACTAATACTGTTGCTAATAAAGTTCTTGTCCCCCATTTGACCCTCTTCACTCTCCTATGTCCCCTCTTAGTCTAACCCTGACCCAGACAACACCCCTCCTTCACCGCAGCGCCAGTACCGCGCCGCCCAAAAATGGTCATCGCCGGCCAACCGTGGCCGACGCGCTAGAGACCACACCGCACCTACCCAGCATGTCTCCTAGCTCCGCCGCACCCTACCGCGACCCCTTGTCCACCCCACAGACACAGCCGAGCACTGGACCACCGAGGCACGCCCATGCTCTCCGCCTCTACACCGTGCACGGACCGCGCTAGTGCGTCGCGCCCGACAAGGCAGCACACGCCGCCCCTCGACCACAGCCCGCGCGCGCCGCTCCACCTTGACCCCAGCACACTCCCGAACATGCCCATTTCCCGCCGCGTGACCTGCACCTGCTGTGAGCCACGTCGCACGCCGTCGCTCCTGCTTAGAGCGCTAGCCACGCCCGACCAAACGCCACTGCCCCTAGCCGTGCCATTATGCCGTAGATGACCACCTGGAGGCAGAGCATCGTTGGCCTACCTCGCCCATGCCATTAGCCCCCTGTACCATCATCACTGACAAGCTCACCGTCGCACCTCATTGTCCCCTCGTCGAGCTATAAAAGGAGACCTCCCCAACCCCATTTCTCCACACTCCAACACTCACCACCTTCCATTGATCCCCTCACACCATCCCCGGAGCCGCTCGAGCCCTCAGTCACCGGCATTGTGCCAGAGCTCGCCGCAGCAGAGGAGAAAGGTAGTCGTCGATTACGACCACCTCAGGAGCCACCGCAACCATGCCTAAGTCCGCCGTCGTCCGCCAGTTCGATCGCCCTCATCGCCACGTTAGCTGGAGCCCTGGTAAGCCCCCAATTGACCCCCACCGAGCCGCTAGGGTTCAGTCTCGCCAGCGACCTGTTCGTTGTCGATGATGAGCCATGGCTGTTGATCTCTGTTCTAATCGCACGGTCCACATCGCCCCGTACCGCTTCACATTAGAGTCAGCCGCTGACATGCGGGACCCCCTTCTCAGTTGCCCTCTATGCCGCGGAGCATCACTGAGCCAGCCCATCTAGTTTCCGCCTTAGTCCGCAGATTCAAATAAAGATTTTTCTAATTAAGTTTCAACTAGGTTCTGTCCACTAGTTTAAAAATCAATTCAGGGAGTTCTACTGAACCAAAATGAATGATTCATATTCTGTTGGAAAGATAATTAAAATCTATATCCAAGCCCATTGGATTTAAATCAATTGGATTTATAGATCACATATAGCAAAAATAACAAAACAGAGACTTTTCTACATCCAAACATTTTTCAAAAATCAACCATAATAGCTTTTGAGTTGATACCAACTCTCAAAAATCACATTTAACAATACCTATCTAAATATGTAATAATATTTAGGTTTGTATGCAGTGACTTTGGACTAGTCCCAAAATAATGCTATATAGGCATTTCTAGTCATTTTAAATCATTTAAATAATAATCTTAAACTTATTGAAATATGACCAAATATTTAAATCACATTCCCCTATATTAGAATATGTGGTGATGACATGTGTCCACATGATCCCATATTTTAATTGGAGAATATTAAATCTTAATTAATTTCAATGAGTAGAAATTACTTTTCTTAAATAAAATAAATGAAACTAGTTCATTAAATCTTGTGATGATTGTGATGATACTAGATCATCAAGTATGTGCCTTAGTGTGCTAAATAGACTAGTTAAGTATTGTTTGCTGATTTGTATCCCGTATGTATTTATAGACGATAGTACCGACCAAGTCTACGAGGAGGAGGAGTTCTACCCCAAAGAAGACGAGAATTTCAACCACTGCACCTATCAAGGCAAGCTATTGTTAGCAAGCTAGAATTCTACAAGATAACCTAAGCAAGATGCATTAGGCATGCTTTGGTTATACCTCTTGATTTATACCCATCCAAAGTTTTACTTACAAGTTTTACTTTTGTTTTACCAAAGTTTCTTTACTTCTAGTAATGCTTTGTGAGATCTTAGAAAGTAGTATAGATAGCATAAAGAGTATAAAACTTGGCCTATACTAGATGTCATTCTATGGCATGAGATTGAGATTAGCATCCCACCTTAGTGAACACTCTTAACTTAGTAGTTAGAGCTAAACCACAAACTTGATCACTCTAGATGGGAATACTTGGTGAAAATTCTTATGAAAACCTTGGAATGATGAGTCATTCTATTGAGATGTTTTTACATGTGTTGAGAAACACCAATGGTTTATGATGATGAAAATGTTGAGGCATGAGCCTTAGCCCTTTTAAAAACTGATGGTTGGGTTCGAATGCGATACCATTCCAAATTTACCGTACAACCACAATACCTGAATTGGATAGGGCTTAGCCGGAAGTTTATATGCATTAGTATTGGTTCCCTCGCGGGAGAGGTTTGAGTTGAGGCTACCTCTTGATGTTGTCCACCTATGTAGTGCCCAGGATGGCAGATGGCCATGGCTGGGAGGCCAAGCTCATAGGAGAGGTGCTTATACTAGAGTGTGTAAAGGAAAGGTTATGATTGATTATCTGCATACTAAGTATGATGATTCAGGGTTATCCCTGACGGATGTATCGAATTTTGTGGTGAAAGTGTACCACCTCTGCAGAGTGTCAAACTATTAGAATAGCCGCTTCCGCGGTCATGGACAGTTGGAGTGGCCATACTGTTCCGTCGTCAGATGTTTTCAAAATGACTTATGAAATGAACTATGACATGACTTGACCACAACATGGTTGTGACTATGACAACTAAGTTCCCACTTAGGTGATTTAGAACTTTATTTTATCTTTCTTTGTTTCTGAACTCAGCTTAGGTTTCAAACTTAACTTTGCAAATAAACTTAGAACTTAGCATTCCTACTAGAACTACCTTACTTGTTAGTGATAGTTTGCGAGTACTTAAAGAGTACTCATGGCTTTGTCCCTGTCTATTCCTGTGGCCAGACTATGAGGAGGACTATCCGGAAGAAGGACAGCAGGACAGCTACGACAACTAGGAGCATCTCCCATTGTCCGCATTGCCTGTGACACTGAAGATGGAGCCCACCGCTACGCTTATTATTCCGCTACTTGTTTGTACTAAGACTGGATCATGAGATCCTTTATTTTTGTGTAAGACCTTATTATGGTTTGTAATGGATGATGTACTATGATATCAAATCTGTTATGTCTTGCAAAAACGGTAATCCTGGGATTGCGATATATGGCATAATAGGCATCTAGGATTAAAAATCCGGGTGTTGACAGGCCTATTATGGCGTGGTGGTCTTAGTACCTTCGACCCCTCCAACGCAGACGTACTTCCCTTAACAAGGAAGGAACTGCGGTAAATCAAATATTGTGTCTCCATGTGCTCCACTACAGTTACCTCGTTCCTCTCACCGCCTTTACTCGCTTAGTAGCTAGGTTAACATATAGGGAAATTCATTTTAGTTGCATATCTAGAGAATTTACCTTTGTGTCAAGCCTAAGAGTTAAAATTTGGAGTAGCACCTATTCACCCCCCCCCCTCTAGGTGCCCATACGATACATTTCAATTGGTATCAGAGCCTCAGCTCTTTATTCGGGATTTACCTCCTAAGAGTGTATGGGAACTCGTCGATATCGTAGCGATGTTGTGGAGAAAGTCACCATGAATGATCTCAAGACTTTGGAAACAAACTTGACTAAGACCATGGAGACTCAATTGCAAGAAATGCATGACATGTTGACGTGTCCCTTGTAACCCACCACAATCGCACCACCGTCTACCACTGAGGCTACAACTCCTCTCTCAAAAGAGAAAGCTAAGGCTAACTCCCATGAAGAGGAGTTGGAGGATGAAGATAAGAATAAAAGTTCCTCTTTGAAAAGGGAAGTGGTAAGGAGGATTATAGTGAGGTCTCTCACTTATACTCACCTGATCCACCAATCCCTCACCCTCATATAAACAATAGGGGTGATCCACCCAAGCTTAGTGCATCTTCTTTTAATCAATGGAAATTTTTGATGAAATCTCATGTGTGCAGCTCTTCAATTAAGTTGTGGAAGATTATCGTGAATGGACTCCATGTTATAGGTTCATCACATATGACAAGAAGAGAAGTGGTTGATAGTCAACTCAATGCCACTACTTTGCACATGATCCAACTTGGTGTGGGTCCCAAGGACATGCCGTACATTGAACATCTCGATACCACAAAGGAAGCTTGGGGTTCCCTCACCGAGTTGTTCATCGGAAATGAGAGCATGAGAAGAAACTAGTATGACGCTCTAAGCAATCAAGAAGAAGGTTTTTACATGTTGTATTGTGAAGACTGTGAAGACATGTATTGAAGGCTCAAGTCCATTGCCACCACATTTAGAAATCATGGTGCCACCACTTTTAGAAATCATGGTGCCACACATTTTGATGATGCATGGATCAATAGGAAATATGTTAGTGATCTCATGCCATTTGAACCCACTGACTTGAAGAGCCTTCAAGGAAGACATAATTATCACCAAATGACTTCCAACAAAGTTATGCAAGAAATGGCTGCATTCAAGGCTGTGGCCAAGAACGCTGAAGATGCTTGTGTGCGAGCAATTGGAATGCAAAAGGCTATGAAATGTTGCCTTGAAGGCCAATATTGTTGAGCAATAAGAAGATGATAGTAACATTGGCATAGCTGCCATGAGTTTCGCCGAGGAGGTCAAACAATCCCATGGTGAGTATATGGCATTCTATGCGAGAAACTTTTGGAAAGACCCAGCTAAGGCAAAGTCTGAGCTTGAACGCAAGAATGGATTTAGTGGAAGAAAGGAAAATGGTCTAAAGCTGAGATCTTGTTACAATTATGGAGACTATTTACATTTTGTTGTCGAGTTCCCCTATCAAAATAGAGAAGATCATGGGGGTAGACTGGTTCTCAAGGAGAAAGCAAAAGCTCCACGCAAGAATTCATTCAACAAGAAAAATGTTCTTTATAAGAAGCAACCAAAGATAGTGTTGGTATCCCAAGAAGAGTACTCATCCGCAAGCGAAGACGAAGAAGATGATGGAATCCCAAGAGAGGTGGCGGCCATAGCTACCACATATACACCAACTGCTTCGCTCTTCGACTCTCCCAATGATAACTCCTTCAACAAGAACATCACTTGTCTTATGGAAAGGGGTTCAGAGGTATAACCTCCCACCACTTCTTTTCCTAAGACTACTATGAACATTGATATGGATGATTCTACTAGTCTTAAGGTTAAGGAAGAAGTTATTGCTTTGGGCCATTTTATAACTAACTTGCAAGGTGAGCACAAGAATCATTTTGTGGCCCTAATGGGCCAACTTGTTCACTCAGAAGAACTTCTTGAAGAAAAGGGCAGAATTGAAAGAGAGGATGCAATGGAGATATCATCCTTAAAAATGCTCTAGAGGAAGAATAGGAAATTCAGACTTCCCTTGAGGAGAAGCTTGAGACCATCCAGGAGTCACATGATGAAATTGTGGCCAAACTAACAAAAGAACATGATCACGCTATTGCTAAAGTTAAGAAACTTAAAAAGGAAAAGGTTGAATTTGGGGTTGCTCATGCTAGACTAACTGAGAAGCTAGAGGAACTTGACATCGCCCACAAGGCTTTGGAGAGTGAACACTCACTTCTTAATGAGTCTCATGATCAGCTACAAACTCTACTAGTTAAATATGATGTTCCTATCACCTCTACCATTTCAAGTGATCATGCAAAAATTCTTGAGGAAAACGCTAAATTGAAGAATGAACTTCCCAAGCCATTCCTTCCCAAAGGTAAGGATGTACTCGATGACCTACTGAGTAAGCAAAGGTCAAACAATGGGAAGGAGGGACTTGGCTATGTTCCCAAGACCAAGAATAAGAAGAACAAGAAGAAGGCCAAGTTAAATCAAGCCAAGACAAGCACCACCATGGTAAATGACACCATGAAGTACAAAATAGCTCATGATGGTTTTGGAGGAATTACTAACCCCAATTATGAGTTGTTTCATGATTATTATGGTGATGTATATGCTAGATATGTTGGTCCATTTTATGGTTATATTTACTGGTGTATTTGGGTTCCAAAGACCCTTGTTACTAACATGAGAGGATCCATTAAAAAATGGTTACCTAAAAACAAGAATTAATTTTCTTGTAGTGTTATGCTTCTGGTGGGTGGAAATGGGTGGTTGACAGTGGATGCACAAGTCACATGACCGAAGCAAGGATATCATCACGCAGATGAGGCCTAATCATGATCAAATAATCGTCCCCTGTAGTGATTAGTCCAAGTCAAAGGTATTGGGTCTTGGCAAGGTAGTGATTGCCCATGATATCTCTCTCGTGGACGTCATGCTTGTTGAGACCCTTGGGTATAATTTATTTTCTGTCCGTGCCCTTGGTAAGATGGGCTTTGCTATTTTTATTGATGATGATATTGTGGTACTCTTGTGGAGCAAGTCTCTAAAGGTCGCTTTTGTTGGGTATGTCAAAAATTACTTGTATGTGGTGCATTTTTTGGGGAAACCCACTTCAGGTCCGATGTGCTTATTTGGAAAGGCCGATGCGGGCTTCTTATGGCATCACCGTCTAGCCCACGTTAACATGAGAACTTTGCAAAGTATTCACAAGGGTGGCCACATTCTTGGACTAAAAGAAAAAATTCCTTTGCCAAAGATCGTGTTTGTAGGGATTGTGTTGAAGGAAAGATGCATGACTCTCCCCATCGATGGAAGACAATTATTTTTTCAAAGAGGATCTTAGAGATCCTTCATGTGGATCTTTTTGGTCCTCCATATCATGCAAGTCTCGGTGGGAAGAAGTATTGCCTTGTCATTGTTTATGACTACTCAAGGTACACATGAGTCTACTTCAAGCAGAAGCGTGAGACTCAACAAATTGTCATCGACTTTGCCAATAAAGTTCAACATCAACACAACATCCCCATTTTGGCAATAAGAAGCGACAATGGCTCTGAGTTCAAGAACTACACCCTAAATGAATTCCTAAGTGAAGAGGGGATAAGACATGAATATACCGTTGTGTACACCCCTCAAAAAAATGGTGTTGCCGAGAGGAAAAACCAGACTCTGATGGATATGGCAAGATCTATGTTGGCTGAATTCAAGTCCCCATATAATTTTTGGGCTGAAGCTATATCCACCGCATGTCACTCATCAAACTGGCTTTACCTCTGCAAGATCTTGGACAAGATTCCCTATGAAATATTTATCGGTAACAAGCCCAACATTTCATACTTCCGGGTGTTCGGTTGTAAGTGTTTCTTCTCATTAAAGGAGTTCGTTTGTCTAAATTTGAGTCTAAGGCTTTAGAAGGTATTTTTGTTGGTTACGATGTCGAATCCCACACTTATAGAGTCTACAACAAGACCTTTGTAATTGTTGTAGATTCTTTTAGTGTGGTGTTCGAGGAAAATGACGGATCCCATGTGGGGCAAGTTGATGTTTGTGATACAGATGTTGAAATACCCCAAGATGCCATAAGAAGAATGGTTGTGGGATTTTACCGCCCCATTGAGGAGCCCCTTTGTGATGGATCGGGAAGTACAATGCTCTACCCAAGTATAGCCCTCATCTACACAAGATAAACAAACTCCACCTGCTGACACAATTAATGTACCTTTTCAACAAACTTCTGAAAAACATCCATCATCAGGTAAGGCTGGAAGTTCTAGGCTGGACTATCTGGCCAGAGGGGCCGGATTATCCGGCCCTGCATCTCCCTCACACACTAGCGATGATCAAGAAACAGCCGAAGCTCCCCAGGCTGGATTATCTGGCCCCTCCCTCGGCCGGATTATACGGGCCTGCAAGTCCAGAACTACAACCTCCTAATATGGTTGTAGATCAAGATCAAGGGCAAGGGCAAGAATCTTCTCCTACTGTCAGTGCTGAACCTACTGCTGATCAAGGTCAAGCTGTTGTTCAAGATGCGGACAAGAATGATGAAAATATTCCTCCAAGAAACAATAAGGAAATTTAAACTCATTGCAAAGCTCGAGCTGAAAGAAATCTAGAACTCAGAGGTCATACACTTGACAAAGTAGTAGGTGATCTAAGAAGAAGGGTGTCCACAAGAAGAGAATTGGCAAGTTTTAGTGACCATCAAGCTCATATCTCTATGGTGGAACCTCAAAAGGTATATGAAGCGCTTGAGGGTCCGGATTGGGTTGTGGCTATTCATGAAGAGCTCAACAATTTCGAGCACAACAAAGTTTGGAAGCTACTAGAGAAGCCCAAATAATGCTGCAACGTTATCGGCACAAAGTGGATATTCAAGAATAAGAAAGATGAGAATGTAATTGCTGTAAGGAACAAGGCAAGACTAGTTGCACAAGGTTTATTTCAAGTGGAAGGCATCGACTTTGGCGAGACATATGCTCCAATGGATCACCTTGAGTCCATCTGTATCCTTTTTTCTTATGCAGCTCATCATAATTTTAAATTATAGCAAATGGATGTTAAAGTGCCATTCTTAATGGTCCAATGCATGAGTTGGTGTATGTTAAGCAATCCCAGGGCTTCGAGGACCCCAACTTTCCTAACCATGTCTACAAACTCGATAAGGCGCTCTATGGCTTTAAACAAGCCCCATGTGCACGGTATGAGCATCTTAAAGAGTTATTGCTAGACTGTGGTTTTGAGGTTGGGTAGATTGACCCCACTCTTTTTACTAAGAAGGTTAGTGGGGAGATTTTCGTATGTCAATTATATGTAGATTAAATTGTCTTTGGCTCTACTAAACAAGCTTTTAATGATGAATTTTCAAAGCTTATGACGGACAGGTTTGAGATGTCTATGATGGGAGAGTTGAGGTTCTTTCTTGGATTCGAGATCAAGCAACTAAGAGAAGGAACCTTCATTAATCAAGCAAAGTATATCCAAGACATGCTCAAGAGATTCAAGATGACGTATCTTAATGGCGTTGCTACACCAATGCAAACTAAATGTCATCTCGAGTTAAATCCCAATGGTAAAGATGTGGATCAAAAGGTATACTGGTCCATGATCAGCTCCTTGCTTTACCTTTGTGCATCTAGACCCAATATTGTGTTAAGTGTATGATTGTGTGCAAAGTATCAAGCGGCTCCTAAATAAAGCCACTTGGTGGCGGTCAAGAGAATCTTCCGATATTTGGTTCATTCCCCTAACTACGGATTATGTTATCCCAAAGGCTCTAATTTCTCCCTATGTGGGTATACTGATCAGATTGGGCTGGTGATAAGGACGATAGAAAGTCAACTTCTGGAACTTGTCAATTTCTGGGCAGATCCTTGGTGTGTTGGTCCTCTAAGAAGAAAAATTGTATATCTCTCTCCACCGCCGAAGCTGACTATGTGGCTGCTGCAAGTGCATGCACTCAGTTGTTATGGATGAGGCAAACTTTAAAGGAATATAGTGTCAATTTTGACAAAGTGCCTCTTTTATGTGACAATGAAAGTGCCATCAAAATTGCTTACAATCCGATGCAGCACACAAGAACTAAACATATTGAGATCCGCAATCATTTCATTCGAGATCATGTTGCTCATGGTGACAATGACCTCTCTTTTGTGAGCACAAAGAATCAACTTGCGGACACTTTCACAAAGCCTCTTGATGAAGCAAGATTTTGTTACTTGAGGAATGGGCTAAATATTGTAGATTCAAGGAGCTTGACTTGATTTCCCTTGCATACACATATATGTCTTAACCACTATTTGGTTTATATGAGGGCATGGATATAGGGGAAGTGTGGTCCTAATTATCGGGCTACCCCCCTCCCCCCACCCCATAATGCTGAAAGTAATATCATTTCTCTTCTAAGAGGAAGGGCAAGGAACCAAGAGTAAACTACAAGAACATGAACATTGTTCAATATTCCACCCTCCGGCAGCATGATTGGTTTGAGGATACCGCTCGCGATGCGGGTCTTGAAGACCCCAACTTTTGGTGTGTCCCTCAGAAGCTCATCTATGAGGATATTTACTCTAGCTAGAAGATTTGCTCTATGTGCCCTCTAGACCTGACCACTAGAAAGAACAAGTCGCAATTTTCTCATGCTCTTTCTATGACTGAGAAGATGAGACTACATCATCTTATGGAGATCCAGTGTGACTATGACACCATGTTGGTTAAGTAGTTTTTCTCTACACTCGTGATTTGTGGGGATGAGTTCGCACTATGAAGTGAATGACTGGCTCCCAATTCTGCCCAGCTAACTTTTACACATTTTCTTAGTTGCTCGGCTACCCCTTCCAGGGCCTTTCTTGTGGGCATCTCATATGTAGCCCTTTTCGTCCCATCAAGGATACTTTACTCTCTGCAGGCTATGGACCCAATGGTGTGGTTGGGAAGGTTGAAGGTTTTCTTCCACTCTATTCTCAGTTGGTTCTCATGTTCCGTGATTGCATAATTTCGAGTGGAGGTAACAATGCTAGCATCCGTGGTCATCTGGTTAATCTTCTTGGCTCTGCATATGAATGTGCCACTAGTGAAGATCCGTCTGCTAGTTACACCCTAGATTTTATGGACTTCATTTATCAGGAGATGGCTGACGCTTTGTACAACCGGCACTCTATTCCTTATGCTCCCTTCTTTATGATGCTCGTCAAGAACAGCCTTCCTAATGAGTATTTCAGTGATCCACTTGATAGGGTTCACAAGGCCAAGAAAGCTATATTTTCATAAGAAAGCCAACCACCTCATCTTTCACAGGGTCTGATAGCTTCATCGCTGATGCCCGAGCTAGTGGTAGCACTCACGAAAGGAGGACCCATGTCCTAACTATTGCTCGGGAGGTCAAGCAACTCAACTGGTTTCAGCGCAACATTCTTTGCATGGGTGTGGATACACACATGGGTGTGGATACCTAGCATCTCATCCTTCACCATGTCTCTAGGGCTCAAGACAACCCCCCGCAGTAGTTTGCTCCTACGACTTATGCTCAATGGAACACCTCAGGCATCAACTATGGCGACATGGAGAAGCATTTGTTACCTGCTCTGGCGCGAGCGTCACCACCTCCCCTAGCTGATAATGATGAGGAGGAGGACGAAGAGGAGGAGTATGATGATGAGGACCAGGACGAGGACGAGTGATCCCCAAGGACGTTAGATTTTCTCTTTTCCCCTTTTTGGCGTTTTGATGCCAAAGAGGGAGAAGTAGTTCTATTAGGATGTAGAGGGGATTTGCATGGGTCGGGTACAAGCTTATTTGCTTTTTGAGCGCTTCTCTTTCCTTGCTTGTACCCATTTTAGCGTTGAATTTTTATTTGCTATTTGGTTTGTATCGTGAGACTACGTCATGTGGTTGTGAGACTAAGGTTATTATCTTGGATCTATCTATGGATTTATCATTATGGAATTCTGGATATATCTCATTATGGAATTATCTCTATGGATTTATTGAGATGGCTTTATCCTAGGAATGCTCAATATGGAGCTACTAATGTGTCTATCTCTATGTTATTGAGAACTTCATTATGGTTGGTACGATATATCTCTCACTAACTCATCATTTGTTCTTAGTTTCCAATTCATGAAAAGTCTTGAACCTATATGTATGCATTTGTATTCCAATGCAAACTACTAATATGCACACATTTAGGGGGGGTCTTTTTGTCCTTGGAATGATGATGTTATTAGGGATCTATTGCAAATCCTAGTATTGTTATCTAACACCAAAAGGGGGAGACTGAAAGAACATTTTATGATCCCTATAGTTTTGTGTGTTAGATAACAATATCAAGGATTATTTAACTATGTATTGAGTGTTGCAATGTTTTCCCAAAAAGGAACTACAAAGCAAAATGCATCAAAACAGATGTTCTGGGAGGGCGGATTATCCACCCCGGCCTTAATCGACAAAGGAGGCCAAGGCACATCATGCAGTATGGGAGGCAGAGATTTCCTCGAATTCTTCGACTAGGGCCGGACATTTTGCCCTGGACGGATAATCTGCCCTTCACAAGGGGCCGGATAATCCTCCTCCCGGGGAATTTTTGCCAAGGAGCCAAGGCGCATCACGCTGAGTGGGGGGCAGAGATTTCCACGGATTCTCCGACCAGGGCCAGACATTTTGTCCAGGCCGGAAAATCTGCCCCTCCTAAGGGGGCGGATAATCTGCCTCCAGGGAATTTCCCCAAGGAGCCAAGGCATGTCACGCTGAGTGGGGGCGGAGAATTCCCTGGATTCTCCGACCTAGTCCGGACTTTTGGCCCTGGCCGGATTATTCGGTCCCCACTTGGTCTAGATTATCTAGCCCCAGATTGCTCCAATGGCAGCTTTTTAGAAGGGGTACATATACCCCATCAGATCTTCATTCTAGACTCTCTCAGATTCAACAAAAAAGCCGACCCATGTTCAAATAGATTCTTCAAGACATCTCCACTTTCAACAACCCGGAGGCTTTGATCTTTGGGGAATCGGAGGAGGAGGCCTCGATCTACATCATCACCAATCAAGATCTTCACTTCCTCTCCCATTCATCTGGGGGAATTTTGATCTAGAGTTTCTTTGAATTTCTAGATCGTGGTTTCGTTATTTGATCATTTGTTTTATTGTGGCAAATTTTTGTCATCACGGGTGCCTCCAATTCAGTTGTGGATGTGTTCCCCGGTAGCGTTGTAAAGGCACCGGTATCCACCTCGAAGGATACCACATAGTGGAAAGGTGGATCAGGCCAGTTGTGGCGAGATCCATCGGAGAACAGGGTGAGACCTATTGTGGCGTGGTGGTCTTAGTACCGCCCACCCCTCCAACACAGACGTGCTTTCCTTAACAAGGAAGGAACTGCGGTAAATCAAATCCTATGTCTTCGCGTGCTCCACTACGGTTACCTTGTTCCTCTCACCGCCTTTACTCGCTTAGTAGCTAGGTTGACATATAGGAAAATTCATCTTAGTTGCATATCTAGAGAATTTACCTTTGTGTCAAGCCTAAAACTGAAAAAGAGTTAAAATTTGGAGTAGCACCTATTCACCCTCCTATAGGTGCTCATACGATCCATTTCAATCATATTCAAATGGATGGATAAAAAGTATGAAATATAAATCTAGTGCAAACCACAATAGTATTTGAATTACAACAAGATCTAAAGTATGGGAGAGGGAATGGTGATGGTGATGTGGATGCTGCGGTTGATGATGAAGGGGATGATGTGATGTCCTCCGATGATCCGTGAAGCAGCAGGGATTTTCCCTTCGTCTAGTTCCTCCTCCAGATCTCTTTCTGGCGTGGTGTTTCGAGGCTGGAAGTTTCTGTGAATGTCGGATTTGTGATCCGTCTTCGCGAGGTGAGAGTATTTGACGAGACGGGCGCTCTGACATGTGATATGGGTGGACGGTACGGACAAGCTCCGCCCGTACCAGTGGTCGTTAAACTCTCTGTAGGCTTCCTCCACGTTTTCTATTCTCCCAGGTGCGAGAAAAAATCAATTAAATGCCATTTACCACTTAGAAATGTCATATTACTGCATAATATGACAGTCCTAATTGATATGGTCACAAAATACTTAGAAATTCGGGATCTTGTTGAAACAAAGACAAAAGGTGCGCGCAAGCACAATAAAATAATAAAAATCCTACTCTACTTATGCGAAAGCAAGAGGTAAATATGCTTCAATTTTGGACTCATCACCAGAGCACGACGGTGCCAAAGACCAGAAACCCTAGGGTTAGGGTTAGGTACGGGAGTGGTCACTAGAGGGTGAGGGAGAAAATCCGTTCCATTGGAAAAGTAGAGCGGAGTGTTGTGGTTTGATTGTGAGCCATGGTGGCGGCGGAGACGGGCGAGAATGGCTAGAATCGATCGGCGTGACAGAATCCGAGTCAATTTATATCCTGGTCCTCTCCAGATCAGAAGCTACTCCAATGGAAATAGACTGGGGAAGCACCTTAGCAAACCTGGGGACTGCCTCACATAACCCGGGGACTGTTCAGCTTAGTCTGGCCGGAGTTATGTCGGTAGATGCAATGGAAATTTATGAGGAGCTTTTTTCTGTCCATACTATACATGCATTGGCAAAGCTGATATTTGAATTCCTAAAGGAGGGAAATTTGCCGGATAATGAGGTACTCTCAAGGCAAATATAGAGAAGAGCAAAGGCATACACTATCATCAATGCCAAGTTATACAAAAGAAGTGTAACCACAGTGCTGCAGCGATGCGTAGACCCGGAAGAAGGGCTTGACATACTCCGAGATATCCATCAAGGGGAATGTGGTCATCATGCATCCTTCAGAGCATTAGTGGCAAAAGCCTTCTGACATGGATTCTATTGGCCAAGTGCCTTAGAGAAAGCACAGGATTTCTGATCCACATGATACATCGGCGAGTCCTGTGACACGGGACCACCGAGCATAACAAATATCCTACCCCTCAACTATCGAGGCTTGGGGTTGGACTCGGTGGTAGGGGAACTAAGGGACCTATGTAGGTCCTACAACCCAGTTGTGGTGTTCTTGAGTGAAACACAACAAAAGGAAAAGGCCATGAAAAGAATCATGTGGAGTTTGGGGTTTCGGAATGGGGTTGCGGTGGATTGTAAAGGAAGAAGTGGTGGGCTGGCATTGTGGTGGAGGGAGGGGTGGAAGTCTCAGTGCGGCCCTGGTGCCAATATTACTTGGATGCAAAAATCAAATACAATGGTAAGGAATGGATATTCACTGGAATCTACGGGGATCCACGAGTGGAGCTCAGACAGAGAACATGGGATTCCCTTCGCTATCTCCGCTCCCAGGACAACTTGCCATGGTTGTGTGCCGGTGATTTTAATGAGATTCTTCACCTTTATGAGCAGATGGGTGGTAAGGCTAGAAGCAATGCTCAGATGGAGAGATTCATAAACTGCCTGACCAACTGCGGTCTAGTAGATTTAGGCTACTCGGGATACAAGTACACGTGGAATAATCATCGTGGAGGTGGTGACAATATTCAGGCCAGGTTGGATAGAGCTACATGTACAAATTATTTTGCCCAAATGTTCCCAGCCACAACTGTTGAGCACATTACGACAGAGGAGTCAGACCATCTAGCGCTACTAATTCGAGTAGCTGGAGATTTCCCAGCCCACCGCCAAATGAACGGAGGGTTTCGTTTTGAAGAAATGTGGACCTGTGATGAGAGGTATGAGCCCATGATGGAGCAGGCCTGGGAGAAGGAGGACTGCGGAGGCCATGGCCTCCCCAATTGCTGGGCCAGGCTCAAAAGAGTGTTAGGGGAGATGCAGCAATGGGGCCGAGAAGTGTTTGGGTCGGCCTGTTCACAAATTAAAAAGCTGAAATTTAAACTTGTGACGGGGTAGGAGATTGCTTCTTGCACTGGCGAGTGGGGTGAAGTCCGTGGGATCGATCTAGAGCTGCATGAAATTTATGAGAGAGAAGAGGTGATGTTCAGGCAGCGGTCTAGACTGGAATGGTTAAAGTCTGGTGACCGTAATACCCGGTATTTACAGAATAGAGCTTCTCGCCGGAGGAGGAAGAATACGATTAAGGCCTTGAGGAGAGAATATGGGAGTATGTGCCTCACTGATGAGGAAATGAGGGCACTGGACTGTGATTTCTACTCCAATCGGTATACATCGGAGGGATCCCAAAATATGGACGCTATTTTGGACAATGTAGAGGCCATGGTTTCGACGGAGATGAATAACAAGCTGATGGCGCACTTCATATATGAGGAGATTACAAAGGCCCTTTTCCAAATGGGGCCTACAAAGGCGCCAGGCCCAGATGGCCTCCCTGCTCTCTTCTACCAGCGGCGATGGCCACTGCTGAAGAATGAGGTATGTAAAGTGGTTCGTGATTTCTTACATGGGAATGCTATCCCAGAAGATTTTAATGACACTGTCATTGTGCTTATTCTGAAAGTTAACTCAGCGGAGTTGCTTTCCCAGTTTCGCTTTATTAGTCTTTGCAATGTGCTTTACAAGATTGCTTTGAAGGTGTTGGCTAATAGATTGAAGGTTATCCTCCCAATTCTCATCTCGGGGAACATAGTGCTTTTGTTCTAGGTCGACTCATCACTGATAATGTATTTATTGCATACAAGTGTGTCCACACAATCAGGACTCGGAAGCGGAAGAAGGCCCTGTGTGCGGTGAGTTTGGACATGATGAAAGCATATGACAGAGTGGAGTGGATATTTCTAGAAACAATGATGGGCATAATGGGCTTTACTGATGCATGGGTCCAAATTATTATGAGATGTATGAGTTCAGTAAAATTTTCTGTTAGGCTGAATGGAGGATTGTCGGAGATATTTACCCCATCGAGGGGGTTACGGTAGGGTGATCCATTGTATCCTTACCTCTTTTTGTTTTGTGTTGAAGACTTCTCTACGTTGCTCAAGAAGGCTCAGGTAGAAAATATGTTGAAGGGCGTTCAGTTTGGGATGGATGGGCCCCACACACCCATCTTTTGTTTGTAGATGACAACATTGTATTCCTGGAAGCAACGGTCGAAATCATCAAAACATTCAAGGGAGTTTTGGAGCGATATGAGTTGGCCTTAGGATAGAAAGTTAATATGCAAAAATCTTCAACTTTTTTGGGGAAAGTTGTCGTGATCAGGTGAAGGTAGAATTAATGAATTCATTGGGCATTGAAGAGGAGGACCTTTCGGAGAGGTACCTTGGACTACCTACTATTGTGGGCAGATCGAAAGAGGGGAGCTTTCAGTATATAACACATCGATCGAGTGCCAAGGTGGGGGGTGGAAGGGGAAGGGCCTGTCGAAGAAAGGGAAGAAACACTGATCAAGTCCGTGTTACAAGCCACCTCGACCTTCCCGATGAGCTATTTTTGGCTGAATAAGAAACAATGCAAGAAGCTAGGCTCGATCTCCTCCGATTTCTAGTGGAATGGCGTTGATGGTGCTAGGAGAGTGCATTGGATTTCATGGCCAAAAATATGTCAGTCGAAAGGAGAGGGGGCATGGGCTTCCACGATTTCGAGGCGTTTAACCACGCTTTGTTGGCAAAGCAGGCATGGTGGCTCCTCACTGTGCCCTCGTCCCTATGTGCCAGGGTCCTACAGGCTAGATACCACCAGCATTCAGATATGCTCCAAGATACCTGCCCAGCGAGAGGATCCTTCACTTGGAGGAGCATAATACATGGGAGGGAATTACTAATGAAGGGTTTCGCTTGGAGAATTGGAGACGACTCCATCATGGATATATCGCAAAGCAATTGGATTCCGAGGAATGGTGCACAGCGGCCACTGGGTCGCAAGTGCCCAACTGATAAAACGAAAGTCTCTGAACCGTTAACTAGCTCGGGATCCTGGGACAATGTGAAGTTGGAAGAGATTTTCCACGAGTTTGATATAAAAGATATTAAGAAGGTTCAGGTGGGAGGTGTCGGGAGAGAGGATTACCACGCTTGGAACTGGACAAAGAATGGGATTTTTTCGGTTAAGTCTGCCTACCATCTCTATATGAAGCAACGCCGGATCGCGGGGAGTGGGGTTGGCTCGTCTGCATCAATAGAAGCCCACAAAGGTTGGCTATCACTCTAGGGAGCTGCGGTTCCAGGAAAGGTTAAAATCCATGTATGGCGTCTCCTAAGGAATGGGCTAGCACTCAACCATCGTTTGCATTAAGATGGGGGTGGTGTGCATTGCTTGTGCAAGAGAGAAAACAGGGATCCACCGATTCTGGAAATGCTCTCACTCAAAACATACTTGGGAGCATATTAGAAGCCTGGGTGCTATGCCGGTATCGAAACCTCCTGAGGATGTTCGTTCTTCGCGAGATTTGTTGAACTGGCTGCTCGAATGGTTAAGCCAGGTGAAGGAGGAGTCCATGGATATCACGTTAATGTCCCTGTATTAGCTTTGGCGCTCTAGGAATGACGCTCGGGAGACTCAGGTGATGGAGGATCCTCAAGCCCTAGCGAAGAGGTGCTTGCACCTAACTAAGGTGTGGAGAAATGTCCAGGAGCATTGTTTACCAAAAGCCCCGATCCCGGCTGAACAAGTCTCTGCCTGGAGAAGGCCGGGTGAAGGTGAACTTGGATGGGGCCCTTAACAAGACCTCGGGGAAAGGAGGTGGAGGAGTGGTTGTTCATGACCACCATGGCAGTTTCCTCACGGCGGCTTGCCATTTTTTCCCTCTTATATCCGATCCCAAAGAGGCTGAGCTCCGGACAGGCTTGAGGGCTGTGAAACTGGTCGCATGAATTGGGTGTGGAATGTGTGGTGCTGGAGCTGTACAGCGTAGAAATTGTCTCAAAACTGAAGAAGTTGATCGATCGCTGCATGGCCCCCTGGCTGACGGGAGCTTCAATGGTTGGATGACCATCTGGTCCGTTGGGTGCAACGTACGGCGAATGGCATGGCACATAAGTTAGCTAAAGAAGGCTGCGGTTTAGAATTATCTAAAACTTGGTTTACTTTGTATCCTGATTGTATTACTTCGGAACTTGCTTTGGATTTATCCGGCAATGAATAAATGAACGCAATCATTTTCTCTCAAAAAAAAACTATCATATAATCTACATATCGAATACCTGTAATCTCCACTATTGTGGAGTAATATAAACACATCAAATCAAATTGTAGAATTCTCCGTTGATCTGACTAGTTGGTTCTACATGTAAATACAGTACTAGTAACAGAAAAGGGAGATAATGAAGCATACTATCAACTGTACTCCATCAACTATGCTCCAGTCGCGACTTCTTTTTGTCCATATCTGATAGCAAAAATGTGGATAAATATAATTTCAGAATAGAGAATGCATCTGGATTTTTATACCTTCACCCTAGATAGATTTGCCAAAGTGTTGCAACAGAGTCAAGTAGAGACTATCGGCAAAGGCATACATATGATAAATTGCATGTCTAACATTTCAAGAATACAAAAATTTACACTGAGAATCATAATAACATTCCTAGAAAATTAATCAGCTTAAGCAGTTTGATTACTAGAACCATAGTGCTTTTATTAAGAACATTCATATGGTTGTGCATCACTACCATGCAAATTCAACCCGAAAGATAAATTTGCAAACTTTGAACTTTCAAAGTGTACTTTGAACGTGTCATCATCTGTGTATACTCTGGGTAGCTTACAAGTAATTTTTTAGATTTTCTGTTCTTAAGTTTGGCCCAAAGTGTCTTGAATTATTGTAGAGCAAATATATTCTACAGAGCATATTCTATTGCATGGGTGTACCGCTAAGGCTTACAAGCAAAAAATATTAAGTTTCATGAATTTGAGATCACAATATTCAGGGCAATGCTGGCACAGGTGATTCAAGGCTAGTTCAACCATTGAAATTAGCAAAAGTAACTAAACTGATCCTACATCAAGCTCTCATCCCTCCTCAACCCCAATCCATCTCACCGTATGGTGTGAGCTAACCACCTTTCAACTATCAGAGTAGCCACACGCTTTCTCTTCCTCGGGGTGTACCATCCTCAATTACTCATTCCTAATGTCGTATTATGGGTGTTTCACTATTCTCGGTCCAGCTGCCATCGCGCTCATATCTTGATGAACCAGACAGTCACTGCCATCTAAATTCACTAACCATGAGATGTCATGGACCACTTAATACAATGACAGTGGGCCAACGAGAGGTATAGGCTAGCCTGGGTTGCTGTGAGTGCAAGTTGTAGCTCCGTTGTTGTCTCTCTTGACCACTTAATACAATGCCACGCAGATCTCCTGTGTGTTCTGGAAAAAAAAAAGATGTCATGGACCTATCAAGCACTTGCACATCTGGCATATGCATTGTTGTGCCTCTACAATGGTGGATCGTAAGCATCAGCAATGGTCAACGTCATATAAGATGTCCAGTTGTCCACCATAGGCCTGAAGCCCTGAACCCAGTTAGAGAACCACGCAGGCCTAGGCTGCTGACGAGTCAATACTCAATCCAATCAGGGAAGTTCCTGATTTAACAGAGTTCATTATGAGACATATCAGGAACGTATTGATCGGATTCAATTCAGATTCTGCAAGGCAAATATCATTTGTAAGGAAGCATCCTTGTATGCTTTCATCAAGCAACCGATCAAATTCTAGTTCCCTGAAGTTACTAAGTTGAGCGCAGGTCAAATACCACGTCAGTTCTTTATTCTTCAAGGGACTGAGCTGTTAGACTACCCTATAATTACTTAGTTGAGGTAAATAAAAAATTGAGTTTGTTAAATTATGAACAAAAAGAGTTAGCCATGAAAGTTGGGTACAAGCAAAATGAAAATTTGTAAGTATCGAGGGTACGAAACAAAACGAAATTGCTGTAAAGGCCGATCATGTCATGAGATACTAATACCATTTGTTGCTAATAGAACTGCTAAATAGTAGGAGTATTACAAACTTTTTCTACATATGGTAACTAATAGAAACATATTCATATGAAGCATTTATGAACAAATGGGAAATTAGTACCTCAATGGTTGTTCAAGGATGACATAGTACTTGTGCTCATAGTGTCTTGTGTCCATCCAAAACTGATCAATTATATAAAAAATCAATTACACTTGTACACGAGCAGCAACTAAATTATGAAAGAAAAGGCACAGCTCAGTACCAAAGGAATGTTTCGTATCCACCTACGATATGGTGCGCGGACAACCTGATATAGACCATAAGCAAAATAAAATGCTAGATCATTAAAAGAGCCAATATAAAAGAAACAACAATATCCAGGCGATTAAATATCCTACCTTTTCGAAAGCATGGTCCCATGAGCATGAGGAATCCTTCATAGCTGACATTGCCCGGAAATCCTGACATTTATAGAATATTTAAGTTAAGTTCACTAATCATTTGCAGCACAAAAGTCTTGGTGAAAAAGGTCAAACCATAATTCCACGAATAACATCATAATCTGGAAGATGGAGCCCAGTGAAAACTTGCTTGTTGAATTTTCCCACAAGTTCTGAAAAGCATTTCTTGTCCTACAAAAATAAGCATACAACAATTGAAACATTACAGCACTATGTCAAGAATTTGTTGATTCTGCGTGCATTACTGAGAAAATATAAAGCGCTTATTGATGAAGCAAGTACCCAATGGATAGAATCATCAGCGATGTTGAAAAAATCTTTGGCCTCCAACTCACTCATCAAACTTTGAAGTCCAATATTCATCTGAAAGATAAAGAATTTACAATCAAATGGTTAACAAAAAGCACGCAAATGCATACTTGCAACTTCACAGACCAGTTTAGGTTGGATTGAACAAGTTTTTCAAATGTCAAATCTTAGAGGATAAATAGATTACTTTTGGGGCTGCTTACAGACAAGTAGAGAAAATCAATTAACTGCCCTCTAGGTCCTTGCCTGCTTCACTTGGTCTAATCTAATCAAGAATTCAGCCCACGTATTATATTATCAAATTTATGATTTACTTAAGTCCATTAGATTGAATTGTGAACTGCTTTAGCATCCAGCCACGTGTTACAAGAAAATGCTGTAAGACAACATTTACTAATTTGTGTTAACAAAAAAAAATTATGCAGATTTCATGCTACGAAAAATGGAAATGGAATACATTCATATGCTGGCAGAAGCCTGCCCATGCGTGCACACCAGTTACGGGATTCACGCCAGCCCCCTCTGAACCCTTATCCAATTTAAGCAATCTAGATCAGAGTTCAAAATCGCTACAGAAGTAAACCAAAAGCTAAGCAATCAAGAGAGAAGTGAAAAGGAAACTCATGTCAGAGTCGCCGCAGGCTGCTTCAGTCACCGTGGGGGAACTAACTAAAGAAGACTTTAGTTACCAATGACATTATTTTTCCATGTTGGCATGTTCGTTTCATCTTGGCGAAAGACGAGGCCACAGTAAAATTTGCATGTACCATTTTACACACTATTAGATATTTCCAAAGAAAAGTTTCATGTAAAGTCCTACATGATATTGAGAATTCCATACACAGCTTAAATGTCAGTAACCTGGGTTTATAGAATTTGCACAGACCGTAAGACTAATGCAAATATTAACAACTCCTGCATAGCTGGCAAATAGCATATATTCTTTCAGAAGAATAATTAGATGATTAGAACTACAAGGGCTTGGAGCATAAGCAGCGGCCTACTAGTTGATTTGTCTTGCTAGAAGTAAAATATCAAGTGTGCTAAATGCAACAATATGAAAATCAAGCACATCTCTAAAGTAAAGATGCTTTTGAACTCGAATCCAATGATTTCACTTTTGTGTCACATAACCAACAGTTAATTGAACTAACTGTTCGTCAAACTTGGAATTTTAGAATGTGTCGACACATTACATTTCAAACCAGAGAGAGTGAATCAACTTTGTCTCCTAGGTGCAATGGATAGAAATAATGAACAAATGCAGTACTTGAGGATGTCCAGAGTAATAGCATACTATTTTTGTTCAACTGGTTTCTCAAAAGTCATTTGCCGCATTGTCCCCAAATATGGATGCAAATATTTTACACTTTGCACTACATCAGTGGGATAGTAGAAAGAGATAGAGCAATATTGCCTACTTGTCATGCTAATGGAATATATTACTGTGTTCTGGAAGCGAATTGTGGGAGCATACGCATGTCTCAAACTAGGAGCTACATAGTACATAAATTAATCTAATCCATATAGCAATAAATAAGAGTTTCCTATGGTTTTGTACTCCCTCTATACCAGTTTACTAGGCTAATACGTAGTTCGAGAAAAAAGTTTGACCATAAATTTGGTCAACAAATTTTGAATCATATTTCACAAAAAATATACCGTTGGAAACGTCTTTTGAATACGAATCCAATGGTATAATTTTTATGACATATAATTTATGTTTTGTTGATCAAATTTATGATTAAACTTTTTTCTCGAACTATGTATTAGCCTAATAAAGCGGTATGGAGGTAGTAACTTTTTTTCTGTATGAACTCCCATCCCATGAAGCATTTAACATGATTATAGTAAACCATGACCCCTGAATTCAAGAATGCACGGATACACCATTTATTCTTGATACGCTGAGGTAGTTGACGTGTTTCAAAGCTTGAGTAACACAAGAACAAAAAACTTACGCATGCCACAAAGTGTCAGACCATTAGAGAGAGGAAATGACCTTGGGTCTATGACTAAGAAGTAGCATAACACAAGTAAACCCACAAAAGGAAACTACAAGTAACTTCAGCAAAAATCAAGGACAAGCAGAAAAACAGAACACACACCTGCTCATTGTCAACAACATGTCTCAAATGTTCAGAATATGAATGTAACTGTTCCATCCTATGCAGAAGTTTGGCTCTTCGCTATAGAAAGGTAGAAAGCTGTAATGGTTACATTTTCCATGAAAATAAAATTCATAAATAAAGGTAACACATTTAGCCAAATTAGCACCTCGATAGACAACTTAATGAGATCATGATCCAGAACTGAGAACTGACTGCGTACACAATCATCATTATGAACTGCCTCCAGTGCATCATCCTGTTAACCTCAAATGACAAGTTAATGAGGCAATATATTTGCAGAAACATATGAATATATGGCATTGTTCCTACCATTGGAGAACTAACCTTGCAGATGTAACAATCTAGTGTACATGAAGCCACAAGTTCATCAAACTTTTCATGCAATCTTGCTTGTTCTTTTGCCATATGACACTGGACGTCAATTTCATGGCATAACAAGATGTAGCCGAAGTGAAACATCAAGAGAAATCATATATTAGTATTTTCTTTTAAAACAATAATGATAGATTTAGGAAATCGTCCACTATTTCATGTATTTTAGGCAAAATCTCAACTGTATACTAATACATTAGTTTCAGCAGGCTCTCCCTTAACCATCCCAAGGAAAGCTGTCCAGGAAGTCACTCCATACACAGAAATTTGCATATTAGATAGTACACTAAATGCAGGACGAAGAATTTGCTCATGTAATTACCAAGAAAGGTGCAAAATAATTTACTTAGCATATAATACAGACCGCTTAATAATGTTACAATAATTCTCTTCAGGTACTAGAATCACAACTTATTGTGCGTACCATTTTGTTTTCACCAACAATATAATTCATTGCGCAAGGTCGCAGATGCACCGGAAAATCACTTATATCTGGTTGCAATGGCTGAAAAGAGGAAAACATATATTATTGTTAAATATTTCGGGTGTGAAGACAAGAAGAGAAACATACCTGCAGAAAGTTCGTGTATTCTACACGGGTCAAGTGAAGAACTATTTCTCTGAGAACTTCCCTGTGACCCTACATAATGATTTACAATTTCATTTGAGAAACTGAGGAAAGCATAGAAAAGTTAGCACTCCAAAAGTTTCTGCATGTTACCCACCTCACGTATCATAGGATGGAACTAAGGCTCCCACAAAGATAAGATTTCACAGAATTTCTGAGAAAGGTGAGTGGTTAGAGTAATCCTCAATAATATGCATGTTAGTATGGAATTACTCACCTCAAGTGCAGATACCCTAAGGAAATCAGGAAGACTGGGACACACCTCCGATTTTTTCACAAGTTCCACTACACTCTCCTCATTATAACTTGAATGCTGCAAGTTCTCCACATATCATGAGTATTGAAAGCATTTTTTAACCCACTCTAAACATAAAAAATAGAACAAATACCTGAATATAAGGTTTCAAATTAATGAGTTCAGAAAACAACTCGTACATTTGATCATTCTGTCTCTGCCAATGCTTTACAGAAATTTTGCGCTTCAGAACCAACAAGATAAAAACTCATTAGGCAATATATTGATATATGTGAAAAACTGTATTTTCTTCTGAGTCAACATTTACGCGCATTCCATACACCACACCAAAATGATACTCTCTCTGTCCCGTAATACAAGATGTTATTACAACCAATATAGGAATTAATAGGTTGTAATAACATCTTATATTATGGGACGGAGGGAGTATATGTTATACTTGTTTATCATTTTTAAGTATATTTGGATTGTAGGTTTAATGTATTTTAATACAAACTGCATACTGAAGTCGATTAGAGCTCTTAGTTTTTGCTGTGCAATACTTCTCAAATCTATAACCCGAAAAATACACCAATTGAAATCATGGTGCCAATGCCAGCATGGTGGCCCATTTCAGTGTCCTATAATGCGACAATGTAAAAAGGGCATTGTTGGGTACATGGTAGAAGTAACGTGTAGTATATCAATACACTTACCGATAATATTGCTGACATGGTACAGAAATAATCATGAGATTCGACATCAATAGAATATCTAGATAGCTTTAATTTCTCGAGGAGAGCCTTTGGAGAACAATAACCCCACTGTAAAATAAACAGTCACTCGTATAAACACTTTTTTGTGAATCAAATAGCATACAGTAAGGAATAATAAACAGATTCAAACATAATCAGTGAACCTGAAAGTTTCCTACTCAAGTGGTGATCTCGGTTTTACTAAAACACTATAGCCTCTCATTTTCTGATCCTAAGAAAGGCAAAATATCCCTTAGATTGCTTTTGCAGTATGTAGGTACTGAATATGACGAACCCTAACTAAATAAAAAATATATCTTATTGATATAAGCTAACAATTGTACTTCTATACAAGGTCTGGTACATATTATTGCCCCATTAGTGCCAAACTGTAATACCAAAAAATCACAACCATGTCATCTTTGACGGAGATGGTGAGATATCAGTAGGCTGATTAAGGCTGTGTTTGGTTCCGATTCCTGAGGCAGATTCGTTGCCGAGCAGCTATAATCCGAACCAAACGAGTTCGCTGCACTCCAGAACTTCCGAGACGCACCAGATTTTCGTAGTGTAAAACAGAATCGGTGATCACCCCAGATTTTCCTACGTTGCGTCCAGCCGAATAGTCAGAAATTACCCGCGATGCCACCGATAAGTCACGAAATAGACGGTTCCTTTATTTTTCTATCCCAGGATCGATCCCACTTTCCTCCTCTGTATCCAGACCCGCAGGGCCGCACCCCATATCGTATTCCCCTTGCTAGGGTTCCGCCCCGCCGCCAAACTCCGGCCGGCGCCCCGCTCTGCCCTACTCCGGCGAGCGGCCTGCTCGGTCCTACCCCGCCCGCCTCATCGCCCCTCTTCCCTTCCCCGGAACCGGAGATCCGCATCCCGTGCAGGCCTGGCTGCTCCCGACACTCGCTGGCTGCCGGTTGATTGCCGCTCCGCCACACGGATTCCCTGCTCCGCTTCTTCGATTGCTCGCGCCGCCGCCAGGTAATCAACATATTCCCCTCCTTTCTCCCTTCTCCCTCCTCTTCTATCCTCCCATTCCTTCCTTTTCCTGGTCCATGTGCATAGGTTACTCCCTGATGTGTTCTGTGAATTCGGTTGCAAGGTGTTCTGTGAATTCAGTCCAGGTGTATGGTGGTTCGAAGCTTGTACTAATTATTGTATGTACGAATTTCGGTTGGTTAGTGGTATAAAGATCATAATATGCAGATTGCTTGCAAGGTGTTTGTAAAAATGCAGATTGGGGTGTGTTATAATTTTAACCAAGTTGTGATGTTATATTTCCCGATATATTATGTCATGTATTGTTGTATAAATACCTGAAGTAATTGATTTTTGTCTAATTGAAGTATGGCTGAGAAGGTTGTATGGGATAAGGCATATATCCAGCATTTCTGTGACATTTGTAGACAAGAGGTTCTTGATGGGCACAGACCCTTGGGTCATTTGAATAAAGTAGGGTGGAAGAATGTTGAAGAAAAGTTTGCAGAAAAAACTGGGAGAAAGTTAGAGCATTTGCAATTCAAGAACAAATGGGATAATCTGAAAAGAAGTTACACATGTTTTATGGAGTTGAAAAATGCTGCCACTGGACTAGGATAGGATGATGCAAGGAAAACCGTGGACTGTGATGAGGAATGGTGGAAAGAGCATCTTGCGGTAAGTGACATATTTTGCATCAAAGTCATCATTTTTTCTTACTGATTTGTTGATAATAGCTAATGCTGCTAATTGCATTTCAGAGGTGCCATGATCCATCCAATGGAAGGAAATGCGAGCACGTGCAGTTCAAGAAACATGGACCGGATAATTTGGCGGCCCTGGAGGTCATGTTTGATAGTGCCCATGTCAATGGGTCAACTGCTTCCATTCCTGCAGTTTTGTCTGACACTAGTGATGATGAAGTTGTTGTAGAACAGAACATCGATGATATTGGAGAGATGAAGTTGGCCGCTTTGAAGAAAAAAAAGGAGAAGAAGCGCAAGGCAGCCAACACTGTTGTTGAAGAGAAGGAAGCAAAGAGCCCATTCTTAAAAGTTTTCAAGGGTACTTGTGGCAAGATAGAGACTGCAGCGGAAAAGATAGCATCGAGTTTTGAAGCTTCATCAACTCCTTCTCAAAACTGCTATGTTCCAAGCATGGCTGAGACATTGCAGATGGTTAAAGATTGTGGGGTGGAAGAAGGAACTGATATTATGCATACGGCCACATTTTTGATCATGAAGCCTGAATTTAGAGAAGTTTTCAGCTTGCTTCAAACAAACAAAGGAAGGCTCCACTTGTTGGAGAAGGAACATGAAAAGGAGATGAGGAAGTTCAAGTAGAATTGTAGTACCACCATGTTGCATTATCTATTTGCTTATGTTTGCTTGTTGTATGTGAACCTGCTTGTGTTTGGAGCAATATTTGCTTGTCGAATGTGAACCTGCTTGTGGTTGGAAAGTTGTATGTGAACTAGCTTGATGCCATGTTGAATAATTTATATTTGGAATCATGTGCATTTGAGCTTCCTGACATAATTTATTTGGAATCGTGTGTATGTGAGCTTCCTGCTTGTTGTCACCTTGCTATTGCTTCATGTTGAATGATTTGTTGCTGCCAGCAGTACTAACACCACCCTGTTGTTTTTTCGTAGATGGATGCACAGAACAACGAAATGGCCAAAAAGGCGCAGGAGGCACTATTACTTCTAGCCGAGTTGTCCGAACAGGCTGCCACCCTTGGTCACTTAGGTAACCTCTACACCGAGAGATATTATGACAAGGGTGCTTACCGAAATGCTCAGCAATCTGGTATTCAATGGGTCATGGAGTGCTTAGGTCGTCCTAGATACTTTTATAAGATGTTTAGGATGACCCCAAAGGTTTTCATGGCACTACATGATCTGCTTGTATCTACTTATGGTTTGAAGTCTACAAATAATGTTTCGTCAATTGAGTCGCTTGCCATGTTCTTATGGATTGTTGGAGGCCCTCAAGCATTCGCGCAAGCTGAAAACCGTTTTGTTAGGTCATTATGGACAGTTCATATGAAGTTTAAGGAAGTACTGCTATGTTTGCGGAAATTAGCAAGAGATAACATCAAACCGAGAGATCCTACTTTCAGTACTGAGCATGCAAAGGTTAGGGAAAGTCGTTTTTGGCCTCATTTTAAAGGTGCTATTGGTGCGATAGATGGGTCACATATCCCAGTTTCGGTGCCGGCAGACGAGGTGGTTAACCACACATGTCGTCATGGATATACATCTCAAAATGTGCTTGCTATATGTGACTTTGACATGAGGTTTACCTTTGCGGTGGCTGGTTGGCCGGGATCTGCACATGACACTCGAGTCCTCAATCACGCGTTAACAAATTTTGCAGATCGGTTTCCAGTACCTCCTAAAGGTAGGAAAATTTGCATCGGTGTTTGTTACAATGTTCCATATGCCTCTATATTATTTTCTTGGTGCTAACTTCTGTTATTTTTTAGACAAATACTACCTTGTGGATTCCGGTTATCCAAACCGAACTGGATACCTTGCTCCTTTCAAGGGGAGTACATACCATCTACCAGAATTCCAGCTTCGTCGTCAGCGTGCACCTCAAGGGAAGTTTGAGATATTCAATTTTTTGCATTCATCCCTTTGCAATGTCATCGAGCGTGCATTCGGGGTCTTGAAGCAAAAGTGGTGCATATTGAAGGCTATGCCAAAGTTCTCACCTCTATGGCAGAAACATATCATTATTGCTTGCATGGCACTACATAATTTTATCCGTGATAGCAAATTGAGGGACGAGGAGTTTGATAAGTGTGATGAAGATGAAGAATATATGCCCGGAGCGGCACAAGCAACCGTTCAACCACAAGGGGGGGATGATGTTCCAGAAGAGGAGAACGAGGTTACCATGAATACCATCCATGATAGGATAGCGAATGCTTTGTTCCTTGCAAGTTAGGATAGTTGTGAACCATATATATTTTGTGTAATCCATATATATTTTGTAGTAATTGTATGACATCACTGTTTAATATATGTATGATGAAAAATATTCTCCCAAAATTAGTTTGCACTATTATCAGTATATAATTCGCTATTCTGCGATCAATTACCATATAAACAATCTCTCAGACCTAAGGGCATTATAGTCACTTCCTATCGAATCTACAGTTGGCAGTTCTACAACCAAACAACTTCCAGCTATCCCACAGTCGTCAGCTCACAGCAGCTTTTACACAGCTGATTTCTCACAGCTGATTTTCAGGAATCTACAGCCCAACCAAACACAGCCTAAGATGATCAAAAAAGAAGCTCGTTCATCCGACACGGTGAGCGCAGCAAGGCTGATCCTGCTGCTGCCACAGGAAAATCTATCAATAAGATGCAAGCTTTTGTGTTTTATTGAAGAAGAAACAAACATTGACACACAACAACCAAAATTTCTCCACTTCAATCCCACAAGAACAATCATCCTATGACCAAAACTCGTTGTATAGTTGTTCACTAAAAGGATTGAACTTAAGGGTGAATTACTGACTCAATAAATAATTTACCTCCAAGCAGTCATCCATTTCATCCACCTGATGCAACATGTCGATATAAGCTGGAACATAATCCCTAAATTCTTCTTCTTCATCCTGATACAAGAAAAAATAAGCATGCTGTTAAAAAAGGAAACATTTCATAGCATGTAAAGTGCATATAGAAAATCAACATAATGTGAGGGACAAGGTTAAATTAGCGATATCAAACGAGAGGGGCTAGAGAACATACCCCCCATGTTGACATAGATTCGTCTGGATCATCAAATGGAGTGTTTCTACAACGAACATCAAACATTTCCCTGGACAACCAATTTTGAAAGATTTCTTCAGCTTCTTTTTCAGCGGTTTCTTCAGTGCTTCCATTGTATTTTTCTCCGAACACTAAATCCTGAAATTTAGAAGATTTTTTCAGTGTTCTACTGTATTTTCCATTCCAATAAATCCTAAAGTTTCAATATTCCTTTAATGCATCTATTATAGTTCCCATCCCTCCATAAATCCAGAAAAAGTGTTATGCCAACGGAAGGAGGATTACATTATTGAATCAGAAAGGACGGTATCTAAACACAAAATAAAAACTTAAAAGTAGTTCTGATGAATTACCTGATTTTGAACACACTTATATGCGTCTCGACAAAGATCAGTAAGTAGAGTACTGTTCAAACTTGACTCAAGAGTTAAACATCGAATGACATGAGAAATCAAATCATCTTGAACAAAAGAGACGAGTTCCTCATGACGTGTAGCTTTAGCAATTTGTACAATTTGACGACAAAATGCCACTGACGTAATCTTTGCTTTGTCATCCTTCCATGCTCCAAAGATATAATCGATTAAACTTAAGACTGGAAGTCTAAGGCCATCATGATTTAGGACATACCTACAGGTGAAATGACATTTAAATTAACTCAATGCACAAAAAGTTAGCATTGATAGAAAAAATTAAGTTTAATAGTATTACCCAACAAGGGAGCTTGAAGAAATACAACCCAACTGTGTAAATGTAGTAAGACCTAGCCCACTATTCAATTCCGGGGATGCTATTACAGCAAGCAAATCCGATGCTGCATGGGTCAACTGGATAAGAAGATCCTTCTCTATATCTTCCATTTTGTCATCAGCCTTGTCTTCCGATGCGAAAACATAAATAATGGTATCAGGGACTTGCACTACACCCTCGTGCAAAAATTTACACCATGACCCATAAAGTGTGCGGTGGAAATAGTAAAACACCGGATATAGAAGCTCAACTACCCATTTTTCCCAAAATTCTTTAGGACAATTCTTCACCAGTGGAATAATGGTAGACTTGATGAGTGAAGTCAGATGATGAAATCCCATCGAACTTAGATCTTTCATTAGGCTGCCACATACAGCTGAACTATCTAATAACCAATCAAACGAACCCTCAAGATGTGCACACATGCCAATTACATTGTACCTACAGCATGTGATTTGTCAAAACAATTATACATACAATAATAAGAGAATGAAACTGACCAGAAATAACATAGAAACCAAAATACCCCATTACCCTGTTAACTATGTAGGAAGTCCCCCTATATGGCTCTAAACCAGCAAGCGCTTACCAGCCAATTCCCATTACATTTCAAAACAAGTGTTGCAACTTGCATGCTTCACTTTTGATGATATTAATACATGAACGACATGTTTAAACAATAGAACTGCTAGCAAACTTATTCTGGGTTGTGTAGTTCTGTTTTTAACCTTGAGGTGATTTCACTAGCGTATTACCAGAATAATTCGCATATTGTTTTTGGAGCAAAGTATCTGACTAAAGAAGCTTGCATATCAGGTGGAAACTACATCTTCAGTGCAAACATGAAATCCCAAATGGAAACTATTGGGTGTAAAATGGGGAGAGGGGATGCAGCGGGATTACCCACTTGACATCTACACCAACCACTGTGCATCCAATGGTCCACATTGAAGGTTTTGAATTTCAAGGCAAGAATTGATTTCCACTAGATATGCTCTAAATAAATAATAAATACGTAACGTAGCAAACAGGATACGAATAAAATCGTAAGAGTATTCTAGAATATTGGTTGATCGATGAAGTTTCATTGTTGCATTTATTCCACATACGATATCCAGTAATCCAAAGAAGATGGCAGGGTCACAAACATACCCATTTTGACGGGTTGTTTTTAACCAATCTCTTATCGCATTCTGTTCCTGTTCTTCCTCATCTATGTTTGGCACTTCTAGAGTCTCCCCTGGCTCTTCGGGGAACACCATAATTTTAGCACCATCAAGTACCTCCGGTATATTAGAAGCAACTGCTTTCGTCCAGAGAGCTTGTATATACTGAAGCAGCTGAAATATAGAGCAACTAGAATTAACACAACCACAGTTGACCAAAAGTGATACATTTAGATAGTCTCTTACCATTAAGAGAGCAGGCAGTATCAGCCGCAACAGGTTAGTCAAAGTTACATAACTTATACTGCTTTCTTGGTCTATTTCACTAGAGTTTCCCTTTAGATGCATTTCAAGCTCATTCTCAAAGAATAGAAGGACATTAAGGAATGTTGTTCTGAATCGACAATCGCAGAACGAATTGATCAAGTTGGCCTTCCATTCTGATTGATTCCAGAAGTTTGACAAATGATTAAGTATATAGTAAAGAGCTTCCGGGTATTTCTGCATCCTGTGAGAAAACATAAAGTAAGCAAACTTAAAACAAAGAAGTTAAACAAATGATATCATTGTTGAGTACCTTGGAATAGAAACTGCACATGTGAAAAGTTGAGAGAGAATAATGTGGTATTCAAGGAGGCAAGAGCCATTTGCTCCAGTAGTATCCTGGGCAAGAAAGACGACATTTTCAAGAGGAGAACATATATTACAAAGAAAACAAATATCTTGAACTGCGCATGGTCAGGGAGCAAATTGCACTGTAGGCTCATAACGGTTGCACAATTATGCTCCCCTTTGTAAGTCTTGATGTTTATATCCCTAAACAGGTGCTGTATATCCCTAGTGCATGCAGTTAAATGTGGCAAGTGTAAATGAATAAAATTTCCAAGATACTGAACTATACTGCTTTAAATTTGCATGGTGACACAGTTAGGTCAAATGAGCACTAAATATTGTCACCGAAGGTTATAAGCACATACCTTACACTACCAGAAAAAGGTAAAACACTAGTGAACGGAATTACATACTAACATGACCATCATTCAACTCAGATGAACTAGATGGGAAATTTGTACTCCCTCCGTCTCAAAATAGATGTCGGAAATATTTGTAAATTTGGATGTATCTAGACTGTCTAGATACATCCAAATTTACACAAACGGAGGGAGTAATATAAACTGGGTGAGCGAGCAATTGAGCCTCTTGCCCTTTTAATTAATTATAATTTTTCTCTAGGTGGTTACCAAAGAAGAATCACATTGCTGAATAGCACTAATGATTCAACAGGGAGGCAATTTGATCAAGTGAAAACTGACCATCATTCAACTCAGATGAACTAGAAGGGGCATTCGTAGTATAAATATAAACTGGCACGGGCAAACTGAACCTCTTGACCTCTTGGTTAATTTTTTCTCAAGATCATTACCAAAGAAATCACAGTGCTGAATAGCATTAACGTTTCAACATGGAGGCAGCTTGGTCAAGTGAGCACTAAATGTTGTCAGAAAAGGTCATACGCATGTACCATACACTACGAGAAAAAGGTACCACATAATGAATAGCATAACATATCAACATAACGATCATTCAACTAAGATGAACTAGATGTGAGTTCGTAGTGTAAACAGGGCATGTGAGCCTCTAGCCATCTTGATCAATATTTGCAGTGTACCTGGGTACACAACAGGGGTAAAACACCACCGAGAGGATGGCCGGGTGGAGTCGGCTGGTTGGGGGAAGGGATTAGATCATAGATGAAAGAGACGAACTTTGGGGAAGAAGACTACAATCCTCTATTGATCTATTGCCAAACCTTTAATTGCCGATACAACTTGGAGAATAAACCAATGACCACGTTCCTAACAAACAAAATATTACTTGCCTAACAAACCTTATCCTGATTGTACGTGGTATGCTGGTATTTAAAAAGTAACAAACATAGCTCCTAATGCCTGCCGATGACAACAATTTTTTCCAGATCATTACCAAAGAAGAATCAGATTGCTGAATATCATTAACATTTCTACAGGGCATAGAATTATGGACCATCAGATTTTCTAACATTTTTACTTTGGCTCAGTAAGATTATATACCATTGTGTCCACGAATTAGTAAAATAAATTTGATTTATACTACATGAGAAGGCAACTGCCGGTCATGAACGAACATGAAACTGTTACATGTTTGGCGCAAAATAATTAAAAGAGCATAAACATCCCAAATCATCATATTCAAATGGTAAATAAGAAAGCAAGTATGCTGCTGAACCTCAGGGTGGAAGTCGTCATTGAGAACTTTCATCAATACCTCAGAATACCATCCATGGTCCATCTGCATAGATTCCAAAATATTTCATATAAGTCATACACCACCAAGTTACACATGTTCCTGGTAAGACATCACCACACACAGCTTGGCACTAAAACTGGACAATGAGTCTCCACCGGCATTTTTCCAAAATATACCGACAAGGAGACATGGCCGTTACATTGCATAACGAGATGAAATCTAGGAAACTGCGCCTTAAAATGATCATGATGCTACCTACAAGCATAGTCCGCAGTGCGAAAAACACAGGATTGAAGTGGGGCTGCAGTCACTAGGACTGGGAGATGATTAAAACCAAAGATAATTTATTGTTCTGCAACAGTTTCGAACTGTTGAAAAACTTTGGGCACAGAATGCTGTCAGTGGCGGTTTGAAGGGTGTGATGAGTACACTACGGAATATGCAAAAGGGACTGGATAAATGGGGTGACAAAACTTTTGGTAATTTCAAGAATAAGTTATCCAAGCTCCGCAAGGATCTGGACCAGCTCAAGCTGAGGTCCATGGGTACAGGTCCTGGAAAAGAGAAAAAGGACGTGATGGCAGAAACTAATAAAGTCCTTGCTTCAAGAGGAAATCTGGATTAAGCGGCGGTCTCGGGTTCAGTGGTTAAAGGCAGGGGATAAAAACTCGGCTTATTTCCATGCTCAGGCTGCTAGGAGGAAAAGGACTAATCGAATTTCTACTCTTAAACGAGAGGATGATTCTTTGTGTGTAGGGGAGGGAGAAATACATGAAGAAGTTCAAACTTTTTATCAGCAACTATACACATCTCAAGGGGCACCAAACATGGAGGCATTATTGCATTATGTCAAAGAGTGTGTTACAGATGAGATGAGGACATCTTTGGATAAACCATTTACGGAGGAGATTAAGTTCGCTTTGTTTCAGATGCATCCGTCCAAGGCTCCTGGGGTAGATGGCTTTACTGCAGGACTCTTCCAGCGCCATTCGGAAACTGTGAAAACAATTGTGGTGCCGGCGGTGTTGGAATTCCTGAGTGGGGGAGAGCTTCCGAGTGAACTTAATGACACATCAATTGTATTAATTCCGAAAGTTCGAAATCCCCAGTCGATCAAGCAATATCGGCCAATATCCTTGTGTACGGTGATTTACAAGATATGTACAAAGGCGATCTCTTTGAGATTAAGGCCGGTATTGGAGGAAACAATCAGCCAGGAGCAGAGTGATTTTGTTCCGGGGCGATTGATTACAGATAATGCTTTGGTGGCTTTCGAGTGTATCCATACAATGAGGAGAAGGAAGAAAGCAAAAAAAGGTGTTTGCGCCGTGAAACTGGATATGATGAAGGCATATGACAGGGTGGAATGGCCCTTCCTTGAGGCAATGATGCGCAAATTGGGCTTCCCAGATCATTTGGTAAATCTTATTATGAAGTGTGTCTCATCTGTCAGATTTTCAGTCAAGGTTAATGGGGAATTGCTGCCACATTTCATTCCTACTCGTGGTATAAGGCAGGGAGATCCAGTTTCTCCCTACCTATTTCTAATGTGTGCAGAAGGACTGTCAGCTCTCCTGAATAATTATACAGGGGGCTTTGTTGATCGAGGTATCAGGGTGTGTAATCGAGCACCATGGATTACGCATCTTCTATTTGCTGATGACTCGCTCATTTTCATTGATGCATCTACTCAGGGGGCAGCACGTCTAAATACTATCCTCCAAATTTATAATGAGGCTTCAGGTCAGATGGTAAATAGAGAGAAAAGTTCCATTTTCTTCAGCTCTGGAATTCTAGATGAAACACGAGAATTGGTGAAGCAGGAGCTGGATATATTGGCAGAAGCTTTTAGTGAGAAGTATTTGGGTTTACCTACAGCTGTTGGCAATCTCACAAATGAAGACTTTGAGTATATTTCTGATCGCATAAGGAGTAAAATCACTGGATGGGATAAATTAATGTCTTATGCGGGAAAGGATGTGATGATTAAGGCAGTGCTCCAGGCTATTCCAACTTTCAGTATGAGCTGTTTTCAGCTATCAAGGGGTACTTGTCAGAAAATTGTTTCCCTCATCGCTCGTTTTTGGTGGAGTGGAATGATTGATAAGAAAGCAATGCATTGGCTTTCATGGGACAAACTGGCAAGACCGAAGAGCTGCGGTGGGATGGGCTTTCGAGATTTTGAACTTTTCAATCTGGCTTTACTCGGGAAGCAAGGATGGAGGTTACTCACTCAACCTCAGTCTCTATGTGCTCGAGTTCTTAGCAGTAGATACTATTCGAGTAGTGACTTCATGTCAGTTACTCCAGCGAGGACGGCATCAAAAACTTGGAGAGCAATCCTTGCAGGAAGGCAAGCCCTTGAGCTGGAATTATTAAAACGGATCGGTGACGGGTCTACTGTGTCTATATGGCATGATCGATGGATCCCTGGGTTGGCTGCTAGCCGTCCAATGGGCAGTTTAATTGATACAGATGTGGTGACAGTCAATGAGCTCATTGATCCCGTTCAGCATCAATGGCGGACTGAGAAGATACAGGAAATATTTCTAGCCCCGGATGCCCGAGCGATATTGCAGATCCCTCTTAGGAGGAGTGTTGGAGAAGATTGGCTAGCGTGGCACTACGAGAAAACTGGGGTTTATTCAGTTAGATCGGCCTACCGTGCTCTTCTGTCAGCAAAGGAGAGTAGAGAGGCAGCGATCACTAGTGGAGTTTGCCATTCTAGGATGCAAAATGATGAAAAATGGAGAAAACTTTGGAAGTTGGATGTTTTACCAAGAGTACGATTTTTTTGGTGGAGGGTTTTGAAAGGCATTGTGCCCGACTACGCAACTCTCACCAGGCGGCATGTCAGAGTAGATAGTACTTGCTTGGTATGTAAAACAGAATCAGAAACTTTATATCATGCAATGATGGAGTGCGGGCATGCAAAACAATTCTGGATAGCAGCTCGCGATATCTTGCACTTGAAGTTACCGAACCTGCACCCTGATACTTGGGCGATGGACATCTTATGTGATGCTATGTCCAGTCAAGGGGAGAGGGAGAGGTTGATATCAATAATGTCAGCAATTTGGGACTCGAGGAATCGTTGGACTCATGATGATAAAGGATATGACCCTATCAAAACGGCGGAGTCTATTTCTGAGACAATCGGTTATCTGGAGATGAAGGTGCCCAAGGTGGGATCTAACCGACCACCGTGTACCTGGCATGGCCCAGGGCCAGATGTGATTAAGCTGAACTGTGATGGTGCAGTCAGAGAAGAGCAGGGCATTGCAGGAGGTGGAGGTGTTGCGAGGGATGCCAGGGGTTTTAGAGCTGCTTGGTGTCACATTTATCATGGCATCTCGGACCCCCTATCAGTTGAAGCTCTGCCCTTTAGAGATGCAGTTGCTTTTGCAAAACAACATGGTTTTGTACGAGTCACGTGTGAGTCGGATTGCGCAGAACTGGTGAATCTATGGAGAGGGAGGAAGAGCCAGCGCTCTCTCTTAGCTCCCATGTTTAGTGAGATAGATGAGCTTATCTCTTCTTTTGAGTTTTTCGATTTTAGTTTTGTCGGTAGAACAGCTAATAAAGTAGCTCATGAGTGTGCACACTATGCGTGTGAGAGTGCTGTAGATGCAGTTTGGGTAGATGTTTACCCGGAGTTTCTTAGTCATAGCCTATAGGCTGATTGTACCACTGCTATGAATTAATAAAGCATGGTGTTCCCTAAAAAAAACATTTTCACCAGAAATACCACCATCTAATTAATTAATGAATTAAAGCTTCCAAGTTCAAATAAAATCAACTTCCAACTTGACAAGCTACAACTTAGAATTCACAGGAAAGGAGAATCTTCTATTAACGCAATACCAACCTTCGAATCATTCAACGCCAATTTTCTGAATTGCTAAATCAAGTTTTCAAATTAGATGAATTCCTACTGTAAGGGTGATCAACCACATATTTCCTTCTTTTAAAGGAAAAGCATTGTGAGAGTATCCTTGTATCCTACTGCTGAGATAAACAAAATACTATGAATCGAAGGACTTCATCCCCAATACATCAACTTTCAATCCAACAAATAGTCCCTAGGTAAGACCCTAGAGCCCATCACATACCTCCTTGTCCAGCTGCAGCAAGTCATGGAGGTGGTTCCTGCGAGGCGGTGAAGCGGGAAGGGGGGGGGATGGCTCGTCTGAAGCGCTGACGCCGGCAATTGCACCGGAGCACTGGGAGATGATTAAAATCAAAAGGAGAGTTTACTATTCTGCAACCTTTTCACCAGAAAGGCCACCATATAATTAATCAATTAAAGCTTCCAAGTTCAAATAAAATCAACTTCCAACTTGACAAGCTACAGCTTACAATTTTTCTGAATCGGCGAATCATGTTTCAAATTAGACAAATTCCTAGTTTCAGGTAATCAACCACAGATTCCCTTCTTTTAACGGAAAATCATTATGAGAGTATCCTAGCATCCTACTACTGAGATAAACAAAATACGAAGTCGTGGTGAAACCCTAGAGCCCGCCACATACCTCCTTCTCCAGGTGCGGCAAGTCGTGGTGGTGGTTCCGCTGAGGCGTGGCATCGCCGTTCATCAGCGACGTGGGAAGCGAAGGGGAGCCGGCTTCTGAAGCGCCGGCGCTTCGGCGCGATCGCAGACGCGGGCAACACCGTCGCTGGGGGGGACATCGGGCTGCTCGGGGGTTCAGAGTCGCTCAGAGTCAGACGTCAAACCAAACACAACTACATCCGCTCGGGGGTAAGAGGTATTTTTTTTTTTTTGCCAAATCTGCCCAATTTAGCAAATTTCAGCCGGATCTGCCCCTGGGCAGAACTAATTCAATCTGACCCCTCACATCAGCGCTATTTCAAATGGCGCCGACCTAACGCAGGTCGATGATGGCGCCGAGCTAGCGACCTAGGTGGGCTGCCGGGCTGACGTGGCCGCTATGTAGCAAATCGCGAACCGGCCAGTCCCCGGTCCAGTGTACTCATCCCCACCCGCCCGCAACCGTCTCCCCCACTCCCTCGCGACGCCGGCCGGCCGCACCACCTCCTGCCACTCCTCCGCCGCCCTCTCCACCTCCGGCCGCCTCTGCCGCACCACCTCCACCCGCCCACAGGTCGCCGGTGGAGCTCCTCTCTGGCGGTGCCGCAGGTCATCGGCGGAGCTCCTCTCCGGCGTGGAGGCGGCCATCTCCCCGTCCCTTCCCTCTCCCCTCCAGCCGCACCTCCTGTGTAGGTACCTCTCCCCTCCCCTCCCCTCTCTCAAATCCCCCCCCCAATTCCAAAATAATTTGTCCATTGTGGTATACTCCATTGTGAAAAGGTTCTAGTTAATTGATGTAATGTCACCTTAATTGTGAAAAGTTCTACTCATATTGTGAAAAGCATTTCAACATATGAGCTTGAGCTTGTAGGAGTAGGATATTTCACTTAGATACATTGTTAGTAATGTCACTTAGGATATTTCAACATACGAGCTTGAGCTTGTAGGAGTAGGATATTTCAGTTAGATACAATTCACTTAGGATATTTCAACATATGAGCTTGAGCTTGTAGGTATACAAGTGTTAGTAATGTAATTATTTCACTTAGATGATGTTGGGGGATACCCCGGGTAGGGTCATACCGGGGTATAAAGACCGAGTTAGCCAAGGTACGGCACGGTCAAAGCAAGTGTTGGTCGGGTCTTCTCAAGGTAGGTCTACTAACGGAGTACCCTGGTCTAGCGGATATTGGCCTAACAATAACCCAGCTGACGTATAATATATGTCGGCTATACTTGATTTGCCATATCTGCAGGTACCCTCGTAGCCGGGTTAGCCAAGCGCTAGCCGGGCTACCACTTGGCTTCCAAGAGAAGGAAGAAATCTCCCGTTGGTCAAAAGGTGGCCCCTCTCTACTATGGTGTAAGCGAAGCAAGCCGAGGGAAGGACCAGCGGGGCATGGCCGACAAAGGTGACGCGGGCAACGTCGGCTGACGTAGTCCGTTTCTAGTGACGCCAAAAGACAAAGAGCTCACAGAGGGTTACGTCCATAGTCCGAACTAGCCGTTTAAAGTGAATAAAAAGGCATCTAGCTTTAAACAAAGGCATATTCGGGGAATATGCCTCCATGTATGCCTAACTTTGTAACCTGGTTTCCCCTATATAAGGAGGACCAGGGCCTCCTTAGAAGGGGATCGATCATTTTCTGTCTTGGAAGAACTCTAGAGCTTGCTAGTGAGGGGTAAGAGAACAAGTCTTCTTCTCACGAACAGCTCAAGGAGCCCTTGTAATCCACCATTCATAGAGTGAGAGTATAAACATCTGTGTGTGAATCAGCACACTATCCCTCCCCGGATTTTTCTAGTGCTCATTGGCCTCATCTTTAGTCTATCCATGGCATCTGTCGTGCCACCACCACGATAGTTGGCACCCACCGTGGGGCTACGGCGCTAGCAGGGGTGAAAATCCGGACGAGAAGCAGCTTCAGCACAGGCGAGCGCGTCGTCTCTAGGCTCGTTCAGCGTTTTGGAGCGTTGGACTACGTCAGCGACAATGCAGGGAGATTTAGAAGGAACCCTCCTCCGCGCAGCAGCCTCTTCGTCAAGCTTGGCGCACACAAGATCTACGTTGGCGTCGACGAGTCCTGCGTACATCTGCGGCACGTCGTCGAGGGAGGCGAGCCACCTCTCAGCGCGGCTCACGGCATGCGTATCACTCGCCCCACAAACTGCGTTGAGGTTATGATGACAACACCAGATGCAGAAGCAAGCAAGGACCCGGCACTAGAGCCGGACGCAACACCAAAGTAGGCAAGGTCTAGGTTCCCTCCACTAGAGAGGCCAGAAAATATATTGCAGCAGGCGATAGATAGCTTAGCAACACCTATAGCCCGGTAGTAGATCCAGCTTAGGCACAAACCGAGTTAGAGGAAACTAGGCAGAAGATGCTAGCTGGTGTGAAGAAAGTAGCTGAGTTGCAGCAGTCACTAAATATCACACTGCAGGAGTATGCAAAGGCAAACCGCATAGATGGACTGAAAATCCGAGGTAGAAACTTGATTACTGAGATTGACAGGGAATATGTGCCTAGGCCGGGTCAGACAGATACAATAGTAACTATCGGACTAGAGATATATAGTACCCCCGTCTAAGACCCTCAGGGCCGCCAATGCAGCTGCCTTCGAGTTAGAAGGTTTAACCGGAGAAGCACGGGAAAGGCAACAGGAACGAGTTAACCACCTATTGAGGGAAGCGTGTCAGCAAAACGAGAAAATAAATAAGGCAAACCCGGCGCAGCCTGGAGCATCTCATGTGGTCCATTCGGCGAGAAACAACCCGGCAAAATCTGCTGGAGCAGCGTCGTCCCCGAGTCACGGTCCTAGGAGAGAGGAAGTGGTAACCTTGGGGAGACGAGATAAACGGATGGTCCCATATGACCTAGTAAGGGCAGGAAAAGGAAAAACAGTGCAAGTTGATGATGACTGCCATAGTGCTAGCCGAGGTGAGGCTGGTCGAGGTAACTGCGACTAAGGCAATGTCGGTCAAAGGAATGTTGTCAACGGCAATGCCGGACAGCGCAATCCAGGAAAAACAGGGCAAAATGCGACACGGCAACATCAACAACAATACGTACCTCGGTAGGAGAGAAGTGCAGGAACGCTCGTCCAAATCAGGACAGATACAACAATGGTTATTCGGCAATGGTAGAAGCTGGATACCCAAGACCAGAGCACCATGTTATTTGTAACATCCCAGTATTAGGATTTAACGAAGGGTAGAATTAGGAATCTAAGATTGTGCATGCATGCATCTGTAAAACGAGGGTAAATTTTTTGCCAAACAAAAAACCTAAAGGGATCATAGTTTCTTTCGCTAACTGGAGGTAGGTATAGCTCTTGTGATTGCTATGAATTTTGACATGACCTTTAGGAATTATTAAGTTTTTGAGGAAGATACTTTGAATTCAAATTTGAAATTTAAATCAATTTGAAAGAATTTGAAAATTAAAAGTTTGTATTATTGAATTTGATTTCCAAAATTACTTATTAATATTGTTTGGTTAAATTATAGATAGAGTAGACAATAATAAGGATTTTTGACAAGGACAATTAAATAAGAAATGAAATCTTATTTCCTGATTACATAATAATATTACAAATGGTGATAAATACACCAAAACAATGAATACTTCAGAAGATAGAAATAAACTCTATTAACTTATAATCATATCTTTACAAGATTCTTTACAACAAGAATAAAGAGAAGATTACAATTAAAACCTATACTACATATCTACTCATATACTAGATCTTGTATATCCTTATCTTGTTCCTGCAAATAAGAAAAACAACTAAATGAAAGAAAGGGTTAGTAGTTAGTTAAGTTTACTCTCAGTGGTGAATAGTGAAGTGCACTGTTCATATTACATTATTGAGTAAATAATAAAGGGGCAAGTTTCACCAAAGGTGTAGTATCTGTTCTTTTAAGTAAATATCCCAGATGCCACATTAGAAGCCAAGTAGAGAGAGACAAGTTTCACCAGGCCAATAACAAGTAAACAGGTAAAAGTGAAAGCCAGATTACTTGAGATGATCCACATGAACAGCTCACACAGACACACAGGTGAGTCACCTAAATGCATGCAATATGTTGTCCAAACAACAACAGCAGTACAAACACTCAAACAGGACACCTGCCGAAGCACAGATACAGGAAGCTCCCTTCACCTTCTCAAACACACCCCAGGAGCTCAGCGAGCTTGCCAGATCCAGATAAATCCCACCAGCTAATTCACCAAAACAACCACTAGTTCATCATAAAATGGTGACTTAAGGAGGGGGTGGTACAGGAGGATAGCAAGAACAAGTTCAAGGTCACATGAGACTGGGAGGAGCAGGAAAACACCAGGAGGTGCAGATCAAGATCAACATAGCACCATCAAGCTAATTGTGTGGTGAGTTGATACAAAACCCTCACATGCTAAATCTATATTGATCATGTGTTGTTTCATATATGATCTTCTCAGAGTGCACCCAAGTGGGGTGTAACCATCATAGAAGAGATTAAAAAGGGCCAAATTATCTATCTTTGCAAACTACTCCAAAATCTCAGCCTGTACATCACAAATCTTGAAGAATCAAACATATTTTTACATCCACATGTACAACAACTATAACTGAATGCTTCTGGGCACATCCAATGGATGGTAGCACCTCAGAAGTGGTTCACGTTACAGCTTTATATTAGACGGCATGGTTACCAAAGCATTTTCTTAAAAGCTATGAGAATCATTGTCTTAAAACTGATTACCAAAGTCCAAAGATGGTTTCAGACCAGCATTGTAAACCTGTGAATCTAGTTTTAACTAGATCAACACATATCACACTGCCGGTACATGGCACATCCACAACTGGGTAGCACCTATGTACCAACGGGTTCAAAAGAAGCTATTAAAAACCTATAATCACTTTCCTAAATAAATTAGGAATCATACTTGGCACTTTGTGCCAGATGAGCCAGTAAACATCACCACTGTCAATTACAAGCCACTAATCATCTTCTTATAAAGCCAATAGGAATCAATCAGATTTCTAATTATCTCTGCAGCACAACACTGTTTCATAAACAAATACTAACAACCTCACAGAGAGCATTCCAACTCTAGCATAACAATGAGTCTCAATCCAATAGAATGAACCCATCACATATGCAACAAGGGTAATCACATAAAGATTCAATATACTTTCACAGGGGGGTTCTCTGACAGAGAACAAGGTGGCAACGACCTATTCAGCACAGGTACCACTAGCAAACCAACCTAGAGGGATACCACTTGTAGGATGAACCCGAGAAACTAACTCAACATCTCCGCATAGGGATGAACCCTAGACAGGGGGCTAACCGGTAATCATGCTAGGGAAGAATATCTAGAGCACAAGAGAGGAGCACAAAGGGGAAGAACCCAAACTTACTCGAGGTCCTCGCAAAAGTAATTGAAGAGGAAGCAGAGGAATAGCCAGCGGCGATGTAGAAGCAGCGGTACGGGGAGCACCCCGAAGGGGCGCTACAACCCACGCCTGCAGCATGTCAGCACCTGTCGGAGATGAAGGGAAGCACATCATGAGAACCCCGACGCACCATCGCCAAAGCTCCAGGGCGACCAAACCCTAACCCTAGTTTCGGGCAGGGGTCAGCGCGGCCAGGAGAGGACCCCATAGGCAAATATGCTCGGATAGAACTGCGCGGCGGCATCGACTTAGCCATCTTGCACCGTGGTGGCGGCAACGGCGGCCGGACCAGGCCGGAATCGTGCGCGGTGGTAGCAGCGAGCGGAGGAGGTGACCGCGTGAGCGAGAGAGTGAGAAAGGGGAGCAAGTCGACTAATGGCGTAACCCGGTCTGGCGGATATTCGCCTAACAATAACCCAGCTGACGTATAATATATGTCGGCTATACTTGATTTGCCATATGTGTAGGTACCCTCGTAGCCGGGTTAGCCAAGCGCTAGCCGGGCAACCACTTGGCTTCCAAGGGAAGGAAAGAATCTCCCGTTGGTCAAAAGGTGGCCCATGTCCACTGTGGCGTGAGCGAAGCAAGCCGAGGGAAGGACTAGCGGGCGGTGGCCGACAAAGGTGACGCGGGCAACGTCGGCTGACGTAGTATGTGTCTGGTGACGCCAAAAGACAAAGAGCTCACAGAGGGTTAAGTCCATAGTCCGAACTAGCCGTTTAAAGTGAACAAAGAGGCATCTAGCTTTAAACAGAGGGCATATTCGGGGAATATGCCTCCATGTATGCCTAAATTTGTAACCTAGTTTCCCCTATATAAGGAGAACTAGGGCCTCCTTAGAAGGGGATCAATCATTTTCTGTCTTGGAAGAACTCTAGAGCTTGCTAGTGAGGGGTAAGAGAACTAGTCTCCTTCTCACGAACAGCTCAAGGAATCCTTGTAATCCACCATTGATAGAGTGAGAATATAAACATCTGTATGTGGAATCACCACACTATCCCTCCGCGGATTCCTGTAGTGCTCATTGGCCCCATCTTTAGTCTATCCATGGCATCTGCCGTGCCACCACCACGATAGTTGGTACCCACCGTGGGGCTAGCGGCGCTAGCAGGGGTGAAAATCCAGACGGGAAGCAGCTTCAGCACAGGCGAGTGCGTCGTCTCTGGGATCGTTCAACGCTTTGGAGCACTGGACTATGTCAGCGACAATGCAGGGAGCTTCAGAAGGAACCCTCCTCCGCGCAACGGCCTCTTCGTCAAGCTTGGTGCACACAAGATCTATTTTGGCGTCGACGAGTCCTACATACATCCGCGACACGTCGTCGAGGGAGGCGAGCCACCTCTCAGCGCGGCTCGCGGCATGCATATCACTCGCCCCGCAAACTGCGTTGAGGTTATGATGACAACACCAGACGCAGGAGCAAGCAAGGACCCGACGCTAGAGCCGAACGCAACGCCAAAGTAGGAAAGGTCTAGGTTTCCTCCACTAGAGAGGCCAGAAAATGTATTGCAGCAGGTGATAGATAGCTTAGCAACACCTATAGCCCCAGTAGTAGATCCGGCTTAGGCACAAGCCGAATTAGAGAAAACTAGGCAGAAGATGCTAGCTGGTGCGAAGAAAGTAGCTAAGTTGCAGCAGTCCTAAATATCACACTGCGGGAGCATGCAAAGGCAAACCGCATAGATGGACTGAAAATCCGAGGTAGAAACTTAATTACTGAGATTGACAAGGAATATGTGATGTTGGGTTCGCAACATAGAAAAAAAATTCCTATGATGGGAACTATACGCCAAGATCTATCTACTAGATACAAGCAACGTGTGGATATACATCCATAGAGAACTTACCCTCGAAGACAACAGAGTTTTGTTAACGAGTTGGAACTCGTGGATGATGTAGTCGTACGCTTGCTGATCTCAAGATCGTGTGGAAGTCCTAGCGCCGCAAATCAGCAGCGCATCCGTCCTCGCACACACGTTCAAGCCACCGGACAACCTCCACCTCCTCGCTCCAGCGAATCAGCGGAAGCAGCAACTCCTTACAGACGCAAGGCCACCAGAAACATGTGTGTCGCTAATCCGAGACCATGGGGGAATATATCTAGAGGGAGAGAGAGATCCTTCACGAGGAGGTGTGCTTTGTGAGGGAGGAGAGGGGGGCTTTTATAGGAGAGGGGGGCTCCTCCCCTCCCATGGCCGGTGGCCAAGGGGGTTGCCCCCACCTCTTCCTCATTCATGTGGTGGAAGCTCCACTCACATCAATTTTGACTCCACCCAAAATTCCACTCACATGCATTAAATTTCCACCAAATTTAATGCAACTCTCAATTAATAAAACTCTTTTATTTATTTTATTCAGAATTTTGTTAATTACTTTAATTAACAAACATTCACATAAAACCCCTTGCAACATTTCAATATCACATGCAGAACCAGTTTCTGCAATTTCACCCGAAACAATTCCGGTTTCTATCGAAATAATTCCTACGCTTTGCAATTCTTTCGTCTGAAACATATGTGCTCAAAAATGGTGTCCGGCAACCCTTAAGTGTGTCACCCTACGGTTCGCGAATAATCCAGACATGATTGAGACCCCTCTCAAATCAATAATCAGAAGCGGGACCTAGAGATCCATACTGACTCCTGCACATTCAACGATGACTTCTGTGATCATGAGAACCTTTAACGCTAGCAAATTAATCCCTTTGTCTCATGATATAATACATGTACAAAATTCGATCATCGGTATCCAAATACCTAGTTTGATCTCGTTACCGACATGCACTCTTTACTCGTTTCCGTGATATAACATTCCAGTGATCACATCACTTGCTTGCAAGCTATCTTAATGTGATATCACCGAGAGGGCCCAGAGTATATCTATCTGTTATCGGATTGAAAAATTCCACTCTTGATCCATGAGCCTCAACATAACACCTTCGTAAGCACTGAACCCACCTTTATAGTCGCCCTGTTATGGTGTGACGTTTGATGTTATCAAGATAATCTTCCGGTGTTAGCAATTAACATGATCTCATGGTCTAAGGACTAAGATTACTTCGTATGATGTTATAGCAATATAAACATAATGACTTTGATCGTAATACTATACTTCGGATGAATGTTCATCACATCATTTCACAAATGTTGTGACCTCGTTATTAACAACATCCAATGTCCATGATCAGGAAACTTTGATCATCTTGTTAATCAACGAGCTAGTCTATAAGAGAGGCATAACTAGGAACCTTTTATTTGTTTATTAAACACACACGTATTGATGTTTCCTATCAATACAATTATAGCATGCAAAATAAACATCTATCATATACAAGGAATACATAATAACAACTTTATTATTGCCTCTCAAGGCATATTTCCTTCAGTCTCCCACTTGGACTAGAGACAATAATCTAGTTCACATAGTGATAAATCTAACACCCATGGAGTTCTGGTGTTGATCATGTTTTGCCCTAGGGAGAACTTTAGTCAATGGATCTGCTACATTTAGGTCCGTGTGCACTTTACAAATCTTTATATCTCCATCCTTGACATGCTCGCTGATGGAGTGAAACTGACACTTAATATGCTTGGAATTCTTGTGAGACCTTGGTTCCTTGGCGTTGGCTATGGCTCCATTGTTGTCACAATAGATCACCATTGGGTCCAATGCACTAGGAACCACACCTAGTTCCGTTATGAACTCCTTCATCCAAACCGCTTCCTGCGCCGCTTCTGAAGCAGCAACATATTCCGCCTCCGTCGTTGATCTAGCCACCACAGGTTGTTTGGAACTCCTCCAACTAACTGTTGCTCCGTTTAAGAGAAATACATATCCGGATTGAGACTTAGAGCCATCCGGATTGGTGTCAAAACTAGCATCGACATAACACTTAGCGACTAGCTCTTCTTCACCTCCGTATACAAGAAACATATCCCTAGTTCTTCTCAAGTACTTGAGGATATTCTTGACTGCTATCTAGTGTTCCCAACCTGGATCAGATTGGTACCTACTAGTCAAACTAATAGCATGTGCCACATCCGGTCTTGTACATAGCATGGTGTAGATTATAGAGCCTATGGCTGAGGCATAGGGGATCTTATCCATTATCTCTCTTTCTTCCGCCGTAGCCGGACTTTGAGTCTTACTCAATGTCTTGCCTTGCAACATAGGTAAGAACCCCTTCTTACTTCCGTCCATATTAAACTTCTTTAATATCTTATCAAGGTATGTACTCTGCGATAGCCCAATTAGGCGCCTTGATCTATCTCTATAGATTTTAATGCCCAATATATATGAAGCTTCACCAAGGTCCTTCATCGAAAATTTGCTGTTTAGATAACTTTTAACATTGTTTAAAAGATCTATATCATTTCCAATCAATAATATGTCATCCACATATAATATCAGAAATGTCACATTGCTCCCACTCACTTTCTTGTAAATACAAGCCTCTCCATAGGTTTGGACAAATCCAAACTCTTTGATCACCTCATCAAAGCGGAGATTCCAACTCCGGGATGCTTGCTTCAGTCCATAGATGGATCGCTGAAGCTTTCATACCTTATCAGCATCCTTAGGATCGACAAAACCCTTAGGTTGTATCATATACAACTCTTCTTCAATATTACCATTGAGGAACGCAGTTTTGACATCCATCTGCCATATTTAATAATCGAAATATGCAGTAATTGCTAACATAATCCTAACCAACTTTAGCATCGCTACGGGAGAGAACATCTCATCGTAGTCAACTCCTTGAATTTGTCGAAACCCCTTTGCGACAAGTTGAGCTTTATAGATGGTCACATTACCATCAGTATGAGTTTTTCTTTTGAAAATCCATTTATTCTCAACGGCCTTTCGATCGTGAGGTAAGTCCACCAAGGTCCAAACCTGGTTTTCATACATGGATTCCATCTCGGATTTCATGGCTTCTAGCCATTTGTTGGAATCCGGGTTCATCATCGCTTCTTCATACGTCGTAGGGTCATCCATTTCATCAATCATGAAATTCATAACAGGATTGTCGTACAGTTTAGGAGCTGCACGTGTCCTGCTTGACCTGCGAGGTTCGGTAGTATCCTCTTTCAGAGTTTCATGATCATTATCATTAGCTCTCTCTTCATCAGGTGAAGTCAACTCCGAAACAACTTCCAGTGTTGCGCCACTCGCCATTTCATGAAGAGAAGGTTCAATAACCTCTTCGAGTTCTACCTTCCGACTACTCACACCTTTCGCGAGAAACTCCTTCTCAAGAAAGGATCCATTCTTGGCAACAAAAACCTTGCCCTCGGATCTATGATAGAAGGTATACCCAATCATTTCCTTAGGGTATCCTATGAAGACGCATTTTTCCGCTTTGGGTTCGAGATTATTCGACTGAAGTATCTTCACATAAACATCGCATCCCCAAACTTTAAGAAATGACAGCTTAGGTTTGTTTCCAAACCATAATTCATACGGTGTCATTTCAACGGATTTTGATGGTGCCCGATTTAAAGTGAATGCAGCGGTTTCCAGTGCATAACCCCAAAATGACAGTGGCAAGTCAGTCAGAGACATCATAGATCGAACCATATCCAATAAAGTACGATTACGACGTTCCGACACACCATTACGTTGTGGTGTTCCGGCAGGCGTGAGTTGTGAAACTATTCCACAGTCTTTCATATGTGTGCTAAACTCGTAACTAAGATACTCTCCTCCACGGTCGGACCACTGAAATTTGATCTTTCTATTACGATGATTTTCCACTTCATTCTAAAATTCCTTGAACTTTTTAAAGGTTTCAGACTTATGTTTCATCAAATAGATATACCTATATCTACTCAAATCATCCGTGAAAGTAACAAAATAACAATATCCACCTCGCGCCGACATACTCATTGGTCCACATACATCAGTATGTATGATTTCCAATAAATCTATCGCCCGTTCCATTGAACCGGAAAACGGTGTTCTAGTCCTCTTTCCCATAAGGCATGGCTCACACGTATCAAATGATTCAAAATCAAGTGATTACAAAAGTCCATGAGAATGGAGTTTCTTCATGTGTTCAACGCCAATATGACCTAGACGGCAGTACCACATATATGCAGATATATCATTATCAAGTTTAATCCTTTTAGCATCAACATTATGAATATGTGTAATACTACTATCGTGATCCAACAGAAATAAACCATTCATCATAGGTGCATGACCATAAAAGGTATCATTCATATAAATCAAATAACCATTGTTTTCAAATTTAAAGGAATAACCACTTCGCATCAAACACGATCCGGATACAATGTTCATGCTTAGTGCTGGCACCAAATAACAATTATTTAGATTTATCACTAATCCCGACGGCATATGGAGAGGCAGCGTTCCGATGGCCATCACATCAACTCTTGATCCATTGCCGACCTGCATCGTGACCTCATCCCTTGCTAGCTGTCGCTTGTTCCGCAGCCCCTGAATCGAGTTACATATATTAGCAACCGATCCCGTATCAAATACCCAAGTGCTACTGTGAGTACTAGTCAAGTACACATCAATAACATGTATTGATGTATACCTTTGTTTGCCTTGCTGGCCTTCTTGTCCGCCAAATACTTGGGGCAGTTGCGCTTCCAATGGCCAGTCCCCTTGCAATAGTAGCACTTGGTATCAGACTTGGGGCCAGCTCGGGATTTCTTTTCAGGTGCGGCAACAGATTTGCCGCCCTTCTTTCCCTTCTGCTTGCCTTTCTTGTCCTTCTTGAAACTGGTGGTCTTATTGATCATCAACACTTGATGTTCTTTCCTAATCTCCACTTCTGTAGTCTTAAGCATTGATAGAAGCTCGGGAAGAGACTTCTTCATGCCCTGCATGTTATAGTTCATCACGAAGCTCTTGTAGCTAGGTCGCAGAGATTGGAGAACACGATGTATGCCTAAGTCAATGGGAATCGTTATTCCTAAGGACACAAGCTTATCGGCGTACCCGGACATTTTGAGTACGTGCTCACTAACGGAACTGTTCTCCTCCATCATGCAGCTAAAGAACTTTTCAGAAGCATTATAACTCTCTACGACAGCATGGGTATCGAAAATCATTTTCAGTTCTCCCATGGTATCAAAGGCATTGCCATTTTCGAAATGCTTTCGAAGTTCTGGCTCTAGCCCATACAATATGTCGTAATGAACTAAGTTTTGGTTCTCCTTACGAGTTATATAGATATTATTTTCCTCGCCAGGGGCATCAGGAGCTGGTGGGGGGCCTAGCGGTGCCTCTAGCACATATTGCTTTTGTGCAGCAGTGAGGAGAATCCTCAAATTCATAGCCTAGTTGGTGAAGTTGCTACCATTCACAGCAAGTTTCTCTTTCTCCATGAACACATTGAAATTAAAAGCAGGTGATGCCATCTACAACAGAATTTGCAAAGTTTATTTAGACTAAGTTTATGATAGATTGAGTTCAGCTAATCCAAATTACTAATGAACTCCCACTCAAAAACGACATCCCTCGTGTCCTTTTGGTGATTACATGAACCAAATCCACTACACCAAGTCCGATCATCACGTGAGTCGGTGTAGCTTCAAAGGCGAGCATCTATATGGGCATCATATCAACTGTATGACTCATGCTTAACCTTTTGGTCCGTGTTCCGAGGCCATGTCTGTACATGCTAGGCTCGCCAAGTAAGAACCTTAGTATTGGCATGTGTAAAACTGTCTTACACCCGTTGTATGAAAGCATAGAGTCGAGTACACCCAATCATCACGTGATGTCTCGAAACACAATCCATAGAACGGTGCATACTTAAGGAAGAACACATTTTATCTTGATATTTAAATGAGAGATCATCTTACAGTGCTACTAAAAGTGCCAAACTAGCAATATAAGATGCAAACATCTAATGTGTAAAGTGAGATGATATGGTCCATGCGTTTGATCTCTATCATATGCATCGTGGCATGATCTCCATCATTCCTTTGTGTGTAAGGCCAAGGTCTATGGAACTTACAAGTTAAGTGTGTTGTAAGAGTATCTATCATACATCTACTTACAACAATACCATATCAAGACACTAGCCCAACAACGATCTAAACTAGACGCCTCTAATTTATCCATTGTAAGTTTTTACGTGCCTTAGGGCTTTCAGAGATAGAACCATTCTTACCTACGAACATGGAACCACAACGAGGATAACCAAGTTATTAGCAACTCGTTGTAAATTAGATATTGACTATAGTAGGAGAGACAGACACCCGCCAGTCACTTATGCAAAACTAGTTGCATGTCAGTCGTGGAACCAGTCTCATGTACGATGACGTGTAAGGTTGGTCCGGGCCGCTTCATCCCACTATGCCACCAATATCCAAAATACATGAAAGAAGCAATAACATGATCATCATCGCCCACATATAAACATATGTGTACTACCTGTGCGAAGCACCTACGCATAGATAAGGCTCTGATACCACTGTTGGGTTCGCAGCATAGAAGACAAAAAAATTCCTACGATGGGAACTATACGCCAAGATCTATCTACTAGATACAAGCAACGGGTGGATATACATCCATAGAGAACTTACCCTCGAAGACAACAAAGTTTTGTTAACGAGTTGGAACTCGTGGATGATGTAGTCGTACGCTTGCCGATCTCAAGATCGTGTGGAAGTCCTAGCGCCGCAAATTAGCAGCGTATCCATCCTCGCACACACGTTCAAGCCACCGGACAACCTCCACCTCCTCGCTCTTGTGAATCAGCGGAAGCAGCAACTCCTTCCAGATGCAAGGCCACCGGGAACATGTATGTCGCTAATCCGAGACCATGGGGGAATATATCTAGAGGGGGAGAGAGATCCTTCACGAGGAGGTGTGCTTTGTGAGGGAGGAGAGGGGGCCTTTTATAGGAGAGGGGGGCTCCTCCCCTCCCATGGCCGGCGGCCAAGGGGGGTGCCCCCACCTCTTCCTCATTCATGTGGTGGAAGCTCCACTCACATCAATTTTGACTCCACCCAAAATTCCACTCACATGCATTAAATTTCCACCAAATTTAATGCAACTCTCAATTAATAAAACTCTTTTATTTATTTTATTTAGAATTTTGTTAATTCTTTAATTAACAAACATTCACATAAAACCCCTTGCAACATTTCAATATCACATGCAGAACCAATTTCTGCAATTTCACCCGAAACAATTCCGGTTTCTATTGAAACAATTCATGTGCTTTGCAATTCTTTCGTTTGAAACATATGTGCTCCAAAATGGTGTCCGGCAACCCTTAAATGTGTCACCCTACGGTTCGCGAATAATGCAGACATGATTGAGACCCCTCTCAAATCAATAATCAGAAGCGGGACCTGGAGATCCATACTGACTCCTGCACATTCAACGATGACTTCTATGATCATGAGAACCTTTAACGCTAGCAACTTAATCCCTTTGTATCATGATATAATACATGTCCGAGATTCGATCATCGGTATCCAAACACCTAGTTTGATCTCGTTACCGACATGCACTCTTTTCTTGTTTCCGTGATATAACATTCTAGTGATCACATCACTTGCTTGCAAGCTATCTTAATGTGATATCACCGAGAGGGCCCAGAGTATATCTATCCGTCATCGGGATTGACAAATTCCACTCTTGATCCATGAGCCTCAACATAACACCTTCGTCAGCATTGAACCCACCTTTATAGTCACCCTGTTACGGTGTGACGTTTGATGTTATCAAGATACTCTTCTGATGTTAGCAATTAACATGATCTCATGGTCTAAGGACTAAGATTACTTCGTATGATGTTATAGCAATATAAACATAATGACTTTGATCGTAATGCTATACTTCGTATGAATGTTCATCACATCATTTCACAAATATTGTGACCTCGTTATTAACAACATCCAATGTCCATGATCAGGAAACTTTGATCATCGTGTTAATCAACGAGCTAGTCTATAAGAGAGGCATAACTAGGAACCTTTTATTTGTTTATTAAACACACATGTATTGACGTTTCCTATCAATACAATTATAGCATGCAAAATAAACATCTATCATATACAAGGAATACATAATAACAACTTTATTATTGCCTCTCAGGGCATATTTCCTTCAGTCTCCCACTTGCACTAGAGACAATAGTATAGTTCACATAGTGATAAATCTAACACCCATGGAGTTCTGGTGTTGATCATGTTTTGCCCTAGGGAGAACTTTAGTCAATGGATCTGCTACATTTAGGTTGTGTGTACTTTACAAATCTTTATATCTCCAGCCTTGACATGCTCACGGATGGAGTGAAACCGGCGCTTAATATGCTTGGAATCCTTGTGAGACCTTGGTTCCTTGGCGTTGGCTATGGCTCCATTGTTGTCACAATAGATCACCATTGGGTCCAATGCACTAGGAACCACACCTAGTTCCGTTATGAACTCCTTCATCCAAATCGCTTCCTGCATCGCTTTTGAAGCAGCAACATATTCCACCTCCGTCGTTGATCTAGCCACCACATGTTGTTTGGAACTCCTCCAACTAACTGTTGCTCCGTTCAAGAGAAATACATATCCGGATTGAGACTTAGAGTCATCCGAATCGATGTCAAAACTAGCATCGACATAACACTTAGCGACTAGCTCTTCTTCACCTCTGTATACAAGAAACATATCCTTAGTTCTTCTTAAGTACTTAAGGATATTCTTGACCGCTATCCAGTGTTCCGAACCTGGATCAAATTGGTACCTACTAGTCAAACTAATAGCATGTGCCACATCCGGTCTTGTACATAGCATGGCGTAGATTATAGAGCCTATGGCTGAGGCATAGGGGATCTTATCCATTATTTCTCTTCCTTCCGCCGTAGCCGGACTTTGAGTCTTACTCAATGTCTTGCCTTGCAACATAGGTAAGAACCCCTTCTTACTTCCGTCCATATTAAACTTCTTTAATATCTTATCAAAATCTGCTAGAGCAATGTCGTCCCCGAGTCACGGTCCTAGGAGAGAGGAAGTAGTAACCTCGGGGAGACGAGATAAATAGATGGTCCCATATGACCTGGTAAGGGCAGGGAAAGGAAAAGAAGTGCAAGTTGATGAGGACTGCCATAGTGCTAGCCGAGGTGAGGCTGGTCGAGGTAACTGCGACCAAGGCAATGCCGGTCAAAGGAATGTTGTCAACGGCAATGCCGGACAACGCAATCCGGCGAAAATAGGGCAAAATGCGCCACGGCAACATCAACAGCAATACACACCTCGGCAAGAGAGAAGTGTAGGAACGCTCGTCCAAATCAGGACAGATACAACAATGGTTATTCGACGATGGTAGAAGCCGGATACCCAAGACCAGAGCACCATGTTATTTGTAACATCCCAGTATTAGGATTCAATGAAGGGTAGAATTAGGAATCTAAGATTGTGCATGCATGCATTTGTAAAACCAGGGTAAATTTTTCGCCAAACAAAAAACCTAAAGGGATCAGAGTTTCTTTCGCTAACTGGAGGTAGGTATAGCTCTTGTTAGTGATTGCTATGAATTTTGACATGACCTTTAGGAATTATTAAGTTTTTGAGGAAGTTACTTTGAATTCTAATTTCAAATTTAAATCAATTTGAAAGAATTTGAAAATTAGAAGTTTGTATTATCGAATTGATTTCCAAAATTCCTTATTAATATTGTTTGGTTAAATTATAGATAGAGTAGACAACAATAAGGATTTTTGACAAGGAAAATTAAATAAGAAATGGACTCTTATTTCCTGATTACATAATGATATTACAAATGGTGATAAATACACCAAAACACTGAATATTACAGAAGATAGAAATAAACTCTATTAACTTATAATCATATCTTTACAAGATTCTTTACAAAAATAATAAAGAGAAGATTACAATTAAAACCTATACTACATATCTACTCCTATACTAGATCTTGTATATCCTTATCTTGTTCCTGCAAATAAGAAAAAACAACTAAATGAAAGAAAGGGTTAGTAGTTAGTTAAGTTTACTCTCAGTGGTGAATAGTGAAGTGCACTGTTCATATTACATCATTGAGTAAATAATAAAGCGGCAAGTTTCACCAAAGGTGTAGTATCTGTTCTTTTAAGTAAATAGCCTAGATACCACATTAGAAGCCAAGTAGAGAGAGACAAATTTCACCAGGCCAATAACAAGTAAACAGGTAAAAGTGAAAGCCAGATTACTTGAGCTGATCCACATGAACAGTTCACACAGACACACATGTGAGTCACCTAAATGCATGCAATATGCTGTCCAAACAGCAGCAACAGTACAAACACTCAAATAGGACACCTGCCGAAGCACAGATACAGGAAGCTCCCTTCACCTTCTCAAACACACCCAGGAGCTCAGCGAGCTTGCCAGATCCAGATAAAACCCACCAGCTAATTCACCAAAACAACCACCAGTTCATCATAAAATGGTGACTTAAGGAGGGGTGGTACAGGAGGATAGCAAGAACAAGTTCAAGGTCACAGGAGACTAGGAGGAGCAGGACAACACCAGGAGGTGCGGATCAAGATCAACACAACACCATCAAGCTAATTGTGTGGTGAGTTGATACAAAACCCTCACATGCTAAATCTATATTGAGCATGTGTTGTTTCATATATGATCTTCTCAAAGTGCACCCAAGTGGGGTGTATCCATCACAGAAGAGATTAAAAAGGGCCAAACTATCTATCTTTGCAAACTACTCCAAGATCTCTTCCTGTACATCACAGATCTTGGAGAATCAAACATATTTTTACATTCACATGTACATTAGCTATAACTGAATGCTTCTGGGCACATCCAATGGATGGTAACACCTCAGAAGTGGTTCACCTTACAGCTTTATATTACACAACATGGTTACCAAAGCATTTTCTTAAAAGCTATGATAATCATTGTCTTAAACTGATTACCAAAGTCCAAAGATGGTTTCAGACCAGCATCATAAACCCGTGGATCTAGATTTAATTCAACACATATCACACTGTCGGTACATGGCACATCCAAAACTGGGTATCACCTATGTACCAACAGGTTCAAAAGAAGCTATTAAAAACCTATAATCACTTTCCTAAATTAAATTAGGAATCATACTTAGCACTTTGTGCCAGATGAGCCAGTAAACATCACCACTACAAATTACAAGCCACTAATCATCTTCTTATAACGCTAATAGGAATCAATCAGATTTCTAATTATCTCTGCAGCACATCACTGTTTCATAAACAAATACTAACAACCTCACAGAGAGCATTCCAACTCTAGCATAACAATGAGTCTCAATCCAATAGAATGAACCCATCACATATGCAACAAGGGTAATCACATAAAGATTCAATATACTTTGACAGAGGGTTCTCTAATAGAGAACAAGGTGGCAACGACCTATTCAGCACAGGTACCACTAGCAAACCAACCTAGAGGGATACCACTTATAGGATGAACCAGAGAAACTAACTCAACATCTCCGCATAGGGATGAACCCTAGACAGGGGGCTAACCGGTAATCATGGTAGGGAAGAATATCTAGAGCACAAGAGAGGAGCACAAAGGGGAAGAACCCAAACTTACTCGAGGTCCTCGCAAAAGTAATTGAAGAGGAAGCAGAGGAATAGCCAGCGGCGATGTAGAAGCAGCGGTACGGGGAGCACCCCGAAGGGGCGCTACAACCCACGCCTGCAGCATGTCAGCACCTGTCGGAGATGAAGGGAAGCACATCATGAGAACCCCGATGCACCATCACCGAAGCTCCAGGGCGACCAAACCCTAACCCTAGTTTCGCGCAGGGGTCAGCGCGGCCAGGAGAGGACCCCATAGGCAAATCTGCTCGGACAGAACTGAGCGGCGGCATTGACTTAGCCATCTTGCATCATGGCGGCGACAACGGCGACCGGACCATGCCGGAATCGTGCACGGTGGCAGCTACGAGCAGAGGAGGTGACCGCGTGAGCGAGAGAGTGAGAAAGGGGAGAGGAGAGAGAGTGCGTGGGGGTACTAGGCCGGTGGGCGGCCTAGTACCATCTGGTGGGCTTAACCAGGCCGTTTGGGCTAGGTCAGGTTGGGCCAGGACAGCCCAGCAGGCCAGGCCCATATTTCAAGAGAGTTGTTTAAAAGAAATATTTACAAATATGCCCTAAAACAAAAACAACTCTAGAAAAATAAATAAAAATCTTAAAAATATAAATAATATGTCTATGAACTCACAAAAATATTCCCTATTAAATAAAAATAAGCAATAGAATTTTTGGTAACTAAAAATTAGATCTATTATTAACATGGTGCCAATTACTTTTGAATTTTATGAAAATATATGATACACTTAAAATTGAATAAAATTCATTTTTAAGATCCTAAATGGATATACTATTACAGGAAAATACTAGTTTGTATTTTCGAAAAGTAAATTTGGTGTCATAAAAATAAAGTTATTTCCTTAAAGGAATTTTAGTAAATATTTAAAAGAGTAAACAAAATTAAGTAAGTTCATATTTTTAACTCTTAGAATAATATTTTTCTTTTATTAATTAAAGAAAATAGCAAACTTTTACTATGAGGGTAAAGCATGCAAAGAAGCAGATAATAAACCATTGCATGACATTACTATGCATTGCATATTGCTTCTTTAAATATTGTCCTTACCGGGCACAAAGCAGAAGAGTTAGCTGGAAGCACATATTCTGTGATTCCTCATGACTCTATAGATGAGGAACCGGAACTAGATCATCTTACTTTAGTAAGAAAGCATCCAAAACTAGCTTCTAAGTTTATGGATCTATATTGACTAATGGTTGGGTCTTTGTATAAGACACATCAGGTTATCGTAGAAGATCAGGTTGATATGTTAGAGGATTTAACAAATCCTCAGAGAAGGGAGAAGTTAGCATCTAAACTGGAGAATGAAGCAATGGATAGGGCTAATCCAATTTTAAGGATATACCTATAGATCAAGCATCTTTTATATCATATCCTTACTCACCTATACTAGAAACCACTAGATATCATGATGAGGGCACTAGTCATCTAGTACCACATAGTTCTTGGGGAAGTGAGGACTCGGAACTACCTATAGGAAATTCCAAGGGATGAAGGTATGGATCGATGGATGGACCTGCCGGGAATCCTATTCCTGTGGAAGATTCAGTTGGAGATACCAGGCAAACTAGTCGCATGGGCGTGAGACCTTATTCCGTTGACGGAAGAGATGTCCATGTGGAGGATGTAGAGTCCGATGAGGAAGATCGTGAAGAAAGGGTGTTTGAGTCACTAGAAAATTATCCTACCCCAAACAACATGCACTATCCAATAATACCTGAGGACTATCAGACCCAGCAGAGTACTTGGGGAGCACCGGAAGAGGAATACTCTGTTGATTCCTCTAGAATCGGGATGCAGAAGATGGATGAAGAAGACATTGATGAGGATGATTCTAAAGATACTTCAGACGAGTTGGAAGGTATGGATGCACTTCAGCTGAATGATGTGTCAAGTCCAGAAACTTCTGATACTGAATATCGTCTGTCGAAGAGGCAAAACGTTCCATAGACGATGCGCCGTACTTCACGTCGGCACGTTTGTACTCCGGTATGTATGATGAACGACGCAACTTCTGGGGAGTGTAACTTTGACTTGTAGTATTTCCGTAGGATGCGGGAGTAAGAGTCTGAGGGCTAGATGTAAATAAATAAGTGGGATAGAACCCACATGAGCTTGTAATGCTTCATTAGTGAGGACCTGTAATCATGTTGTATAAACTATGTTGTTTGTAATGTATAATATGTCTGTAATGCATATTTGGTTCTTATTTGGAGCTTGTTTTCCATTGTGTGACTAGTTCTATGCATGAAGTTGAGCTCAGAACACATATGCATGATGTAATTATGAGTATTCGCTTTATGTTACAGGACTAGGGGGTATGGAAACAGGTGTAGAAAACAAGACTGAGTAGCAGCGCATGGAGCGTGAAGCCAAAGTAAAGGCGGATGAAGACGCCAGACTGCAAGAAAATTTACCACCACCACCACCAATGAGGCCATTGATGGAGCAGAATTTTATGTAGTACATGCAAATGATGCAAGAGTCCCAGAACAAGTTCATGAAGGGGTTAGTAGACCGAGTGGGACAGCAGAGGGCACCTCAAGGACGTGGTGTTATTCTTTCGGATTTCCAGGATACCAGGCCTTTACCTTTTGCATCCGCTCCAGAACCAATGGATGCAGAGGACTGGTTAACAGATACCGAAAGAAAGTTGAAAACTGTAGGATGCATGAGGAAGGAAATTTGAGGTATGCAACACATCTATTGATCGGACCTGCAGCGTCATGGTGGGAGGGTCAGTTAGCTATGCATCCTCCAGGAAGAGAGTACAACTGGGAGGAGTTCAAACAAAGATTCCGTGAATACCATGTTCTAGAGAGTATCATAGAGTTGAAGCGAAGGGAGTTTGAAGAACTGCAACAGGGTTGCTCCAGTGTCATGAAGTATATTCGGGAGTTTAGTGATTTATCTCGTTATGCTATTGAACAAGTTAGCACGGAGGCGAGAAGGAAGAAGAGGTTCATGAGTGGACTAAATCCATTTGTGAAGATGCAGTTGAGGCTTGCCAACACTCAAACTTTTCAACAGTTGCTTGATGCATCTTTAACCTTTGAAGATGGTTACAAAACTGTCCAAGAGGAGGGCAGGAAGAAAGCAAAGAAGGAAACAAAGAGGATTCAGGCAAGTAAACCCAAAACCAATTTGGAATTCCAACCTAGAAATAGACCCTACAACAACAACAAGAGTAGCAACAACACTCGAGGACAATTCAATCCGAGAAGGAATGTTATATGTCACAATTGCAAACTTCCAGGGCATATTAGCAAGGATTGCAAGATGCCAATGATTATTTGCTTTGGTTGTGGACAAAAGGGTCATATTAAGCCTTATTTCCCAAACAAACCACCCGGTGGTTGGCCCACAAAGGGTTGAGGACAAGCAAGTGGAGGCGTAGGTGGACAACCTAACAGAGGTGGAAGCTATGCCAAAAATAACAATGGCAAGAGAGGTTGACCTACTAGAAAGCTGAATTGCGCAACCTTGGAGGAGGTGGATAACTCAAATCAAGCGGTGATAGGTACGCTCAATATTCTCACAAATCCCGGAAAAGTTTTATTTTATACGGGTGCAACTACTTCTTTCATATTTGAAGAATTTTGTGATAAATTCAGGATTGGAAGGGCATCGTTAGAAAAACTTATGACCGTAGTTACCGCTGGAGGGATCATGGTAGTAAAAATATTAAGGAAAACCAAATCATTTCCATATGTGGTCAAACCTATTATGTAGATCTTTATGTGATCCCATTAAAAGGAATAGCAGTAGTGCTGGGAATGGATTGGATGACAGACTATGGAGCTCAGATCAATTGTGAGGAGAGTCTCCAAGTGGAGGAAGAATAGTCTACCAGGCGGATAAACATAGTCATATCATGGTGGATCTAGAATTGAACTCAATGAAGGAAGTCAAATTGGAAAGTATTCCCGTAGTGAAGGAATTTCAAGATGTTTTTCCAGCAGAGTTACCAGGAATGCCACCTAATCGGGAAATAGAGTTCACTATTGACCTGATACCTAGTACAGCACCAATAGCTCAAGCACCATATAAAATGGGGCCAAAATAATTAAAAGATCTTAAGGAACAAATTGATGAGTTAGCCAGAAAAGGATTTATTCAGGAGAGTGTATCCCCGTGGGGAACTCCAGTAATCTTTGTAGATAAAAGAGATGGTGGACGAAGAATGTGTGGGGACTACAGAAATCTCAACAATGTCACTATCAAGAACAAGTACCCATTACCAAGGATCCAAGATCTATTTGACCAAGTCAAGGGAGCTGGAGTATTCTCCAAAATTGATCTAAGATAGGGATACCATCAGATAAAAATTAAACCCGAAGATGTTCCTAAAACAACATTTGTATCAAGGTATGGACATCATGAGTATTTAGTCGTACCTTTTGGTCTGACCAATGCACCAGCAATATTCATGAATTTGATGAACAAAATCTTCATGCCTTACTTGGAAAAGTTTGTCATAGTATTCATTGATGATATTCTGATATACTCCAAAGATAAAGAAGAGCATGCAGAACATTTGAGAATAGCATTGCAAATCTTAAGAGAACATAAGCTTTATGCTAAGTTCAGTAAGTGTGAATTTTGGTTGGACGAAGCAGAGTTTCTTGGGCACGTGATCAGTAAGGATGGAATTGCTGTAAATCCATCCAAAGTTCAATCAGTATTGGAAGGCACCAACCAATGTGAAGCAAATCCAAGGTTTCTTAGGCATGGCTGGTTATTATCGGAAATTCATAGAAGGTTTTTCCAAGATAGTTGGACCAATGACCAAATTATTAAGAAAGAATACACCTTTCATATGGGATGAGAAGTGCGAAGCCAGTTTTCAGGAGTTGAAAACCAGAGTAACTACAACACCAATCCTAGCAATTCCAGAACCAGGAAAAGATTACACAATATACTGTGATGCATCCAAAGAAGGATTAGGTTGTGTGCTTATGCAAGACCGTAAGGTAATTGCTTATGGATCTAGACAACTGAAACCACATGAAGTGAATTATCCAACTCATGATTTAGAGTTAGTCGCAGTAGTCTTTGCTTTAGAAGGATGGAGACATTTTCTTTATGGGGCAAGATGTGAGTTATACACTGACCACAAAAGTCTCAATATTTCTTCACTCAAAAGGAATTGAATATGAGACAGAAGCGGTGGCTGGAGTTGATTAAATATTATGATCTAGCAATCAATTATACTCCTGGAAAAGCAAATGTTGTGGCAGATGCTTTAAGTCGGAAAAGCACAGATACGCAACCTATGAATAGAGAATTGCCAAAAGAACTACAAATGGATTTGGAAAGGATGGAAATACAATTTATAAGTACAGCAGTTCTTGGAGGATTAGCTACTATGCGGGCAATTAAAGAGCAAAGTAGTGATCTTCGGCATGAAATCTTTAGACATCAAGGTGAAGATCCTTTTATCGATGAAGAAATTCGAAGAATCTCTCAAGGTCAAACATCAGTTTTTCACCTAGGAGATTATGGATCTTTATGGTTTCAAAACCGCCTTTGTGTACACTATGTGCCAGAGATTCGAGAAGTGATACTTCGAGAAGCCCATGAAACACCATATTCCATACATCCGGGTAGTACAAAGATGTACATGGATTTAAAAGAGTTGTTCTGGTGGAATAATATGAAAAGAGATATTGCAAAATATGTATCTGAATGCCATACTTGCCAAAGGGTAAAAGCAGAACATCAAAGTCCAGCAGGACCATTACAATATTTGGAAATTCCAGAATGGAAGTGGGAAGAAATTGGTATGAATTTTATCACAGGATTACCCATGACACTAAAGCGGAAGGATATGATATGGGTGATTGTGGACAGACTCACAAAAGTGCACATTTTATTCCAGTAAACAAAAGGAAAATGCTGAAAAATTAGTGGAAATCTATGTCAAAGAGATTGTGAGTAAACACGGGGTACCCAAGAAGATTGTATCAGATAGAGGATCTGTGTTTACATCGGCATTTTGTAAACAATTACATGCAGTACTTGGTTCAAAGTTGGATTTTAGCACAACTTATCATCCAGAAACTAGAGGCCAGACATAAAGGACTAATCAAATTTGGAAGACATGCTTAGAGCTTGTGCATTAGATTTTGGAGGTTCGTGGGAAGATCATCTACCATTGGCAGAATTTTCCTACAACAATAGCTATTAGAGTGTTCTAAAGGCATCACCTTATCAAGTACTATACAGAAGAAAGTGTAGATCACCTATATGCTGGTATGAACCTAGTAGTAGCAAGGAATTTGCACCAGATTATATCAAGGAAAGGCAAGATATCATCGATATCATTAGAGATTGATTGAAGATAGCTCAGAGTCGACAAAAGAGTTATGCTGATCAAAGTCGTAGGTCATGTCATCCAGAAGTGGGAGATATGGTATATCTCAAAGTAAGTCCGATGAAGGGAATGAAGAGATTTGAAGTCAAAGGAAAACTAAGCCCAAGATACATTGGACCATTCAAGATATTGAGTCAGAATAGAACAATAGCTTATGCTCTTGAGTTACCAAAAAGGTTAGCTCAGGTTCACAATGTGTTCCATGTCTCACAACTCCGGAAATGTCTTAAAATTCTCGATGATGCTATCACACATCAAGAGATTGAGTTACAAGTAGATTTCACTTAGGTCGAGAAACCCAGTAAGATTCTAGAGGAGAACTGGAAAAGGTTAAGAAACAGGGTAATCAAATAATGCAAAGTACAATGGGAACATCACCCAGAGCGAGAAGCCACCTAGGAGAAAGAGGATGACTTAAGAGAAGCATATCCGGAATTATTCAGGTACTCATCCACAAACTTCGGGACGAAGTTTAATTTAAGGGGGGACGTCTGTAACATCCCAGTATTAGGATTCAACGAAGGGTAGAATTAGGAATCTAAGATTGTGCATGCATGCATCTGTAAAAGCAGGGTAAATTTTTCGCCAAACAAAAAACCTAAAGGGATCAGAGTTTCTTTCGCTAACTGGAGGTAGGTATAGCTCTTGTTAGTGATTGCTATGAATTTTGGCATGACCTTTAGGAATTATTAACTTTTTGAGGAAGTTACTTTGAATTCAAATTTGAAATTTAAATCAATTCGAAAGAATTTGAAAATTAGAAGTTTGTATTATTGAATTGATTTCCAAAATTCCTTATTAATATTGTTTGGTTAAATTATAGATACAGTAGAAAACAATAAGGATTTTTGACAAGGAAAATTAAATAAGAAATGGGATCTTATTTCCTGATTACATAATAATATTACAAATGGTGATAAATACACCAAAACTGTGAATATTACAGAAGATAGAAATAAACTCTATTAACTTATAATCATATCTTTACAAGATTCTTTACAAAAAGAATAAAGAGAATATTACAATTAAAACCTATACTACATATCTACTCCTATACTAGATCTTGTATATCCTTATCTTGTTCCTGCAAATAAGAAAAAACACGTAAATGAAAGAAAGGGTTAGTAGTTAGTTAAGTTTACTCTCAGTGGTGAATAGTGAAGTGCACTGTTCATATTATATCATTGAGTAAATAATAAAGGGGAAAGTTTCACCAAAGGTGTAGTATCTGTTCTTTTAAGTAAATAGCCCAAATGCCACATTAGAAGCTAAGTAGAGAGAGACAAGTTTCACCAGGCCAATAACAAGTAAACAAGTAAAAGTGAAAGCCAGATTACTTGAGCTGATCCACATGAAAAACTCACACAGACACACATGTGAGTCACCTAAATGCATGCAATGTGATGTCCAAACAGCAACAACAGTACAAACACTCAAACAGGACACCTGCCGAAGCACAGATACAGGAAGCTCCCTTCAACTTCTCAAACACACCCTAGGAGCTCAGCGAGCTTGCCAGATCCAGATAAAACCCACTAGCTAATTCACCAAAACAACCACAAGTTCATCATAAAATGGTGACTTAAGGAGGGGTGGTACAGGAGGATAACATGAACAAGTTCAAGGTCACAGGAGACTAGGAGGAGCAGGACATCACCAGGAGGTGCAGATCAAGATCAACACAACACCAACAAGCTAATTGTGTGGTGAGTTGATACAAAACCCTCACATGCTAAATCTATATTGAGCATGCGTTGTTTCATATATGATCTTCTTAGAGTGCACCCAAGTGGGGTGTATCCATCACAGAAGAGATTAAAAGGGACAAACTATCTATCTTTGCAAACTACTCCAAGATCTCAGCCTGTGCATCATAGATCTTGGAGAATCAAACATATTTTTACATCCACATGTACAACAACTATAACTTAATGCTTCTAGGCACATCCAATGGATGGTAGCACCTCAGAAGTGGTTCACCTTACAGCTTTATATTACACAGCGTGGTTACCAAATCATTTTTTTAAAAGCTATGAGAATCATTGTCTTAAACTGATTACCAAAGTCCAAAGATGGTTTTAGACCAGCATCATAAACCCGTGGATCTAGTTTTAACTAGATCAACACATATCACACTGCCAGTACATGGCACATCCACAACTGGGTAGCACCTCTATACCAACAGGTTCAAAAGAAACTATTAAAAACCTATAATCACTTTCCTAAATTAAATTAGGAATCATACTTGGCACTTTGTGCCAGATGAGCCAGTAAACATCACCACTGTAAATTACAAGCCACTAATCATCTTCTTATAAAGCGAGTAGGAATCAATCATATTTCTAATTATCTCTGTAGCACATCACTGTTTCATAAACAAATACTAACAACCTCATAGAGAGCATTCCAACTCTAGCATAACAATGAGTCTCAATCCAATAGAATGAACCCATCACAGATGCAACAAGGGTAATCACATAAAGATTCAATATACTTTCACAGAGGGTTCTCTAACAGAGAACAAGGTGGCAACGACCTATTCATCACAGGTACCACTAGCAAACCAACCTAGTGGGATACCACATATAGGATGAACCAGAGAAACTAACTCAACATCTCCGCACAGGGATGAACCCTAGACAGGGGGCTAACCTGTAATCATGCCAGGGAAGAATAGCTAGAGCACAAGAGAGGAGCACAAAGGGGAAGAATCCAAACTTACTGGAGGTCCTCGCAAAAGTAATTGAAGAGGAAGCAGAGGAATAGCCAGCGATGGTGCAGAAGCAGCGATACGGGGAGCACCCCGAAGGGGCGCTGCAACCCACGCCTGCAGCATGTCAGCACCCGCCGGAGATGAAGGGAAGCACATCATGAGAACCCCGGCGCACCATCGCCGAAGCTCCAGGGCGACCAAACCCTAACCCTAGTTTTGGGCAGGCGTTAGCGCGACTAGGAGAGGACCTCATAGGCAAATCTGCTCAGACAGAACTGAGCGGCGGCATCAACTTAGCCATCTTGCACTGTGGCGGCGGCAACGGCGGCCGGACCAGGCCGAAATCGTGTGCGGTGGCAGAGGAGAGAGAGAGTGTGAGCGAGAGAGTGAGAAAGGGGAGAGGAGAGAGAGAGTGTGTGGGGGGGTACTAGGCCGGTGGGCGGCCTAGTACCATCTGGTGGGCTTAACCAGGCTGTTTGGACCGTGTCAGGTTCGGCCGGGACAGCCCAGCGGGCCAGGCCCATATTTCAAGAGAGTTATTTAAAAGAAATATTTACAAATATGCCTTGAAACAAAAACAACTATAGAAAAATAAATATAAATATAAATATTATAAATAATATGTCTATGAACTCACAAAAATATTCCCTATTAAATAAAAATAAGCAATAGAAGTTTTGGTAACTAAAAATTAGGTCTATTGTTAACATGGTGCCAATTACTTTTGAATTTTATAAAAATATATGATACACTTAAAATTGAATAAAATTCATTTTTAAGATCCTAAATGGATATACTATTACAAGAAAATACTAGTTTGTATTTTTGAAAAGTAAATTTGGTGTGATAAAAATAAAGTTTTATTTCCTTAAAGGAATTTTAGTAAATATTTGAAAGAGTAAACAAAATTAAGTAAGTTCATATTTTTAACTCTTAGAATAATACTTTTCTTTTATTATTTAAAGAAAATAGCAAACTTTTACTAAGAGGGTAAAGCATGCAAAGAAGCAGATAATAAACCATTGCATGACATTACTATGCATTGCATATTGCTTCTTTAAATATTGTCCTTACCGGGCAATAATGGTTCTTTGTAGAAACAGGAGCTCAAGGTCAGGTGGAAGCATCTGACTTCACTACCTTGTAGTCACAAGGCAAGTTCATAACTTGCTCATGTCCTTTGAAGAGTGTTTATCAAAGATATTGCAAATTGTGTGTTATCACCTATGATCTGGAGGAAGAAAATATTATCTTCTTTAATAAATAAGATATAGTTATCATCCTAAGTGATGATAAAGATGAGCAATGGAACTTAGGGTTCCAGGTGCCAAAGTCACCATAGGATTAACAACCCATGACATTAGTGATTCTAGCGCCGTATATTACGCGTTAACCATGAGATTTGGAATGGGACGAAGAAGTCAGTTGTATCTTCTTCCTTTCATATGGAGACAAGATGACCTTACCGTGACGTTGGGATTCCTGGTGTGGATCCAACATATGGGTGGGCACCCTTAGGCCGCACGATTTTGGTATCTACATTATTTATGAGTGGCTGCCGGAGGTATAGTCGGACCTTTTATGGAGCTTGCCAGGGCCATCACCAACTCATAGAGTCTTCGGGAAGTCACCAGGGTTGTAGCTTGCCCTAAATGGGGGCTTAACGGAGGTGTAGTCAACCCCGGAGGATCGTGCAGACATATGGGGTCACGGAGAGGGCAGTGATTGGCTTGGATCACCTACTGGGCCCCACATCATGGAATTGTGAACGGGAAAGTACGCCCGGTTGTGCAACAAGGAGTTGGTCTCTCATGGGTAAAGCAACGCACCTCTACAGAATGTAAGAATTGTGACATATTACTCCCTGTTCCGGGAAGGAGCTACGAACGCGGCAGGAAAGGAACTCCATGAAGTTCTGGTCAACCCGTGAAGGCTGATGGGCATAGTTTTTGATAATAAAATCAATCTTTGAAGAAATGTTTATGAAAACTGCATAGTACCAAGGACGTATCGTCTGATGTGGTAGATAGAGCATCAAACTTCCCACCTTGCATATAATGAACTTGCTGGGTAACGTTGTTACTCACTCTTTCCTTTGAACCCCTGCTTAGACTCTGAGAATCCAGAAGACCCTTCGATGTACGCAGCTGAAGGACAACATGATGTCTGCTACGAAGAGCCAGACCTGTCTAGAGGAGTTGAAGGGGTGGACTACGAAATATGCTATGGAGTGGAGGGCAACGAGTCCGAGTAGTTGCCTTAGTTATTAGTAAAACAACTGATCCACGCAGCATAACCTTTATAAAATAAGTTATTGAGCTCAACTTGGAGTATGAGTTTGAATCTTATATTTTCCGCTAAAACTACATAAGTTTGTTTGTAATTTGTAACACTTGAAGTTTGGAACTTCTGGTTTGTAATAATAATGTGTGTATGTTTGTAATATGGACCCGCAGTGTTTCTGTTGTACCACTCTGAGGGATGTGATATTTACAGAACGGTGTTCTGTGGATGTCATGTCAACGACTATAGTGTACTACACATGTAGTGGTATGCTAGGTCACCGCATTATTGGATCGATATTGGGAAGCAGGAACCTGCAGCCGGATGACGCACGGCTAAAGATGGACCGGTTTTATAGGTTAGAGATGATCGAGGTGCAAGGTCCCCCAGGTCCGACATGCTTTGGACCTCGGATCATGAGAGAACCGCCTGTGCCGTATTTTCAATTGGCCAAAGGAACAAAGACAAATGATGGAAGCACAAAGTCGGATGATTGGCTCATTGATTATGCAACTGCGGTTACAATTGCAACGGGAAATTCGAGATGGGCTGTGAGATACGTGCCACAGATGCTGAAAGGACCAACAAGGGTTTGGCTGAACAACTTGCCGCCAGGAAGTATCAATTGTGGGATGGAATTTGAGGAGTTGTTCGTCAGCAACTTCTCAAGCACCTACAAGAGGCCAAACATGCCACAGACTTTGGCATTATGCAAGCAAAGACCAAATGAGCCAGATCGAGAGTTCCTAACCCGGTGGTGTAATGTGCGCAATTTGTGTGAAGGGATAATTGAATCGCAAGCTATAGCGTGGTTCACCCAAGGTTGTAGGTATGGTAGTATGTTGTGGTAGAGGTTGTAGTGAGATATGCCAACCACATTGACAGAGACAATCCGGATCGCAGATTCGTACGCCTTGGGAGATCCAACGCAACCTCGTCTAATGTCAAGCGAGTCGAATGAGGAGTATTACAACAGAGATGGTTCCAGATCATCTAGGAGGAATGATTTCCGAGGTAAAAGAAGGGATGGTCGTCCGGATTACCGCTACAGCTTGCAGCAGGTGGCCGCAGTGGACCGGGATCAGCCCAATGCCGGCGTGAGCCATCACCAGAAAACTGGAGGGAAATAGTGGCAGCAAAAGAGTGAGGGTAAGAAGCCCTGGACCCCGGAACAGAAGAAACAGTGGCAAGAAAGAAAGGACTGTCTGAGGTACACATTCGAGTCTATGCTGGATCAACCGTGCAAGTTCCATAAGCCAAGTCCAAATAATCCGGCGAACCATACGACCCGACAATGTGAGTGGATGAGAAAGTTAGAGCAAGGTAGTTCGGGGAATGCTCAGGCACCTCGACATGACGCGCCTTGGCACGATGGACCTCAGAACGAAGCACCTCGGTAGCAATTACTCACTAGGGGAAATGGACAACAGCTGATGTTGCCTCCACCTCCACCGAGGTATGAGAATCAAGAAAGGAAGGATGGTGTGCACCAAGTGAATAACCAACAGCCACAAGACCAAGGGTATCACGGCAATGAGGGGAGAAATGAGTACATGGAGCTTCAATAGAGTTATTGTGTGTTTACCATAGAAGAAACTGACAGAAAGAGCTTGCAGCACCGACATATGGAGGTAAATGCGGTAATGCCGACCGTGGTAAGGTATATGCCTTGGTTAGACCAGGAGATTACTTGGAGTATCAAGGATCACCCGAGGCTTATGCCAAGTCCAGGTACTTAAGCGCTAGTACTAGATCCAACATTCATTGGGGCAAATATCAATGCGAGGTTTTCTAAGTTGCTGATAGACAACAGAAGTAGCATTAACATCATGTACAAGGATACCATGCACAAGTTGGGGATATCAAAAAACATGCTCCAGTCAACAAGGACCACTTTTCACGGCATTGTGCCAGGTATCTCTTGTGAACCAATTGGTAAAGTCCGGGTTGACATGTTGTTCGGTACAAGAGACAATTGCCGGACTGAGAATTTGGAGTTTGAGGTGGTGAACCTAGAAAGCGCATATCACGCCTTACTCGGCAGGCCTGCTCTAAGAAAATTTATGGCAAGTACTCACATCAGTTACCCGCCGATGAAATTACTCGGACCAAGGGGGTGATTACCATAGCTGGGGACTTTAGGCGATCTATTGAATGTGCTTCTGTCGGATCTAACCTGGCTGAGTCACTTGTGATTGCTCAGAAGAAGATGAAAATCATGGAAGTGGCTGCACTGGCTCAGTCCGTGCAGTAGTATATGCCAGCTCTGAGTAACCCGCACGGGAGTGTTTCATTTCAAGCAACAAAAGATACGAAGAAAGTGCCTATTGATGATCCGTTTCCAGAGAACACCGTAACTGTTGGTGCCAGGTTAAGTGACAAATAGGAAAGCGAGCTCGTCAACTTCATCCGTGAGTCTTTGCATGGTCTACACAGGACCTGCAAGGTGTGTCGAGGGAGTTGGCCAAGCACTCTTTGAATGAAAGACCCAGGGCAAAGCCGGTGAAGCAACCTCTCTGCCGCTTCACTGAGGATAGGAGAAAAGCCATTGGAGATGAGATAGCTCAGCTCCTCGCTGCCGGATTTATAATGGAGGTGCTTTACCTGGATTGGCTCTCTAATCTGGTGCTCGTAGAGCAAAAGAAGGATGATCCAAATGTGACAGTGGTATGGCGCATGTGTATCGGTTACACGAACCTAAATAAGGCGTGTCCAAAAGATCCATTCCCACTGCCCAGGATAGACCAGGTCATAGATTCAATTGCTAGGTGTGAGTTGTTGTCATTCATAGATGCGTACTCTGGTTTCCATGTGACACCCCCGGGATTAAGGCTAGACAAATCCCAGACCTCTGTCTGATATAAGCCTAATCTAAATATCAGAAGCATATAGAGAGAGAATCGATAACATTACAATGACCCTACAACACAAAAATTATTACAGCAAGCTCATAACTAAGCAAAGAACCAAAATATTACAAGCCGAGGTTACTGACCACAAACATCAAACAACGGAAGGAAAATTATGCTATTAAGTATAGAAAACTTAATAAATGGCCTAAGAGGCCTGAAGCATAACGATGATGTCCCAATCCATAGATTCCAGGCTACCGACCGGGAACCCCAAGCTACTCGTCAATGTCGATGCTGTAAAGAAATCATCTCTTATGGTAACACTTACCTGCTGCAAAAGTATCAACAAAGCAAGGCTGAGTACAGGGTGTACTCCGCAAGACTTATGGCTAGTGGGGTTCATTTGCATAAATCTAACTTTCTTTGTAAAAGAGAGAGAGGAGAAGCTCGACTAATAGAACCTTTTAAAAGGGGATAAGAAAACTATATCTCTAGCTTTGATCATCTTTGATATCCATCAAATCATTATTAACTAAACCTACCAACTAGGATCACCCCCTCGATCCCTGACGAAGCATCCTTAAGCACACCTCACATGTCTTGTTAAGTTTTACGATTAGGTTATTCTTCTCTATGATCTTAGAATCTGTTCCCAAGTCGTCCATAACCGTGGACACGGCTTTTCGAAAAGATTATTACCCTGCAGGGGTGCACAACTTTATGCACACGTACTAACCTCCTCTTAATGCCACTAGTAGTAGCCCTCTTCCTTGGAAGGCTGACATAGAGCGGTTAGACACTACCTTTACCTTGCTTTCACCGAGACCATGAGTCACGCCCTAAGGAGATGCCGCCGTAGCGGGTCAAGTCCCGAAGCCAGTCCCTAGAGATGTGTGTGGGGAACAAGATTACGGAGGCCGTGCCTCTCCCGTTCCCGGCCACGCTTACCTACCTGTATGAATGCACCTCCTCCACCTCCTTCAAGAACGACCAGAATATATATGTCGAATGGAACGCCCGAACTATGTGACTCATGGAATCTACTAGGCAAGTTAGTTGGTCGAGGGGGTTTCCAGGCCCCCGTGTGGCTGTACGCTCGTCTTGGTTCAAGAGGCAAGAACTTAGGTCCTAGTAGTGGCTAGTATGGGACTGCAAAAACTACAACCCGACGTGGCCTCCCATACAAGCCTTAGCATGTTTAACTTTCATCTCTGATCGTACCACATCATCCTATCATACTAGGTTCATTCACAGCTCTGATTCATCAACTGGATGGACTAGTGGTAATAGCTAAGCATAGCTAAGCACAAACGAATATAACAGCTCTAGTGAAGCTCATAAGCCAAACCCTAGTTATGCTAGGAGTAGTGGATCAGGGAATATAGGCTACAAAGGTAACATGCATCATATAGGATTGATATATCTATCGATAAAAGACTTTGAAATCATATGCACATGACAAGAATGAAATACTTTGAAATCATAGGATTATATCATGTGTGGGGCTATGCTTGCCTTTGCCTGTTGATACTTAGATATAGAGCTTCAGGTTCATCTGCTTGGTGTCATTCGTCGATAACCTTCGATGGTATTGATCTCGGTCTTCAATGTTGGACTCGATCTCGTTGCTGACATCAACTCCGAGGTCTATCGAGAAGAAGCAGAAACACCGGAAAGGAGAGCAACAATCAACACATGGCATCGATGTAATGCTCAAGCAATGATGATGATATGACAAGTTAAATTTTATTGAAATTAAACCCTATGACATGCTTGGCAAATTAAACGGGGTCCGAGGGGTGCAAACCCTAACTCGGAGAAACCCCGGATGCATATGAGAGGGGTTATTTTGTTCTTCTAATTAAACTTGTCATGTAACTTGCTTAACAATGCATGAATATGAGTCTATTGGATAGATTGCATTTTCTAAACATTTTGATATATTATTTATATTTTTCTGACTTAAAATGAATTAGTTATGATTTTTCCCATTTTTAATCCATTTTAAATCATTTTTAAAACAATTAAACATTTTTGGAATATTTAAATTATTTTACAACCTAGACCAACATGTCATATATTTAATCATTTCCGAAACATTTCCAAAAAGATTAAAATCCTGACAGCTGGGGCCCACAGAGTTATTTATATATTCAGAAAATAATTACAAAAACATTTTAGATAAAAGAAAAATATTAATGACATAGGCATGACGTCATGCTGACGTCATACATGGCCAAACCTTGTAGTTCGCCGATCGACCGATCGATCCTGAGCTCGCGAGGAGGTGCCGAGGGGCGTGCTGGACTCGTGCGGGTGTGCTGGGCCAAAAGGTGGCGGCGCCGCCCCTAGATGGTCACCGGAGTAGGCAGCCGACAGCGGTTCCGGTGGCAATGGACGGCGCACGTCGCGGGGTCGACCTAGGAAGAGATGGGGGATTAGAGGGCATTGGGATGCTCAGAAGCTCACCGCGATGCTCGTAGATGGGTCAGTTCGAGCGGAGGAGGTCGGAGGCGACGATGATGTCATGGTAGAGCTTCGTCGGCCGCGGGGAAAACGGCACCAATTGGCCCGATTCTGAGCTCCCGCGGATGCGTACTTCATCTAGAAGATAGAGTACAGGGAGGGGGTGCTGATGGTGGCCTCATCTTGGCATGGGGTGGCCGGAACTAGCGGGGCACCGACGAGGTCTAAGGCTAGGGTTTGGCCGGAGAGGGGTAAAACGAGAGAAAGGGAAGCTAGGGTTCATTCGTGGTGGCAGCAGAGGATCTTGTAGACGTTGGCGCATCGGTAGCGGTCATCACGGCACCAACGGGAATCGTGGCGCAGACGAGCGGTGGAGGCAGCGACACGGAGGAGGTTCCCTCGTCGGAATCGAAGACGACGACAGGAAGGGACGATGTCGAAGGGGTACGGGCCAGGTGGGCTAAGGCGGACTGCGCTTGGGCTACTGTTGGGCCACAACAAAGCTAGCGAGCCGGCCTGCTGCTGTGCGCTGGGCAGAAGATAGGGAGGAGAGAGATGGGTTGTGGCCCAGTTTGGTTAAAAGCATTTTTTTTCTATCAAACCCCTTTTTCAATTTCTGTTTTCTTCTTTCTCTTTTGAAATTTTCAAATACAAAACTGTTTTGAGTCATTCAAAAATACCAGAGCCTTTTGTAGAACCAGAGAAATATTGTGGGGCCATTTTAGTCCATTTGGGATCCACATGTTTTGGTAGTTTTCAAAATACAAAACCATTTGAGAGGGGACAAAATTAGGGTTTTGTGATTATTTGTTGCATGCCTTTTAAGATGATGCTCATGCTATGCACAAAACAAACCCTACTTAAAGGATTACTAAAACTAGGAGTGTTACAACTCTATCCCCCTTAAAAGAATCTCGTCCCGAGATTCCTAGGTAGGAAGATAGAAGGAACATGGTTACACTAAACTTCTATGGTCTTCTCGTATAGGTTGATCCATGCCACCATTATTGAATGAATGAAGCGCTTCATTTTCTTCGAGGTAGCTGCACACACTAAAGAAGAGGGGGAAAGACACAAAACCACAACTGAGTATCTCATGGTCAACTCGTGGATAGATGTTTCACAAACATCTCTGGAGCCAACAAGCATGAAACACGTCAAGGTAAAGGAGGAAACAAAAGGAGAAGGTTTTCAAGTTGGTAGACAACTGGTCTTCATCAGGATTGAGACCATGGAGCTTTAGAAGAGTTTGAGCTTCTGAAGAGGAGAGCATACAACGGAAAGAACACGACCGTAGACTTCAAGAGATGAATTTCTACTAGACGGCTTAAGTAGAGCTTCAGGGATACAAAGATACGGATAACCAAGCTATTGAACTACTTTTGATACAGAAGGATCACTCTTCATTCAACAGAAGGTCAAGACAGAAAGGTTGTTTTGGTGTAGAGGACTCATAAGAGTCACAACGAACATGTAACAAGAGGAACTTTTGATTAACAAAATCATAGTCACTCTTTGAACATGTTAGGGGAACCAAAGGAAACTCTTAATTCATCTAGAATTATCAGAATCTTTGCCAAAGATCGTGATATCACTTTACACCACTAAGATGAATATATAAGAAGATTCCTCATGACGTACTTCTTAGTGCGGTTCAGGTTTCCAATGTCAGGCACGGTGGGATCTGCAAGAACAATAGTGGTGATCTCCCACACGCGATCTCCAGGCACATATGCGTTCATCCTCCTCCCTTTGAACATCGGTATTAACATGCCCAGCATCTGATAGAGCTTCGCCAACTGTCTTATGAAGAGTCTTGGTGATTGGAACCCAACATGCTCAACTCGGGTGACGTCTCCCATCTATCAATTGTAAAGAGGAAAGAGTGAGAACATCAAAGGATAAGAATTTACTAGAATGAAGGCATAAGAATAAAGACCGAATGTAAAATAGACTTAAATAAATATGAGGCTTCCTATTCCAATCCTAGGTCACGATCCTATAGTCAACACACGGCTCTGATACCATCTGTAATACTACAGTACTGAAAAGACTGTAGCTTCTATGCAACATGCCAATCCCTGGATCGGTTCATTGGCTTACATAGAACATAGATGAAATAACAAAGAAATAATCCGTGTATCATAAATAACGAAGATCTAGAAGATTTAATTATTACAATATTTGCTTAGCTCGAAGGCTAGCTTACACAATTATTCAAATAGCAACATAAATAAAGATAACTACTCCATCTTCAAATTGCCCACAAGGGAACAAGTGTCGAGTGGAGTACCGCGACCTATTTCGATCACTCGGAATCGGAATAACCTGCAACATGAAACGTAGCAGCCCCGAAGGGTCAATACATGGAATCGTCCGTAACCGGGCACACGGCTAAGTACTTAGTTTTACACCCTGTAGGGGTTTGTACACTTTACCCATATGACCTGGCCAACCCAGCTTGTACCATCACACTCATATTGTGTGGTGATAGGGAGAAGACCAAGATGAGACCTTTCGGGAAGTAGATCTCCAAACCCCACTGCGCACCAGTCCCATCCTACCATTCACTACATCTCTGGCTACGCTGGGTTCGGATCACCACGAACTACTAAGTCCAACCAGCCACACATTTCTTACTGGCACATGGTTGTACACGTAAGCTACTCTAACAAAGAGAACCAATCCTTCTCAGTACCCTAGGCGGCATTTCCCACCATTATCCACACTCCGTTGAAAAGCCAACCATTCCGCCCAGGTAGTTCATTAACATTATGTTGTTTTAGTTAAAATAAGCACATACTTCACCATAATGTGATCCCTTCCCCCGTCTTCACAGCAGGTCTAAGCACATCTACGGAACGGGGCTCAACTACAAGGAATTCCTACCACAATATATAGGATATAGCATACCATAGTAATCCTACACGATATCTACAGAAATGCACTACACATGCATAGGAGAAAAATAGTAGGACAGGGTATGAACAAAATAGCATCTACTTGCCTTGGCGGTAGGAGTTGAGAGTACAATCCTCGTAGAAACAACCATTGCACTCATCACAATCTACACGATACAAAACAACACATTAGCAAACAAACACAATCATAGACAAGTGCACAAATGCTTGCATGATAGCTTAATAAAGGTTTCAGCAACCTCTCGATGTTCTCTGGTGTTTATTACTGTGGCATGATGCATAGAAAAACATTTAATGCAATGAAAACAAAACAATGCAATTTGTTAACCCAAATAATAGGCCTTTTGGCAAACACTAAGCCTCTACAGCAAACAGGATTGTAAAACCTAGGCAAAAAATACTACTGTGTGGACAAACCAAAATAAAGCCAGGGGCAATTGGAATCACGCAAAAAGGTGTTACAGATCTTTTTCTGCAATTTTTATAGTGCAACAAGCCTTTCATTAACTTTAAACATATTCGTACAGTAAAACTGCAATTTTAATTCAGAACTAGATTCTACACTTTCTTGTGAATCCAAAGACACCTTATTTGCAATTTTCTGAGTAGTGGTTATTTTCTTATGTTTTTAATACTCCAAAAAGGGTATTAAACTACTTAAATAACTACTACAAAGCCTTACAACAACTCTCCAAACTAGTTGCATATTAATAATCTACAAGCAAAGAGCTTTCCAACGACATATCATTTGCTATTTTTGGACTAGTAAAACTTTTCTATGAATTTTACAAGTTTTAATAGTTTTTTGGCCCTTTTTAATTATCTAGGAATTTCCAGGGAATATTCCGGGGGAATATTCTGCTGATGAGTGGGTCCCGCCGACGTGGTGGTTGACCGGTCAGCGGTCAGCGCGCGATATGACCACCCGTTTCGCATCGGACGGCCGACGCGGTTTGGGCCTTGCTCACCTTGGTCGACGACGAGGTTGCCCGGTGACGGTGGCGGGCGGTGCTCCGGCGACCAGTGGCGGCTCTCACGCAGCTGCCCGGTGTCCTGCAGGCGGAAAAGAGTGAGGCGAGGCGGCGGCAAGGGGAAAGGCGAGGGGGCACTCTGCGGCGGCGGCGCGAGCTCTCACCGACGTCAATGGCGGCGGCGCGTCCAACTCCGGCGAGCAATCACGAGGTGTGGCGGCGGTGTAGATAAGTTCCAAGAGGGGGTTTCGAGGAGGGGGTCGAGGGCTTTAAGGGGTGCCGGAGAAAAACGTGAGGCGGAAACCAACTCCCGCAGAAATCGGAAATCCGGCGGTGGCGGGCGGTTGAGACATCCGTGCTCGACACGGACGGTGGCGGCGACATGCTGACAGGTGGGCCCCACCTATCGGCAGCACAGGGCGAGGCAGTGTGGGCTGGCATTGGACCGGTTGTGTGTCACGCGTGCGGTGGGCGTGCAGCAGGTAGCGCTGTGCTGCGCTGAGGCTGCTGTTGGGCCCCGGGCGGGCCGCCACGGCTGGGCCGGCTCGGCTGCCGTGGTGGGCTGCGCCAATTGTTTCTCATTTTTTCCTTCTTTTTTTTTGTTTTCTCTGAACTGTTAACTGAACTTCCTGTAGTGTTATCTGAACCTAACTGAAAATTTATTTTCTGCTAAACTGTTTTGTCCATATCTTTTGATCTAAAGCTCTGATTCAAGTGAAACAAAAACCTACAGGTTTGTATTGGAAAATTCTATGCACCTATGCATCTGGAATGTTTATATAGTGCTATTATAGCAGATTCAAGGTAGAAACCCTAGTAGTCACTTCATATGAGTGCACAAGCAAAAGTGTGGTGGTTTTAGCAAAAAGCTTTTAAAACTGAATTTTTGCAAGGATGAACATGATGCAGTGACATGTATAACATGCAGTACCAATTCTAATAATTGGGATGTGACAAATGTTTTGCTTACAATGAAAGGTCCTTCCCACGGGGGAGATAACTTATGCATTATAGCAGTGCACTACACCAACCGAAGTACGAGATCACTTTCTCGGAAGACTCGAGGTTTTACTTTATGACTATGGTAGTGTCGGAGGTTTTGCTGATATATGGCAGATCTAGACAAGGCGAGTTCTCTCACTTCTTCCAGCAGATCAACATCATTTTGCCGGACTTCGTGCACTTCGGCTTCTGTGTATTGGGTGAGCCTAGGCGAATCATGCTCTATGTCGGATGGTAGTACAGCTTCTACCCCATATACCAGAAAAAATGGCGTATATCCTGTTGATCGATTCGGAGTTGTTCTTAAACTCCACAATACTGCTGGTAGCTCTTCTATCCAGCACCCCGCTGATCTTTGCAACGGCTCGATGAGCCGGGGTTTTATCCCAGACAAAACCAATCCATTGGATCTTTCCACTTGCCTTTTCGATGCGAGGTGGGCTACTGGCGCAATATCTAGCCGGATCTTCTTCTCTCGGCAGAATCTTGCAAATGCTCCTTCAGCAAAATTTGTGCCATTCTCAGTTATGATATTGTGGGGATAGCCGTATCTCAAGATAATACCTTTGAGGAATGTCACAGCTGTTGCCCCATCACATTTCCTGATTGGCTTTACCTCAATCCACTAGGTAAATTTGTCTACCATAACAAAGATATGGGTCATGTTTCCCTTTGCCGGCTTAAATGTTCCTAACATATCCAAACACCATACCACAAATGGCCAAGTGATAGGTATAGTTTTCAGTTTCGACATAGGCATGTGTGTCTTCGTGGCATACCTCTAACATCCATTGCATTTTCTCACAAGATCCTCGGCCTGCTCCAAGGCACTTGGCTAGTAAAATCCATGCCGGAAAGCTTTTGGCACTAATCCTCTGGAGGATGCATGATGACCACATTCTCCTTGATGGATATCCCGGAGTATGTCAAGCCCTTCTTCCGGGTCTACACATCGCTGCAGAACACTTGTGACACTCCTTTTGTATAGTTCGGTGTTGATGATAGTGTACGCCTTTGCTCTTCTTTGGTTTTTCCTTGAGATTATCTTATCACTCCGCAAAGTTCCTTCTTTTAGGAATTCAAATATTGGTTTTTTCCATGTAGATATATTCCGAATGGGGAAAAGCTCTTCATCAATTTCCATCGCATCTACCAACATAACTCCGGCCGGATTAAGCTGAACAGTCCTCGGGTTCTGCGAGATAGTCCCTGGGTCTAACAAAGTAGTCCCCAGGTTTGCTGAGGTGCTTCCCTAGTCTATATCCATGGGGGTAGCTTTTGATTCAGAGGGAGCCGGGACATAGATTGAGTCGGATTCTGGTGACGGTGTGATGGATGGTTTTCGTAAGTGTTCCAATGCTACACCTGGTGGGATGGGTTGCCGACATGACCCCAACTTTGATAATATATCAGTTGCCTCATTTTCAATCTGAGGTATGTGATGAAACTCACATCCTTCAAAGAATCCACTTATCTTTTGAACATGGAATCTATAAAGGGCCATGTTCGCATCCAGAGCATCCCAATTGCCAGACACTTGTTGCACCACCAAATCTGAATCTCCGAAGCATTGTATCCGACGTATTCCCACTTCTTTTGCTACCTTAAGTCCATGCACTAGCGCTTCATACTCGGCTACATTGTTTAATGCGCTAAAATGAATCTGGAGGACATATTTCAGCTGATCCTTCTTGGGCATGGTAAGCACTACCCCGACCCCTAATCCTTCCTTTAGTTTTGATCCATCAAAGTGCATTCGCTAGTAATTTGAGTCCGTCAAAGGTGGTTCATATTGCATCTCAGCCCAATCCACAAAGAAATCCTCCATAGCTTGCGATTTGATCGCATCTCTTCTATCAAATTGTGGTGCGTACGGGGCTAACTCAATGGCCCATTTTGCAATTCGGCCATTGGCATCTTTGTTGCCCATAATCTTGGATATGGGTGCTTCACATACCACCTTGATGGGGTGTTCCTCAAAGTAATGCTTGAGTTTCTTCGCTGCCATGTACACACCGTATGCCATCTTTTGGTAGTGAGGGTAATTCTACTTCGAAGTCGATAATACCTCGCTCGGGTAATACACAGGCCTTTGCACCGACTTACCTTCCTCATCGCGCTCCACCACTATCACTGCACTTATGACTCGGTTAGTCGTGTCTACATAGAGCAACATCGGCTCTTTAGGTAGTGGTGTGGCTAATGTCATGGAAATGGCCACGACAGTCGCTGCAGTAGGAAGTGATTGATTGAATCGGGGGCGAGAGCTGGCGGCCATCTGCGGTGCGAGATGGGGGTGGATGCACATGGGTTTACCCAGGTTCGGCCCCCCAGAGGGTAAAGACCTACTCCTGCTAGATTAGATTATTGGAGAGCGAGTTACAGGGGTGGCGAGCTCGGCCTCTAAGCAGCGAGTCACTTGAGGGGGTGTATGATGGAACGTAAGTCCTGAGGATACCCTAGGGAGGTTTATATATGAGTCACCTCTCTAGGGTTTACAAGTTACAACCGAACAAGATATGGATTCAGAGGCTTTGACCTAACCTGACTAGGCTTCTGGTACGCTTCTAGGCTTCCAGTCTCCAGTTGCTGGGCCTTCATCTTAGTCGCATTCCAGTCGCCGTCATGCAGGCCCACTCTTGAGACCTTTTGGCCCAACCTGGAATGTCGTGTTGGGTACACCCCAGTCGGCATATCCCCATCAGTAGTCCCCGAGGCCATCGTTGAATCTGACGTAGGTGGTCATTTGGCGGTCGGAGTAGGCGAGTCCAATTTGGACGCCCAGTCGAATCGGCGATGGACTCCACGAAAACCAAGAAAATTTTCCCCAGGCTCCCAGTTGTTGCTCCGGCGAATGTCACGGCTGCCAAGTCGCTGCTTCGGCGAGTGGACAGGACTAGTTGCTAGCGAGTGGAATGGAGGAGTTGGACCATCAACCTGGTCAAACTATCCATTGGATATTCCAACGGTAACTTCGGCGTAATTACCGCAGGTAACGGCTATCCCGAATTTGGCGGGTAGCGTTCCTCTATAAGGGGAGTGGCGAATCAGCTCTGCAGATCCTTCCCCGCATTCTTCATTCTCTCACACTCATTCTTTCTGCCTTTCTTCGATCCGATCCTTCCACACCGAGCGACTCCACATCCTTCCCATTGGCACCTCCCAAAGGCTCATGGGGGAAATCCAAGTGCACCACGGCCCAGCTCAAATCCTTCGAGGACGCCGGAGTCCTCCATAAGGGGAACTGGCGGGTTCCGCCTCCCTCTGAGACCGAGCCGAAACCACGAGCCGGCGAATTCATTTGTTTCCCCAGCCATCTAGAGAGAGGTTTCGGGTTTCCCAACTCGCTCTTCTTCCGGTGCTTCTGTGCGTATTACGCAATCAAGCCGTCGGATCTTGGCCCGCACAACATCGAGCAGCTGGTGATCTTCGTCGCCTTCTGCGAGTGCTACCTCGGCTGTAGGCCATATTTCCTGTTGTGGATGGAGATCTTTCATGGTCGCATCAGGCGCGAGGCATTTGGCAGCTTGATACTGGCGGCCGGCAGCGTCATGTTTCAATTGAAGCCGAAGGCTAACTTCATCAAGCTCCTTCTGCCAAAGAAAGCCGCCAGCGAGTGGAAGAAGAGCTGGTTCTATGTGAAGGAATCCACTCCCTCCGGCGAGGTGGCGCTTCCCGAGTTCGTCACTGAAAGGAGCGAGCCTCGTCGGTTGGCGCCGAAGAAGCTCCCCGAAGACCACAAGATGGTCGTCGCGGAGATGATGGACTAGATCTAGAGGTTGAAGGACCAGAGGTTGACTTCAACCAATCTTTACAACTGCTGGCTCGGGCGGCGTCTGGTTCTGCTAGCGGCTCGGCCGCATTGGATGTATGAGTATAGTGGGAAGCACGACCACTCCCGAACCAGCAAAGAGTCTTGGGAGGCCGAGGATTACACGGCCGCCTTGAAGAAGATCACTGACACGGAGTTCACCACCGTATTGGTCAGGCTCGCCCCGTACACTCCCGTGAAGAATGAAGCCCCCACGGTAAGTTTTCCCTCTAGTCGCCATTTCCGCAATGTGATTTGCAGTCGCATCATTTGGTATTCACTCGTGGTTGTTCTCAGCTATTCCAGGTGTTGGAGGGTTGGCTCCCTCCGCTCGACGAAGAGGTCCCCCGGGAGCTCGAAGAGGCCTCCGAAGGAAACTCCTCCGAAAGCGACGAGGAAGAGGAGGAGGTTCCTCCCCCAGCGCCTACGGCTCGCAAGACTCGTATGAAGAAGCAGCGCGAGTTCGAGGCGAGCCACGGCCTCGTCGAACTCGAAGTAGGCGATGAGTTCGTGCAGGAGCACACATCCCAGCGCACGGCCACACCGTCGAAGCCCGCGTGCAAACCCAAGTCACCAGCGAAGAAGCCAATGTCGCAACCCAGGTCGGTAGTGGTGTTTGAGTCAGATGATGACTCTGACAATGAAGACACCCCCGAAACATCACACAAGGTCCTAGAGGATGCGATTCCGATGAAGGGGTTGGAGGGCGAGGACACCGAGGCGGCAATAGAGGTTCCTCTAGTGGTGATCGCGCCAACAGTTTCGAGGGTACCAAGCCAGGAGGTGGCTGAGGCAGCGGCGTCGAAGTCGCTGCAGCCGTCGAGAGCGGCCGCGTCTTTGGAGCCGGAAATTCCAGCAACCGTGGCTTCATCGTCAAGGAAGCCCGCGGTGTCATGGGCTTCAGACGTCTTCGAAAGGGGTCTCACGCGCAAGATGGGTCCGGAATTGGATAAGCCCGCCCACATCAGCACCGGGCTGCGCATTCTCACAGTCGCCAAGTAAGCCTCGAATTCTTCATTCCGAGTCGTGTTCCGTTTTTGTGTTTTCTCTGTGTCGATTTTGGAATTTTGACAGGTCTGGAGTCAAAAAGATCGGCCGCCCTTCAGTGGCGAAGATTCCGCCGGTCACCACCATAGGAGAAGGCGACCTCCCCAAGAAGAGGAAGTCTGCTGACGACGCAGCGACTGTGGAGGGCGCGAAGAGGCAGAAAGGCGGTGCCGACGATTCCGTGGAGATTACTAGCACCAAGGGGAATGATCCCGCTGCAGTCGTCGAAGAGGTGGCGGCTATGCAGTCGGAACCAGTCACGGCCGCCCCTGCAACGGAAGCGCCGACTCCGGCGACCAGTGCCCCGGCTAGAGCGTCAGCAACATTTCCGCGCTTCATGGCGAGGGGGTTCCCAGGCGTGGCGGACATCCAGTCTCCGTAGAGCCCAGAGATCGTCGATGAAGACGTTGGGTCTCACCGTGGGCGCACCTCCTTCATGGTCCCGTCGACTGACTCCGGCGAGCTTCACAAAATGCTTGGCGCCGCCATTCAGGTACGTCCAGTCCCCGAGTGTCTAGCTGCTGAATTTCAGCGGCTGGGCAGTGAGTTGCTTCTACTCTCCAGTCCCCGAGTTCCTAGTCGTTGAATTTCAGTGGCTAGGAACTTAATTTCTTTCTACTCTCCAGTCCCCGAGTTCTTAGTCGCTGAATTTTAGCGGCTAGGAACTTGATATTGTTCTTTGTAAGTACTAAACTTTGTTGTTTTTGCAGGGTTTGCAGAGGGAGTCGACCTATCAACAGGCAGCCAGGGAGCGTTTGGAGCGGGATCTGCGCGTGGCGCAGGAGGCGAACCGGCGACTCTAGGAGACTGTTGGTAAATACTTGCTTCTTTTCCTTTTTCTCTTTCATCTCTGAACTGTTGGTGTGTGGCGCGTTGATGATTTGTTTCTTTCCTTTTTAGATGGTCTTCCGGCTGCAATTTCCAAGGCCCGTGAAGGGTATGTTCCAGTCGCCGAGCTAGATGCGGGGAATGGGCGAATTGCCTCGCTTATCCATGACTTGGAGGAGGCGAAAGCGGCCTCAATTTCGTCTGAAGATGGAGCGAAGGCTGCTGTCGCTACGGCTGAGGAGGAATGCAAGGCCACGGACTCGATCATCATGGGGCTGTAGAATGCTCATGCCGCCTTGGAGAAGCATGTCACGGAGAACTGCCGCAAGCTTCTTGGTGAGTCTCCGTCTTCTGCTTAACTCGTTTGGCGAATCCCTGATTGGGGAAGTCCGTAGTTTCACTGACGTCTGATTTTGCAGCTGTGATAGGGCAAAGTGACCCGGTGGTTCAAAACTTCAACGCTTTGTAGTGCGTGAATGTCGTGGTGAACACGGCCACGGCTTCAGCGTTGTGTGTCCAAGCGGTCCTTCAAGGAATGTCCCCCACCGAGGTTATTCCTGGGGGGCTTACGGAAGTGTGGCGCTATCTGGAGGAGGCGCCCGTCGTCGTGGAGTGGATGGCGCGCTCGGCTTTCAGGCACAGGGCTACCACGACATTGAGCCTAGGTCTCGCCCACTTCCCCGACGATTTCGACCTCGACGATGTCACCAGAGGCTACCCATCGGCGACTAGCACGGTGGAGATGTTAGAGGTTCTGAAGCTGACTGCCAAGGCTGCCCCTTTTGCTGATCGGGTGTTGGCGGTGGGGGATCTTCTGCCATACCAGGAAACGGTACTGGCGCCTAGTGACCCCGAGCCGGAGCATCGTGACATGAAGTCGGGGCAGCCCTTCTGGTCGGCATTGTCGAAGTCGCTGACGACCTACCCGGCGAACCCGTGGCAGCCGTTCCTTCGTGTCAAGGGAGGTGGTGGTGCTTCTTCGTCAGGACCTGCGGAATAGATAGTATCGTTGGGTAGTTTGTAATATATGCCAAGTGGAGACTGCTGTAATGTGAACAATATTTTGAGTAAGGGGAGTCAATCGACTCGTATTGCAACCATAATCCTGTGGTGTGTTTATTTTTGTTTGAGCGAGTCCCCAAGCACGTCCGCCCTTTAATGGGGTATAACTCGATTGTATACTTATGTGTTTTCTTTTGGTTGTGCATTGTTTTGTCCCTTGCGTCTTCTGAGGGGCGAGTCCCCGAGCGCAAGTGGGGTTGTTTTCTAGGCGAGTCCCCGAGCGTAGTGCTTAACCGTATTGGGCACGTTCCTGTTGTAGGTTGTTAATGTGTTGTTTGTAACGCGTCTCTTCCCCTGGCTCGGAGAGCCAGTCGCTGGGTGAGTCCAAGGCAGCTCTCTTACTTGGTGTGTACTCGAGCCGCGTGAGGATTCCATTCTTGCGAAGTCCCCGTGCGTGGTACTTAACCGTTCGAGTCGCTTTGTATGAGGATGGGAAGGACAGGTCGCTGTGAGAAGCGTATACTGGTCGTCTTGTCCCGGTGGGCCAGTCGAGCTAGGCGACTCCGATGGTGGCTCCGGGTTGGCGTTTTCATGGACGTCCCAAGGCCCGAGTATTTTTGGTGCCCTTGGGCCGCACTACTTAGCCATGCCGGTCGCTCGACCAAGGGTTGACTTCTGTGGGTAGCGTATTGCTGATTGTACGAGTGCGAGTGGCACAAGGATATGGCGAGTGGACACAATTTTGTGACCCGAATGAATTTCATTATATATGTCGGCTGAGTACATGTTTCGGTTCTATGTATAGAACTTCCGGAGGAGGTTTACATTCCATGGCCTCCCAACCTCGAGCTGGCCGTTGCCTTGTATGTCAATGAGGTAGTAGGCGTCGTTGCCGAGGACTCGCCCTATTGCAAATGGCCCCTCCCAAGGAGGGAGAGTTTGTGCATGCCCTTCTTGTCTTGAGCCAGTCGTAGGACCAGGTCGCCTTCCTGGAAGGTGTGAGTCCTGACTCGGCGGCTATGGTAGCGGCGGAGTCCCTACTGGTAGATGGTTGTACAGGAGCGGGCCAGGTCGCGTGCCTCGTCGATTTGGTCGATGTTATCTTGGCGGGCAGTCTTGTTTGTCGCCTCGATGTAATTGGCGACTCGAGGTGAGTCGTGCTCCAGGTATGTTGGCATTACGGCTTCGGCGCCGTACACCATGAAGAAGGGTGTGAACCCGGTGGAGCGATTGACGGATGTGTGGATCCCCCATATGACTGAAGGGAGCTCTTTGACCCAGCATCCTAGGGTGCGCTCGAGGGGCACCTGGAGTCGTGGCTTGAGCCCGTGGAGGACGCTCTGGTCGGCGCATTCTGCTTGGCCGTTCGACTCCGGGTGGGCGACTGAGGCGAGGTCGAGTCGTATACCGTGTTCTTCGCAGAATTCCGCCATGGCCCCTTTGGCGAAGTTGGTGCCATTGTCCGTTATTATGTTGTGCGGGTAGCCGTACCGGTAGATGAGCTCGTGTAAGAACTTGGTGGCCGTCTTGCCGTCGCACTTTTTGATTGGCTTGGCCTCTACCCACTTGGTGAACTTGTCGACCGCGACCAGGAGGTGGGTGAAACCGGATGGGGCCTTCTTGAATGGGCCTACCATGTCCATGTCCCATACAGCGAATGGCCATGTGATGGGGATGGTCTAGAGTGCCGAACCAGGGAGGTGCGTCTGGTGGGCGTACTTCTGGCATCCGACGCATCGCTGGACGATGTTGGTGGCGTCGACGTGCACGGTGAGCCAGTAGAAGCCGTGCCGCATGGCCTTGGCGACCAGTGACTTGGCGCCGACGTGATGGCCGCAGTCGCCGGCGTGAATGTCCCGGAGGATCTTGCGGCCTTCTTTTGGCTGTACGCAGCACTGGAAAACACCAGTCATGCTGGTTTTGTGGAGCTCGCCGTTGATGATGACGAAGGATTTGAAGTGGCGCACGATCATTCGCGCATCTGTCTCGTTGCTTGGGAGGATCTTGTGCTCGAGGAAGGCGGCGTATGGTGCCGTCCAGTCGCTAGGCTCCACAACCATGGCGACTAGGGCCAGCTCAAGTTGCAATGGTATCCCAACATCGATCTCCTTCGGTGGGCTGACCAAAGGTTTGTGGATGATGTCGAGGAAGACGCCTGCTGGTGGCGCTTGTCGGGCCGATCCGATGCGGGAAAGGGCGTCTGCCTCCTCGTTCTTGTGTTTTTTGATCAACTCAACGGAATAGCCGTCAAAGTGTCCTCCCAGCTGGTCTACCGCTTGGCGGTACGCGATCATTGTTGGAGAGACGACGGCGCATGTTCCGGTGACCTGGCCGGCGACTAGGTCGGAGTCGCCATAGCATCGCAGGCGATTGATGTTCATTTCCTTGGCGGCCCGCATGCCGTGGAGGAGGGCCTCGTATTCTGCCATGTTGTTGGTGCAGGGCTTGAGGTTGAGGTGGAGCACGTATCGGAGCTTGTGCCCTTGGGGGAGGTCAGTATGACCCCGGCCCCTGCACCGTCGGTGTTCTTCGAGCCGTCGAAGTGTAGCGACCAGTAGTGGAGATATGGTAGCTTCTCCGGCTGCTGCACTTCTTCCCAATCTGCGAGGAAGTCAGCTAGTGCTTGTGACTTAATTGCTTTGCGGGGCTCGTATTTGATATTGTGGATGCCGATTTCGATGGCCCACTTGGCGACTCGCCCAGTCGGCTCGCGATTGCGTTTTATGTCCTGCAGCGGTGCGGATGAGACCACCGTGATTGGGTGCTCTTGGAAATAGTGGGGGAGTCGTCGCTGAGCTCGGAATACCGCGTACACCAGTTTCTGGTACTGCGGGTAGCGCTATCGTGAGTCCGTTAGGACTTCGCTGATGTAGTAGATGGGGCGCTGTATGGGGCGCTCCTTGCCCTCCTCTAGACGTTCGACGACCATCACGGCCCTGATGACTCGGTTGGAGGCTGCCACGTAGACGAGCACTGGCTCCTTGTTGACTGGTACGGTGAGTAGTGGAGCCGCGAGTAGCACTTGTTTGAGTGCTTTGAGTGCATCGTCCGCCTCCGCGTCCCATTGGAACGTGGGGTTCTTGCGCATCAGGCAATAGAGGGGCATGGCCTTCTCGCCTAGTCAAGGGATGAAGCGACTGAGAGCCGCAACTCGCCTGGCCAACTTCTGGATGTCGCGCAGGCACTCGGGTTTTCCGAGTCACGCGATGGTGTCGATCTTGGTGGGGTTGGCTTCGATGCCTCTCTTAGAGACTACGTATCCCAGTAACTGTCCGGTGGGGACGCCGAAGGTGCACTTCCCTGGGTTCAGCTTGATGTTGTACCTCCGCAGATTTGCGAAGGTTTCGGCCAGGTCAGCGAGCAGGTCGTCCTGGCGGGTGGATTTTACCACCACATCGTTGATGTAGATGTGGATGTTGCGGCCAATTTGGCTCGCAAGGCACTCCTGCATGCATCTTTGGTATGTGGCACCGGCGTTCTTGAGGCCGAACGTCATGACCATGTAGCAGAAGGCGCCGAATGGCATGATGAACGCCGTCTTCTTCCTCATTCTCAACCGCCATCTTGATCTGGTTGTAACCAGAGTAAGCGTCGAGGAAGCACAGCGACTCCGATCCCGCAGTCGAGTCAATGATCTGATCGATGCGCGGTAGGACAAACTCCTCCTCGGGCAGGCGCTGTTGAGGTTGGTGTAGTCGATGCACATTCTCCAAGTGTTGTTCTTTTTCAGGACCAGGACTGGGTTCGCCAGCCACTTGGAGTGTTTTATTGGCCGGATGAATCATGCGGCCAACAAGCGTTGCACTTCTTCGGTGATTGCTCGGCGGCACACTTCATTGAAGGGCCGTAGCAACTGCTTTACCGGCCGCGCTTTGGGGTCGGCGTGTAGTTTGTGCTCAGCGAGTTCCCTCGGGACACCTGGCATGTCAGAAGGTTTGCATGCGAAGATGTCGCAGTTCTCACGGAGGAACTCGATGAGCGCGCTTTCCTATGCGGTGCTCATATGTGCCCCAATGGTGACCGTCTGGCTGGAGTCGCCCGGGACGAGCTCGACGGTGCGGGTATGTGTTGTTGCCTCGAACGTGGAGTTCGCGGCGGTTGGCTTCTTCAGTATGGTGGGGTCGTCCTTGTTGATGTTGCCCACGTATTTCGTGAGATCCTCCGCGTGATCAGTCTCCATGGCGATGACGGTGTCGACGAGGTCAGCGCCTTTGTCTTCGCATTCCACGGCCATATCAGGGTCGCCATGGACGGTGATGATGCCGCTCGGCCTTTGGCAAATGTTTGGCATCCCAAGACGCAGTGGTAGGGGCTGCGGAAGTTCACCAGCTCGAACTCGATTCGCTCGGTGCAGTAGTTCACCGGTGTGCCAAAGGTGACGGGTAACGTCACTTTTCCGATCGAGTATGCCTTCCGACCGGGGACCATACCGTGGAAGGTTGTCTGGGTCGGCTGGATTGCCGACTCCGGGAGCTGTAGCCTCTTGAATGTGTCTAGGTACATGATGTTGATGGACCTCTTGCCAGCCATCAATGTCTTGGGTAGCCAATAATCGCCCACTTTGGGCCTGACTACCAGGGCGACTCGCCCTGGATACTCGATTCTGGGGCATGGTCCTGGTGAGTCCAAGTGATGCTCTGCTCGGACTAGTTGAGGAAGCGTGGGATGTCGACATGTGTCACTGCATTGACGGCGACTGCGCGAGCGAGCACCTTCCTCTCGCGCTTGGTGCCGAGTCCGGTGAAGGTGTGTAGCGAGCCGGCGGTGTTGCCGAAGCGCTGGCGTTTCCGTTGTCCCGAGGTAGGTTGTTGTTGGGGTCTTCCCTTACTCGCCTTGCCTTTTTGATCTCTTTGAGAGAGTGGCAGTCCACGGTGGTGTGGGTGGCGGGGTTCCCCTCCCTGCTGTGGTAGACGCAGGGCTGGTTGAGCAGGGCGGCGAGATCGAATTTCAGCCTCCCCACGTTGTTGGCGTGGTAGTTTCCGCTATCGCGGTAATTTCCTCCGTCGTGCCGGTAGTTCTTTGGGTCCCGTTGGCCATAGCCTGCATTGGCGACGAAGTCGACTCGCTCGTCCGTGCGGCGCTTGCCGGTGATGCGGGTGTTGCTGTAGCACATGTCGCGCTGTCACCCGCTGTCGTGGTCGTCGGTGCGGGGTCTCCCCCTGACTCGTCGTTGGAGTTTTGTTGGGGTCCTCCTCTGCGTAGTGCTTGGCGATCTCGAGGAGGTCGGGGATGTTGTCGAGCGTCTGGTAGACCCGCTTGATCTTAGCGACCAGGGGTTCGTACTGGCACGCGTTCTTGAAATAGTGTATCGTCGTGTCTGGGTCAATGCCGGAGGCGTTGATCCACAGTTCTTGCCACCTTTGAATCCAGTGGCAGGTCGACTCGCGTTGTCCCTGGATGCACCGCTCCAGGTCTTCAATCGTGGTGGCGCGGGTGTAGGAGCCCTCGAAGTGCCTGACGAAGGCATCCCTCATTTCCTCCTAGGAGTTGATGTTATCGGCAGGGAGGGTGTTGATCCATTGCCTAGTCGCGCCCTCCATCATCAGGGGAGGTCGCGAGCGGCGAGCAGGTCGGTGTGGCTAGCGATTCCCATCGCCATGAGGTATGTGTCCAGCCATACTGATGGGTCGTACGTTGGATCATACTTTTCGATCTCTTTGGGGGCCTTGAAGTTGGCGGGGTACTTTTCCCCTCTGATCATAGGCCCAAAGCATTGGGAGCTGACTCGGCTGAGCGAGCCCCTTGGTTTGGGGTCGCCGCGATTACTCAGGGTGTGCCTCGAGTCATTGGGCTGGCGTGCCCGCCAGGCCTGGTTGTTGACGATGTGTGTGCGAGCGTCGATTGGCTGCCCGTTGGCGTCGACCGTGTTGTTCACCGGTCGTGGTTCGTTGGTGGAGAGTGCGGGGTTGGTGGCCCGCAGTTGGTTCGCTAGTGGTTGCGGTGGTGGGCAGGTCACGGCGTTGGCGATAGTGGGTGGCCACTCGAGGCCGCCCTACTAGCTGAGGAGCGGGAATACATCCGCCCCCGCGGGTCGACTCTCGCAGCTTGTTGCTCGACAGCCCTGGCGAGTAGGGCCTTGGCGTACTGGATCTGGAGCGTGCCGTCGCCTTGGACATTGAGGTTGGCGACTGCGGCGTTGGCCAAGACGACGTTGTCCATCAGCGTGGAATAGAGTGGGAGTCCGTTGGCGTCGTGGGCTTGTGGCAAGATGATGATCCGCGGCTGGTCCGGCGGGGGCACACGGCCAATGGGTGGTGGAGGGGCTCCGGTTGCAGGTGCGCCGGGTGGTGGTCTCGCAGGGTTGCTTCCGCCTGGCGCGTTCTCGCAGTATTCATGCTCGGCCGCGTGTGTGGGGTCGCTTTCATCATTGAAGTTCAGGACATGGCCCTGGATGTTGGAGTTTAGGCGGGTCCTGATGCGGCGCTGGTGATAGAGCAATAGCTCCGCGCTGTTTCCCGCTCGAGGCGGTATTTCTCGCGCTCGGCAAGCTTGTTGCGTTGCACCTCTGTGAGTCGCAGGCAGGCTTCCTCCACCTCTGTGGCCGTGGCAGTCGGCGGGATCAGCGTGGAGAACGGATCTAGCCGGGCGGCCGTGCTGCCCGCCATGTAGATCGCGTTAAAGCGATAGGATCTGGCGCGAAAGTCTTCAGGCGACTCCGAGCCGGAATCAGAGTCGAAGATCCCGAGGATGGAGGAATCATCCAAATCCTTCGGGTTGGAGACTCGCGTGATGGAGTCCTCTCGTGATGCCGCGGTGATAGATCCGTCGACCGAGGCAGGGGTCGCGGAGTCGGCGTCGTTATTTAGGGCCTCATCGTTTGTGGCGGCGTTGGTCTCTGCAGCATTGCTGGCGGCCGAGTCGTACTTGGTGACGAGGCTCCTGATGGAGCAGACCTGCTCCTCTGAGAGCAGATCGCGGTGCGGTGGCGATCCGCCAACGATCACCATCGCAGCTAGGTCGACCGCGCCAGTGAAGCCGATGAAGAGGTTGATGGAGCCGACCGGCATCACTGCGCCGTGAGTGACCGGGCGTGATGCCGGGATGTAGCTGTTGGGCAGGATCTGTAAGATCCCGCCGATGGCGATCATGCGGCAGGTGGCGAGTGGCCGATCGATCGGCGAATAAGGTCTCGCCGGAGAACTCAGGATAGTCCTGCTATGCCCCATGGTGGGCGCCACTGTCGTCGAAATGGCCACGGCAGTCGCTGCAGTAGGCAGCGATTGATTGAATCGGGGGCGAGATCTAGCGGCCATCTGCGGTGCGAGATGGGGGAAGATGCACATGGGTTTACCTAGGTTCGTCCCCCCAGAGGGTAAAGACCTACTCCTGCTAGATTAGATTATTGGAGAGCGAGTTACAGGGGTGGCGAGCTCGGCATCTAAGCAGCGAGTCGCTTGAGGGGGTGTATGATGGAATGTAAGTCCTGAGGATACTCTAGGAAGGTTTATATATGAGTCACCTCGCTAGGGTTTACAAGTTACAACCGAACAAGATATGGATTCAGAGGCTTTGACCTAACCCGACTAGGCTTCTAGTACGCTTCTGGGCTTCCAGTCTCTAGTCGCCGGGACTTCATCTTAGTCGCATTCCAGTTGCCGTCATGCAGGCCCACTCATGAGACCTTTTGGACCAACCCGGAACGTCCTGCTGGGTACACCCCAGTCGGCATATCCCCATCCGCTAAAATTGGTGTAGAAGACATCATATTTTTTAACTCTCGGAACGCGCTATCAGCTTGTGGTGTCCATGTAAATTTGTCTGCTTTTTTCATTAACTGATAGAGGGGAAACGCCTTCTCTCCCAGCCAGCTTACAAACCAACTCAACGATGCTAGGCAACCCATAAACTTTTGGACATCGTTAAGACTTTTTGGCAGTTCCATTTTTTCTATGGCCTGAATTTTTGTGGGGTTGGCCTCGATACCTTAGCTGGATACAAGGAAACCGAGTAACTTCCCTGCGGGCACACGAAAGGTACATTTTTTCGGGTTAATCTTCTTCCGGAACCTCCTTAGGTTCGCAGATGTTTGTCGGATATCATCAAGGAGCGTTTTGCTTTGCTTAGTTTTTATTACCACATCATCCACATACACTTGCACATTTCGACCTATTTGGTCATGTAAACATTTTTGCATGCACTATTGATACGTTGCTCTAGCATTACGTAAACCAAACGGCATAGTGCGATAGCAATAAGCCCTATATGGGGTGATAAACACAGTCTTTATTTGATCATCCGGATTCAACGGTATCTGGTGAAAGCCAGAATAAGCATCTATGAATGGTAACAACTCACACCTAGTAGTTGAATCTATGACCTGGTATATCCTTGGCAGTGGAAATGGATCTTTTGGACACGCCTTATTTAGGTTCGTGTAATCGATACACATGCGCGATACTACTGCCACATTCGAATCATCCTTCTTTTCCACGAGCACCGGATTAGAGAGCCAATCCGGGTAAAGCACTTCCATGATAAATCCGGCTGCAAGGAGCCAAGCTATCTCATCTCCAATGAATTTTCTCCTGTATTCGGCGAAGCAGCGGAGAGGTTTCTTCACCGGCTTTGCTTCGGGTCTCACATTCAAAAAGTGCTCAGCCAAATCCCTCAGCACACCCTGTAGGTCCTGTGTAGACCAAGCAAAGATATCCCGATTCTCATGGAGGAAGTTGACGAGCTCGCTTTCCTATTTGTTACTTGACCCGGCACCAATTGTTACAGTGCGCTCTGGGAACTGGTCATCAACATGCACCTTCTTCATATCTTTTGTCGCTTGAAATGAGACACTCCCATACGGGTTAGTCAGAGCCGGCATATGCTGCTGCGCGGACTGAGCCAATGTAGCCACTTCCAGAATTTTCCTCTTCTCTTGAGCGATCACCAGTGACTCGGCCAGGTTAGACCCGACAGAGGCACACTCAATGGAATGCCTGAAGTCCCCGGCAATGGTGATCACTCCCCTTGGCCCTGGAAATTTTATCTTCAAGTCACTGATGTGAGTACTTGCCATAAACTTGTTCAAACCTCACTTGCCGAGTAACGCATGATATGCGCTTTCCAAGTTCACAACTTCAAATTCCAAGTTCTCAGTCTGGCAATTGTCCCTTGTGCCCAATAGAACGTCAACTCGAACCTTACCAATAGGCTCGCAGGAGATACCTGACACAATGCCATCAAAAGTAGTCATCGTTACTTGGAGCATGTTCTTTGATATTCCCAGCTTGTGCATGGTATCCTTGTACATGATGTTAATGCTACTGCAGTTGTCTATCAGTACTTTGGAGAACCTCACATTGATATTCGGCCCAATGAACGTCAGATCTAGCACCAGTGCGTAGGTTCCAGGACTCGGCATAAGCTTTGGGTGGTCCTTGATGCTCCAGGTAATCTCTTGCTCTGCCCAAGGCATATACCTCGTCATATCCAGCATTACTGCGTTCACCTCCATATGTCGGTGCTGCAAGCTCTTTCTATCTGTTTCCTCTATGGTGAACACAGTAACTTTGGTGATGCTCCCTGTATTCATTTCTGCCATCCTGACCATGATACCTTTGATCTTGTTGTTGCTGATCATTCACCTGATGCACTACATCCCTTCTCTCCTGGTTTTCATACCTCGGTGGAGGCGGAGGCAACATTAGTTGATGTCCATTCCACCCAGTGAGCTGTAGCTGCCGAGGTACGTCATTCTGAGGTGTTTCATGCCGAGGTCCATCGTACCAAGGTGTCTGAGCATTCCCCGAGCCACTTTGCTCTAGCTTCCTCATCCATTCACATTGCCAGGTCGTATGATTCGCCGGGTTATTCAAACTTGCATGTGGCACTTGCATGGCTGATCCAACAAAGACTCGAATGTGTATCTTGGCCTATCCTTTCTTTCTTGCTACTGTTTCTTCTGTTTCGGCGTCTAAGGTTTCTTGCCTTCACCCTTTTGTTGCCACTGTTGCCCTCCAGTTTTCTGACGCTGGCTACCTCCGGCATTACGCTGATCTTGGTCTACAGCTGCCACCTGCTGCGAGTTGTACCTGTAATCCTGACGATCATCTCTCCTCTTACCCCAGAAGTCATTTCTCCATGATGACCCGGAACCATCTCTGTTGTAGTACTCCTCATTTGATCTGCTTGACATCAGTCGAGGTTGGGTTGGATCTCCCAAAGCATACGAATCCGCGATCTGGATCGTCTCAGCCAAGGTAGTTGGCATATCTAGCTGCAACCTCTGCCACAACATACTCCCATACCTACAACCTTGGGCAAACCATGCAATTGATTGTGATTCAATCACCCCCTCACAGGAATTGTGCACATTACACCACCGAGTCAAGAACTCTCAGTCCGGCTCATTCGGTCTCTGTTTGCATAGTGCCAGGGTTTGTGGCCTATTTGGCCTCTTGTATGTTCTTGAGAAATTGCTGATGAACAACTCCACGAAATCTAGCCAACATTCGATGCTTCCTGGCGGCAAATTGTTCAAACAGACCCTTGCTAGTCCTTCCAACATCCAGGGCACATATCGCATAGCCCATCTCAAGTTACCCATGGCAATGTTCACTATAGTTGCATAATCAATGAGCAAATCATCTGGCTTAGTACTACCGTCATATTTCTTCGTCCCTCTAGCTAACTGAAAGTTCTCCATAGGTGGCTCTCTCATGATCTGAGGTCCTAAACATGCGGCACCCGGAGTACCCTATACCTCAATCATCTCTGACCTATAGATTTGGTCCAGCTTCAGCCTTGCATCATCCGGCTACAAATTCCGGTTTCCCAATCTCTATCCAATCACATGGTGCTCTGGTCTTGGAAATCTGGCATCAGCCATTGCTAAGTAACCATCATTGTACCTATCCTGACCCGGATGAGCATTTTGCTGCTGCACTGTTGGCCTAGCACTTGTCTCCTGTCAAGGTGCATATTGCTACTGCTGTTGCCGAGGTTCATTTTATCATGTTCCCACCGGATTATGCTGTCCGGCATTGCCGTTGGCAGCATTCCTCTAATCGGCGTATCCTCACTGTGCCTCACTGACCAGGGTGGCCCACTTTGAGTTAGAGCTTTGCTTCATGGGCGGCCCAGTCAGAGAGAAGAGACGGACTCTAGTCCGGCTACGGGAAGGCCTAGAAGACTTACCGACATAGGCATGTTATGTTACTTGTAGTTTAAGATGTACTCTGTAACCAACTCTTAGTCGTATCCGGATAGGTCTCTCCTATAAACCCTAGGTCGGATATCTATATAAGTCGTCCTAGGGTATGCCTTTAGGGCACACCATAATAGTCTACAATCTCAACTCGCATAGGCAAAACCCTTGTAACCCATATTCCGGCTCGGCCGTATTACTGGATTGCTAGCAGGAGTAGGATCCATCCAAAGCTGGTGGATTCGAACCTGGGTAAACTTGTGTGCTCACCAAACCGTAATACCGTACGTCTCACACCCCTCTCTTCCGCGTGCCTCGAGGACCCCCTCATGGCGTACTTGTTTTCAATCCGACAACATGAACTTTGTAGTTTGTTAGCATGTTTTCCCACATATTTGCATCATATATAATGTTATATCCATGTTTTATATTGATTTTTTAGGGATTTACCAATGATCCCCTTTATTTTGGTTATAACCCTGTAGGGCAGAAAACACTGTTTTCAATGTTTTTGATGTTTCAGGACCTAAACAAAGTCAAATGAACCTGTACTTTTGGGAATGCCAATGCTTATCCACGAGAAGCATATTGAGCACTAGAGTTTCACCAGGAGGGCCAACAGAGCCTAGGTGGCACGCCCAGGCCTGGTGGGCGCGCCACCCATGCACTTTCCCTCCTCAACCATCTGATCGCCTTGATTCTTTTGCCCACGGAGTTCTCTTGACCTAAAAACCCCTATATAAGGACCCCTTGGGGGTCCTCGGAGGGAGAGCCACCAGAGATGAAAACACCACCAAATAGAGTTAGATCCAATGAACATTGGAGGGGAAAACTTCGTCAGAGCCACCTCCAGGGAGATCTCCACCCTCTCCAACATCTCCAGCTTCATCACCATGATGAAGAGGGAGTAGTCCACCTCCGGGCTATGGGTTTGTGGCAGTAGCTTGATCTATTTATATCTTGTTCTTCATATATCTAGTACCATATGAGCTACCAACATGATTATGGTCATATTTGTAATTCCTATGTGGTGGATCTTTGTTCTATGATTTGATATTTGAGATTGGAATCTATTTTGTTTAAGATGTTTTAATAGATGCACATCATGCACCCTGTTCTTCATTACTTGTTTTGATCCAACTTGTATGCAAGAACTTGTATGGGGAGAAGTGTGTGTTAGATGGAGTAGCATGGGGTAGAGATTGAATTGTGACACATATTATTCAAGATCTACTTTGATTTTTACCTTTCTTTTGCTGCCTCACTAGGGGTAAAGTGAAATCATGTGCTACAGTAATCACGTGACAGTGTGATGACCTTGACTAGAGGTAGCATATTTTGTATTTCAAATATCATATAATATTTATTAAATATATACTCTGATCTATTCTTAAATCAAGATTGCATGGAGATTTCCCTTCTTGAGGAGTATAAGAGAGAGATATATTCCATCTCAATATTAGAATGTGATGCCCATATTAATTCCTTTTATCAAGCACTTATAGAATTTCCATGAATCTTTATCATCGATGAATTGTTTTATGATCACTACAACCTAAATAGAGAGTAGACAAGTGAACCCATGAACCCCGGTCCGATATTTACCATAAGAAACACCATTCCATTGCATCTACTATCCTTAATAATTTCTGCAATTTATTATTTCGAAAATACAAAAATACTTTCTCTACTTGCAATCACTTTTAGGGGTTTTTGTCGACGATGCCACCACGCCCCAAGAGTCCTAGGACACAGATGCGCCGGCTCTCACTGATGATCTACTTCTTGCCAAGAGGCGGATCGAATATCTGATGAAGCACAAGGGCCTTAAAGGGTTCAACTTGATTCACTGCTGGCTGACACGCCGGATCCAGCCTCGCCAACACCATGGTGACCGGTTTATGCACTCCATCACGGCGTCCAAGAAGGGCTCTCTCCGGATCTGCTCCCGTCCTTACTCGGAAAAGGACTATGAGTCCCAAATCAGATGGTTGATAAGGGAGCGGATCGAGAGGAAAATCCCGGAGTTGTCCTTGGACATGCATACGGCTAATGATCCTATGGTACCGGTAAGTTTCCAGCAATAACTCGAATCATGTGTTCATCTTTACATTATTGTCTCTTTTCGCAATACTGAGATACTTCTTCTTTTCAGCTTGCTAACCTCCCTGAGTTGGAGCTTGCTACTCTCGAGGGATATCCTCCTGAGAATTCTCAGGATGATGGAGAACTGGTTCCTTTGCGGGAGACCCTTACTCGAAAGCGTAAGGCTCCGATAGTTTCCATTGGCACAAAAGTGCCCATTGTGCAGACGTAACTTTCCACACAAGGTCTCTGTATTTTATTTCTTAATTCTTTCTGAGGTATAACAATCTTTGTTCTATTACCTCCTCAGAGCTAAACAGCTCACCAAGGGTAAGGGGAAAGGAGGCTCGTCGAAGCCCCTACGCCAATCAAAGTTGAATTTCACTTCTCCTGCCATAGCGCCTCCGACTCCTGCCCCGCAACCTTCTACAACGCTGGAGATCACTCCATCTCCGACCGTCGCAAAAGATCCGGCTCCTCACTCCAAGCCAGCGAACCTTGGTTCGCACACCGACGTCACCATGGGTGACTTGGCAGTTGATAAGGGTGAACCCTCAATGAGTAATGATCCCTCGGTAGTGGTTTTTGCCAAAAACCTCCTCAACAATCTAGGTCTTGCCAAACTTGGCATTACTCAGAAATCTGCAGAGGAGATCCAACAGTTGGCCTAGCAATGCTTGGAAAGCCGGAACATCCCTACCAAGGAGGAGGCACAAGAAGTGGAGGACGTCAAGTACTCCGAACTCCTTGAGCAGATCCGTCTTCGTGACGAGAGGCTGAGAGTCGGTGTGGTTCCTCCTCCACCGGTAATCTCGTTGACCCTCGCCGAGAAGGTTAGCACCAAGGTGACCATGAGCTTAAGCAAGCTTACTCATGAACATCATGTAAGTCGAATTTCCAACTCAACTTTTTCCTTATTTTATATCATATCCTCTAGCCTCCAAGCATGAAGTTGGATAAACAATCCGGATTTATGCTTTTATAGGATGCCAAAAATGAACTAGTGTAGCCCCCAAGGCTCGTGCTGATATTAGTAAAAATATTAGCCCGAGTCTTTAGTAGACTTCTGACTCTGGGTATTCTGACTTACAGAAAGTTAATTTGTATAACCAGGAATTGTGGAAGAATATATGCAACAAGCGGAGAGAGATCAGAGCTCTCCAGCTTGAAAATGCTCAGTTAAAGGTGTCAAGGGATGAAGCTGAAGGTAAACATTTCAGTCCTTAACCTTGCTCTTTCTTTCATAGTCGAATTATTTATTCAACTATTGTTCTTTTGCTTACAACACTGGTCAAACAATCATGTTCCATGATTGAAGAAGCCGAGAATCTTAAGACCCTGGAGGTGGAGAACACCGACTTACGTCGGGAGCTGGACAAGTTGAAGGCGGATCACGAGCAGAGCATTGCTCAAGTTCTTGAATCCTCTTCTATGGCCACCGAAGAACGTGATCAAAGGATCACCGCCTAGGACCAAAAGATCTCGGATATCAATGATGCGTTATTCAGAGAGAAGGACATCTCTGAGGCACTTCGAGCTGAACTCTAGAGCCTTAGGGAAGAGAAGAGCAAAGTTGACGATGTCATCTTCGGTATGTTTCCCACTTTTTGACTTTCTGCTTTTCCGACTCTAGGAGTTCGGATATATTTACTAACCTTTGCATTATATGGGCAGGTCCTCTGACCTTACTGGATTCCTCCTCCACCGAGTCTCGCACCAGCCGGCTTACACAAGTCAGTGATTTGCTTCACGATTTCCGCCAATCTTTGGAGGATATTGGCGAAGTACTCAAGGCTTCAGACATGAACAAAATGTCCGGCTTTGAGATGCGAGACAAGGCCAAGGATATGCCCCAGCTCATCCAAGACTAGAACATGTCCTACGCGCGGACCGCAGCACAGAACGCCCTCACCATGGTTATGAGCCACCATGGAAACATGGAAATCTGGCAAGTAACCCGAGGGTACTGTAAAGTGGATGAAGAAGGATAGGAGCAGAACATCAAGGCCATCATGGACTCATGTGCTGGATACGGATGTCACGTAGTTGATCTAACCAGCTACGACACTCCCTTCTTCACTCGTGTGGAGACGCCTCCCCCGCCAGTCAAAGAAACAACTGAAATCTCCAATGACGAAAAACCGCTTCAGATTTGAATGTCCCGGAAAGATATCAAGGCGAGGTCGATGTCTCTAGTGATCCGGCAGCTCCTACCTCTTCCCATGCATTGTAGAGCATCAAAAAACATTGTGTTATTCTGAAAACAATTCGGGTTGTAAATAAGTATTGTAATACTTTTGCTAGTGCTAAGATTTGCTACTTCTATTTAGCATTTTTGGTTTTTTATTTTTATGTGCCTGAAATGTTTACATAAGCACTTTATGTTTTTGTCTATACTTATCATTTATCTGGCTTTCCGCCTTGACCCTTTCGTGAGCCGGCCAACCTTCAACACGGAAACTTTGTCGAGCAATGGAACTCAATTGCTAAACCAGTTTAAACTCAGAAACAAAGCCGGCTTCCAGTACCAACAATTCACTACTCGGAAAATGCCCGCATCGGGCAATCAGATAAATAACCAAAGTACAAACTAGAAAATTTAGAATTATACTCGAGGGTAGCATTTTTAGAATCGTAAATCTTAACCAGAACAAACATGAGCATAAAGTACTTTCAAGTATTCTGGGATTTTCAACTGTGACGTGATCATTCAGAAATAAGATGGTGCTATAAAACTTCTCAGAAAAATTGAGGCAATCAATACTTTATTTTTCATTGAACATGTACACATATATGATTACAAAGAAAGAAAATTTAAGAATAAAAGGGACGTAGCTGAGCAATATTCCACGGTTTATCTAATTCTTCTGGGTCTTTACTGCCTCCAGCTCTCTTTCTTTTCTTAGTAGCAGGTCTTTCTTTGACTGCCCGCGTATCAGTTAGATACTAAGAACCATTGTGCAATACTCGGCTAACTAAAAAAGGCCCTTCCCATATTTGAGAAAGTTTGTGCTTTCTTTTCTGTACAAGCCGGAGAACCAAATCGCCTTATTGAAAGGCTGGTTTCTGACTCTCTGGCTATGATACTTGCATAACTTCTGTTGATAGGCTGTTGATCTCATCTCATCAACGACGCGAACTTCTTCGATTAAATCGAGATCATTTTGTCGAGAAATTTCAGCATCCTCTTCAATATACGCAGCAACTCGGGGAGAAGTATGAATCAAATCACTGGGAAGAAATGCTTCTGCACCATAGACCAAGAAGAAAGGTATGTATCCGGTTGACCTATTCGGAGTTGTTCGTAAACTCCATATCACAGAAGGTAATTCCTCTACCCAAGCCCCCGCAGCACGTTGTAGTGGTGCTTCGAGTCTTGGTTTTAGGCCTTGTAGGATTAAACAATTTGCTCTTTCGACTTGTCCATTAGCCTGTGGATGTGCGACTGACGCAATGTCAAGGCGGATATTTTGGTCATCGCAGAATTCGGCAAGCTCTCCCATATAAAAGTTACTCCTGTTGCCCGTGATAATGATACATGGATAACCGTATCAGATTATGACATCCTCGACAAATCTTCTGATTGTTGCTCCATCACAACTTGTGTCAGGTTTAGCGTCAATCCATTTAGTGAATTTATCCACCATCACTAAGAGATGAGTAAATCCACTTGGAGCCCGTTTAAACGGTCCTGCCATGTCAAGCCCCCAAACCGCAAAAGGTCATGTTATAGGAATTGTTCACAACTGATTAGCCGGAACATGAGCTTGTTTGGTGTACTTTTGGTAGCCTTTGCACATATTGACCAGCCGTTCGGCATCCTCCTTGGCTGTAAGCCTGAAAAATCCGTGTTGGAAAGCTTTTGCCACTAAAGATTTGGCTGCAACATGATGGCCGCATTCGCCTTCGTGGATCTCTCATAAGATTTCCACTCCTTCTTCTGGAGATACACAGTGCTGAAAACCCCCAGACACACTCCTCTTATAGAGCTCACCTTTTATGATTGTATAGGTTTTTGCTCGTCAGGCGATCTGCCGGCTCAGAACCTTGTCGTCGGGTAATTTGCCATCTACCAAGAAATCAAGGTAGGGTTGGGTCCAGCTGGGAATTTTAGCCAGAACTGCCACTAAAGGTGAGTCGGATTTGGTCGGATATGCCTCATCTACTTCTTTTATAGAGGGGACTTTGAGGTGCTCTAAAAAAGCGCCATCCGGGACCTTTTTCTGTGCAAAGCCTATTCAAGATAATGCATCTTCTTCCTCATTTTCTATTCGAGGGATGTGTTGAACCTCAAACCCTTCAAACGATTTAGATAGTTCATCCACGATAGCTCTATATGCTGCCATGTGCTTATTTGCATTATAGATATCCGACACTTGTTAGGCAACAAGATCCGAATCTCCATAACACATTAAATGTCGGATGCCGATATCCTTAGCAATCTGGATTCCATGAAGCAATGCTTCATATTCGGCAATGTTATTTGTTGCCATGAAGTGGATCTGAAACACATAGAAAAGTTTATCTCCTTAGGGTGACTTGAGCACCACGCCAGCCCCCGAGCACCTTAGACCCGTAAAAATGTAAGGTCCAGTATTCCGACTCTGGGAGGGTCATATTCACCATTGTCTCTGTCCAATTAGTGACAAAGTTAGCGAGGATTTGGGATTTGATTGTTGTACAAGGTTTGTAGTCAATGTCAAAAGCTGAAAGCTCTATGCCCCATTTTGCGACACGTCCTGTAGCATCGTTGTTGTTGATTATATCTCTCATGGGAGCTGTTCTCACCATGGTAATTGGATGTTCCTAAAAATAATGCCATAACTTCCGGGATGCAAAAAACACACCCTAAGCCAGCTTTTGATAGTGCGGATACCGCTGCTTTGATTCAGTTAGGACTTCGCTGAGATAGTAAGTCGGACACTTCACTAGGTGTTCCTGTTTTTCCTCTAGTCTCTCCACCACTGACAACACTAACGACCCTATTTGTCGCAGCGAGATAGAGCAACATTGGTTCCCGAGGTTTCTGTGCTGCAAGGATAGGAGCAAATGAGAGTACAGCTTTTAGGTCTTATAGTGCAGCTTCAGCTTCGTCAGTCCAAACGAATTTTTTGGTATTTTTCAGGAGCTTATAGAGTGGTGCGGATCTTTAACCGAACCAGCTTACAAACCGACTGACTGCAGCATTGCAACCAGTTAGTCTCTGAACGTCCTTCAGGCGAGTTGGCCTAGAAATATTGAGTATAGCCTTAATCTTCACAGAGCTGTGATTCAGTTGTGTCTCCGAGATCCGCATCTGACGCAATGTTTCGACATGTAGAATATTGATGCTGCTACCACCGTCCATGAGAGTCTTGGAGAAACCATAGCCGTCAATAAGTGGATTGAAGACTAAGGCGTATTTTCCTTGCCTATGCAACTTAGGCGGATGATCAGCACGGTCAAAGGTGATTGCCACTTCCGACCAGTCCAAGAACTATCGGACAGCCGAAACAGTTGCGTTGAGCTCATGCAAAACTACCTTCTTGACGTTAGCTGGTTGAGACCCAAGGAAAGTGACGTAAGTGTCTTTCTTCGTTGGGAAGTTCTTCTTTCCATCTGGCTTGGGATTTGAAGAGTCAGCTTCCTCCATGTAGGAATCTTTATTGGTCTCCTTTTCTTTTTCGGGATTATTTTTTCCCTTCTTCCGCTTAGCCCTGTAGCTAGCAGTATCGTCTTTCTTGATGTCGTCATTCAAACGACATTTAGCATTTGTGTGGGACGAGCCCCCGTTGGCATCTAAGTGATGCACACACTGGTTATTGGCAATGTCGGCCCAGGAATAGGTTTTGCCAGGTTGCTGGTCTCCTCTACCCTGGACTCTTGATGTCCCACGACCGTGTCCGCGGCCGCCTCCGCCCCTCCTTGTCCTCCAGACCCAAAAGTAGCAGTGAAAACTTCGGTTTCCGTGTTGGGCTTTTCTTCCAGTGTGTTCTTGCGCGTCTGAGCTTGGTTGTTTTGCCGACTGTGGCATAGCTAGAGCGTTTAGTAATCCCTCTGTGTCATCGTCGGCGTCTGCATACTTGCTCGCTATTTCTATCATCTCTCCTAGATCAGTAACCTTGTCGCACTTCAAGCGGTGACATAGTAAACCAATTGGGAGTCCTACAATGAAAGCTTCAATCGCAGTTTGATCATTTACTCCTTCACAGGAGTTCTTGGTGTCGATCCATCATCCAAGGTAATCTTGGCAAGTTTCTCAGATTTCTGGGTGCAACGCTGTAGGTTTCCTACCGTATAGGGCCTCCGATATGTGCCTTCGAAATGCCGAAAGAATGCGCTTTGCATGTCATACCAGTTGTGGATGGTATTCTCCAGAAGTTCATTGAGCCATGGTCGTGACGTCTTCCGCAACATAAGTGGGAGATATCGGGTCGCGACCAAGCTATTTCTGCCTTTGGCGATGTAGCAAGCCTGGAAAAAATCCTAGAGCCAAGTATCTGGCTGAGCCACACCGTCGTAGGGTTGGATGTGTCTTGAGATAGCAAATCCTTCCGGGAAGTTTGTCTTGGTTGTTCGCTATAGCTGCGGTGCCTTGGAGCCAGACTTCTACTTCTCCCACCACCTCCTCGGCCATGACGTCCTCCTTGGCCTCCTTGAGAGCCGTTGTAATGGCTGCTTGGCGGAGAGGGTGGTGCAGGTGGATTGTTTCCGACTGCTCGTCATCCTCCATCCAGAGCATCATTATTCATGTTCCATGGAGCATCATTATACCGTCGTTCCTTCGTCTGTCACTCCCACGGCGATGGGGTTCAGCCGGACAGCTTGCATGTCTAGGAGGTGGTATCATTTGGTGGTCCTTCTCCCGATGTTTCTCTTTGTCGTCTTCCCTACGATTGTTTGACTCTCACCGGGGAGGGTGCCTCGGAGTCAGTGCATCAATTGCTTCTTGCTCTGCGGCTTGAGCAACGTTGCTCCAGTCACGTGCGGTTCTGTGGCGTTGCCCTGAAGATCCAGTTCTTGAGTAGTTATCTTCCCGACGGTCGGAACGGTAATGTTGTTCCGGAACACGTTGGGATCTAATGTCATTCTAGGCCTGTGTGCGACATTGGTTAGATTGAGAGACCAGCTTTCTGCTTCCAGATTTCACGACGTTTTGTTGCTCCAGGCCCTTGGTGAGTAGCTTTATGCCCAATCGGATCTGATCTGGGTCTGGATTATTTGCTAGCATCTCTCGAGCCATGGAAGTTTTTTGTACTGGTGTTGGGTACACCAGATCTCCCTTGCTGTCGAGCCGAGGCATCCCTGCGTCCCCTTCAAAAAGAACCTTGTGGACTTCCAGAAATTTGTCGACCCGCGTGTGGCGTTTCTGGGTCTTTTGATGTTGTAGAGAGATGAACTTCTCTACAGTAGTTATGCACTTCTTCTCTTCCTCGATGTTGTTGTCTTTATCCAGGAGTACTTGGCGACGCACTTCTAGGGCTTGAGCCCTTTCTTCCAACTCTTCAGCAATAAATTCTGCAGCTGTAGGGATAGGCGTAGTTAACGCAGCAGCGATGAGTTTACGGGCACCAGCAGTGACCACGTGTCCATCCACCAAAGCTTCTTTTGGCTCGTCTAAGATTAGTGCACATTTAAGATTAGTCCACCAGCAGTGACCACCAGCTCTGAAATATAGCCATCTAGGTCCACATTTAAACTAGATATTAATCATATTTTTGATGAAATATCTCTCTAAACCCTGCCACTAATGCTAATTGTCGTGGGAATGGCCACGGGAGTTGCTACCAGGGGTAGCGATTGATAGTATTGGGGGCGAGAGTTGGCAGCCATCTGCGGTGCGAGATGGGGGCGGATGCACATGGGTTTACCCAGGCTCGGCCCCCCGGAGGGTAAAGACCTACTCCTGGTAGATTGTATTGGCGGAGAGCGAGTTACAAGGGTGGCAAGCTCGGCGTCTAAGCAGCGAGTCACTAGAGGGGGTGTATGACGGAACGTAAGTACTCAAGGAACCCTAGGGAGGTTTATATAGAGGGTACCTCGCTAGGGTTTATAGTATACAACCGAACAAGTTATGGATTCGAAGGCTTTTGACCTAATCGGACTGGGCTTCAGCTACGCTTCTGGGCCTCTAGTCTCTAGTCACCGGGCCTTCTTCTCAGTCACGTTCCAGTCGCCATCCTGCAGGCCCACTCACAAGGCCTTTGGCCCAATTGGAACGTCCTGCTGGGCATACCCCATTCAGCATATCACCATCAATAGTCCCCGAGACCATCATTGATTCAGCACAGATGTTCATTTGGCAGTCAGGGTAGGCGAGTCCAATTTGGACGCCCAGTCGAATCGGTGATGGACTCTGTCAAGAATGGAGGAAATTTTCCATCCGATTTCCAGTCGCGGCTTTGGCGAACGTATTCTCGCTCGAACCGCTGTCCCTGTCGATTGGACAGGGCGTACATGCAGGCGAGTCGAGTGGAAGAAGTTGGACCATCATCTCAGTCAAACTAGCCATTGGGTAATCCAACGTAACTTCGGCATAATTACCACGGGTAACGGCTACCCCGAGATTGGCGGGTAGCACTTCTTCATAAGGAGAGTGATGGAAAATTCATGTAGATCCTCTCCCGCATTCCTCACTTTCGCGCATCCCATTCTCTCTATGTCTTCATGATCCAGATTCCCCGGACCAAGTGACCTTGTTTCTCCCTCGATGGCGCCTCCGAAAGATCTATGGGGGAAATCCAAGTGCACCACGGCGCAGCTCAAATCGTTTGAGGACGGGGGGTCCTCTATAAGGGGAATTGGTGAATTCCTGCGCCCTCCGAGATCGAGCCGAAGCTGCGTGCCAGCGAATTCATATGCTTCTCGAGCCATTTGGAGAGGGGCCTGGGGTTTCCCACCTCCATCTTCTTGTGGCGATTCTGCACGTACTACGCGATCAAGCCATCAAATCTTGGTCCACATAGTATCGAGCAGTTGGCAATCTTGGTTGCCTTTTGCGAGCGTTATCTTGGATGCCGCCCCTACTTCCCGTTGTGGCTGGAGCTATTCCGTGGCCGTATTGGGTGCGACGGATCCGGCGGTCCCATCTTGGCAGCAGGCGGCGTCACATTCCAGCTGAAGCCGAAGGAAAATTTCTTCAAGCTCCTGATGCCGAAGAAGGCTGCGAGTGAGTGGAAGAAGAGTTGGTTTTACTTGAAGGAAACCAAACCCTCCGGCAAAGTGGTGCTTCCTGAGTATGTCGCGGTAAGGAGCCAACCTCGCCGGCTGATAGCGGCCAGGCTCCCTAACGATCAGAGGATGTCCGTCGTGGAGATGATGGACCAGATCTAGGCGTTGAAGGACAAGCGGCTGTTGACGATCAATCTGTACAACTACTGGCTCGGGCGGTGCTTGGTCCCATTGGCGACCCGGCCCCACTGGATGTATGAATACACCGGGAAGAATGATCCTTCCTGGACCAGCAACGAGTCGTGGGACGCCGTGGACTACAAGGCCGCCTTGAAGAAGATCACCGACACAGAGTTTACCACCACGTCGATCGGGCTTGCCCCGTATGTGCCTGAGAAGAACGAGGATCCTACGTAAGCCGCTCTCGTTACCTTTGTCTTTGGTCATGACTTTCGCGGGGCAATTTGCAACCATGGCTTGTAATGTTCACTCGTGGCCCCTAATCGGACCACTCTTTCTTGCCCATTCTTAGTTATATCAGGTCCTCGAAGGCTGGCTCCTCCCACTCGACGAAGAGGTTCCCAAAGAACTCGAGGAGGGGACCGAAGGGGAATCCTCCAAGAGTGAAGCGAAAGAGAGGGAGGTTCCTCCCCCAGCGCCCACAGCCCACAAGACTTGCATGCAGAAGCAACGCGAGATCGAGGCGAGTTGTAGTCTTGAAGAATGCGATGAAGACGATGAATCTTGTAGGCGCATAGTTCACGGCGAATGGCCACGCCAGCGAAACCTGCGCGAAAGCTAAAGTCGCCTGCGAAGAAGCCGGCTTTGAAGCCGGTGTCGCCACCCAGGTCGGTGGTGGCATTTGGGTTAGATGACGAGTCCGATGATTATGTGACCAAAACCTCGCCCGAGATCCCGGAGGGTACGACTCCGATGATGGGACTGGAAGTTATGGACGCGGCGGTGGAGGTGGAGGTTTCGCTCGCGGCGATCGCGCCAACAGTCCCGGTTTCATCGGAACCAGGTCCCGCTGAAACTGTAGCGTCAAGGTCGCCACAGCCGGCGGGGATGACCGCGTCATCTAGGTCGGAGATTCCTATGACCGTAGCTTCATCATTGAAGAAGCCGTGGTGTCATGGGCTGCAAGTGTCTTTGAGACGGGGCTCTCGCGCAAGCTGGGTCCGGAGCTAGATAAGCCTGCCCACATCAGCACGGGTGCATGTTCTTCTAGTCGGCAAGTGAGTCTAGTGTTCTCTTTCCCGTTCTTGGATGTTCTCTTTGCATGATTCCTTTGCTGACCTTGGCGATTTCACAGATCTGGTGCCAAGAAGATAGGTCGCCCTACGGTGGCTAAGATTCCACTAGTCGCTGCTGTAGAGGAGGAGGTCGATGCCTCCAGGAAGAGGAAGCCTGTTACGGAGGTCGCACCCGCTGAAGGCGCGAAGAAGAAGAAGAAGAAGAAGAAGAAGAAGAAAGGAGATGTCACCGATGCTACGACAGAGGACAACACGGGGGAGGATGATCCTGCTGCCCATGCCGAGGAGGTGACGGCCGTCCACTCGGAGCCAGCCAAGGGGGTTCCATCGACAGAACCGCTGGCCCCACCGACTAGTGCTCCGACGAGGGCGGCTGTGTCATTTCCGCGCTTCATGGCCAAGGGGTTCCTGTTCATGGCGGAGAACCAGTCTTCGCAGATTCCAGAGATCGTTGATGAAGATGTTGGGCCTCGTCGCGGGTGCACGTCCTTTGTGGTTCCTTCAACGAAAGCCACCAACTTCATGGCATTCTTGTTTCTGCCATTCAGGTATGTCCAGTCCTTGAGTGCCTGATCGCTGAATTTTAGTGGTTGGGCACATAAATTCTTCTAGTCGCTAGTCCCCGAGTGTCTAGTCGCTGAATTTCAGCGGCTAGGAACTTAAAATTGTAGTCGTCTAGTCCTCGAGTGTCTAGGTACTGAATTTCAGCGGCTAGGCACTTAAAATTGTAGTCATCCAGTCCCCGAGTGTCTAGTCCCTGAATTTCAGTGGCTGGGCACTTAAAATTGTAGTCATCCGGTCGTTGAATGTTTGTTCTGTTCGCAGGGGCTACAGAGGGAATCGTCTGATCGGCAATCCGTGAAGGAACACCTGGAGTGTGACCTACACGTGGCACAATAGGCCAACCGATGACTCTAGGAAACTGTTGGTGAGTTGTTGTTCTACTTGGCGACCTCGAGCCGTTGGTGCTTACACGAGACTGACTTGTGTTGCTCTTGCTTTGTAGATGGTCTTCTGGCTCCTATTGCCAAGGCCCGTGAGGGGTATGTCCCGGCTGTTGAACTGGATGTAGCGAAGGGGTGGATCGACTCGCTGGTGAAGGAACTGGAGGAGGAGAAGGCATCGATGATCTCTTCTGAAGACAGGGCCAAGGCCGCAGTCGCCATGGCAGAGGAGGAATGGAAGGCTGCCGACTCGGTTATCCTTGGGTTGTAGGGTAACCTTGGTGCCCTTGAAAAGCATGTGACGGAGAACTACCGTAAGCTCCTTGGTAAGTATTCCTTCTTCTCTTTCTTGTGTGTGTCGAGTCCCCGAGCGGGGTGTTCCTTAGTGACACTGGGTTCCTGATGTTGCAGCTCTAATAGGTCAAAGCGACATGGTGGTGCAGACCTACAACGCCTCGCAATGCGTGACTGTAGTGGTGAACATGGCCACCGCCTCAGCTTTGTGCATCTAGGCCGTGCTCCAAGGTATGTCCCCCACCGAGGTTATTCCTGGTGGGTTGACCGAAGTCTAGCGCTATCTGGAGGAGGCGCATGCCGTTGTCGAGTGGATGGCGCAGTCGGCCTTCAGGCGCGGGGCTGCCACGGCGTTGAGCCTTGGGCTCGCTCATTTCCCTGACGACTTTGATCTCGACGATGTTACCAGCGGCTATCCGTCGGCGAGTGGCTCGGTGGAGATCACGGAGGTCCTGAAGTTGGCCGCCAAGGCTGCCCCGTTTGCGGAGCGGGTATTGGCGATGGGGGATCTGTTACCCTATCAAGAGACGGTGGTGGCACCGGGTGACCCCGAGCCGGAGCACCGGGACCTGAAGTCGGAGCAGCCCTTCCGGTCGGTGCTATCGAAGTCGCTGATGACGTACCCAACGAACCCGTGGGAGCTGTATATCCAGGTCAAGGGTGATGGTGGCGCTTCCTCGTCAGAGCCTACAAAATGAGTCGCTTCCCTAAGGGGCTTTTGTATATTATGCCGAGTAGCCACTTTTGTAATGTGAACAATATTTATGTATGGAAGTAAGAGGAGTCAATCGACTCTCAATGCATGGTTAAACATGTTTGATGTTGATTTTTATGTGGGCGAGTCCCCGAGCGCGTCCGCCTTTAGTGGGGTTTACCTCATTTAAGTACATGTGTGTTTGCTTTGAATTTTTATTATGATTGGTGTTGATTTGTGATGGCGTATGGGGCCAATCGCCTTGCGGCTCCGGAGGGGTTTTGTACTTAGTTGTTTCCCAGCGCGAATAGGGTCGGTTTAGCCGAGTCCCCGAGCGTGGTACTTAGCCGTTCTAGTCGTATGCCCATGGTAGGTGAGGATCTGATGCGTTGATTATAACGCGTCTCTCCCCCTGGCTCGGAAAGCCAGTCGCGTGGCGAGTCCAAGGCAGCTCTCTTACTTGGTGTGTTCTGGAGCCGCGTGAGGTTTCTTGTTTGCGAAGTCCCCATGAATGGTACTTAACCGTTCGAGTCGCTTTGCACGAGGATGGGGAGGACAGGTCACTGTGAGAAGCGTTTATCGGTCGCTTGGCCCGGTAGGCCAGTCGAGCGAGGCGACTCTGATGGTGGCTCTGGGGTGGCGTTTTCGTGGACGACACAATGCCCAAATAACTTCGGTGCCCTTGAGTCGCACTACTTAGCCGTGCTGGTCGCGCGACCAAGGGTTGACTTCCGTAAGTAGCATATTGCTGAACGTACGAGTGTGAGTGGCACAAGGAGATGGCGAGTAGATACAATTTGTGCGATTCGAAATGATTTCATTACATGGCCACTTAGTACAAGTTTTTGTTCTATGTATAGAACTTCCAGAGGAGGTTTACATTCCATGGCCTCCCAACCTCGAGCTAGCCATTGCCTCGTATGTCGATGAGGTAGTAGGCATCGTTGCCGAGGACACGCCCAATGGCGAATGGCCCCTCCCATGGGGGAGAAATCTTGTGCATGCCCTTCTTGTCCTGGACTAGTCGGAGGACCAGATCGCCTTCCTGGAAGGTGCGGGTCCGGACTCGGCGGCTGTGGTAGCGGCGGAGTCCCTGCTAGTAGATGGCGGTAAGGGAGTGAGCTAGGTCGCATGCCTCATCGAGCTGGTTGATTCCGTCTTGGGAGGCAATCTTGTTTGCTGCCTCAACATAGTTGGTGACCCGAGGTGAGTCATGCTCCAGGTCGGTTGGCATTGCGGCTTCGGAGCCATACACCATGAAGAAGGGCGTGAACCCCGTGGAGCGGTTGACGGAGGTGCGGATTCCCCATATTATGGAGGGGAGCTCTTTGACCCAGCATCCTGGGGTTCGCTCGAGGGGCACCTGGAGTCGCGGTTTGAGGCCATGGAGGACACTTTGATTAGCGTGTTCCTTTTGTACGTTCGACTTCGGGTGGGCAACTGAGGTGAGGTTGAGTCGTATGTTGTGCTCCTCGCAGAATTCTACCATGGCTCCCTTGGCGAAGTTGGTGCCATTGTCTGTTATGATGCTTTGTGGGTAGCCATACCAGTAAATGAGCTCGCGGAGGAACTTGGTGGCGGTCTTGCCATCGCACTTCTTGATCGGTTTGGCTTCGACCCACTTGGTGAACTTTTCGATCGCGACCAGGAGGTGGGTGAAGCCGGATGGAGCCTTCTTGAACGAACCGACCATGTCCATGCCCCATACGGCGAATGGCCAGGTGATGGGGATTGTCTTGAGTGCCGAACCAGGGAGATGCGTCTAGTTGGCGTACTTTTGGCACCCGACGCATCGTTGGACGATGTCGATGGCGTCGGCGTGCACGGTGAGCCAGTAGAAGCTGTGTCACATGGCTTTGGCGACCAAAGACCTGGCACCGGTGTGATGGCTGCAGTCGCTAGCGTGGATGTCTTGGAGGATCTTGTGTCCTTCTTCTGGCTGTACGCAGCGCTGGAACACGCCGGTCACGTTGCGTTTGTGGAGCTCGCTGTCTATGATGACGAAGGATTTGCAACAGTGCATGATCATTCGCGCCTCCGTCTTATTGCTTGGAAGGACCTTGTGCTCGAGGAAGGCGATGTATGGTGCGGTCCAGTCATTGGGCTCCATGACCATGGCGACTAGGGCGGGCTCAGGCTGTAGTGGTATCCCGATGTCGATCTCCTTGGGTGGGGAGACCAAAGGTTTGTGGATGATGTCGAGGATGACTCCTACGGGTGGCATTTTCCTGGCCGACCCGATGCGGGAGAGGGCATGTGCCTCCTCGTTTTTTAGCCTGTCGATCCACTCGACTAAGTAGCCGGCGAAGTGCCCTTCCGGCTGGTCTAATGCCATGCAGTATGCTATCACTGTCGGGGAGACGGCATCGCAGGTCCTGGCGACTTGGCCGGTGACCAGGTCGGAGTCGTCGTAGCACCATAGGCGATTGACGTTCATCTCCTTAGCGGCCCGCATGCCGTGAAGGAGGGCCTCGTACTCGGCCATGTTGTTGGTGCAGGGCTTGAAGTTGAGGTGGAGCATGTAGCAGAGCTTGTCTCCCTTGGGGGAGGTCAATATGACCCAGGCCCTGGCGCCATCGGCGTTCTTGGAACCGTCGAAGTGGAGCAACCAGTAGTGAAGGTATGGGAGCTTCTCTGACTGCTACGCTTCTTCCCAATCGTCGAGGAAATCGGCCAAGGCTTGCGATTCGATTGCTTTGGTGGTTCGTATTTGATGTTATGGACGCTGATTTCAACAGCCCACTTGGTGACTCGCCCAGTTGCCTCGCGGTTGCGGATGATGTCCTATAGTGGCGCGGAGGAGACGATCGTGATTGGGTGCTCCTAGAAGTAGTGGGGAGTCGTCGCTGGGCTCGGAATACCGCGTATACCAGTTTTTGGTACTGCTGGTAGCGCTGCCTTGAATCCATCAGGACCTCGCTGATGTAGTAGACAGGGCGCTGTACGGGGCGCTCCTTGCCCTCTTCTGGCCGTTCGACGACCATCACGGCGTTGACGACTCGAGTGGAGGTTGCAACGTAGACGAGCATTGGCTCTTTCTCAATTGGGGCGGCGAGTAGATGAGCCGCGAGTAGCACTTCTTTGAGTGCCTTGAGTGTGTTGTCTACTTCTCCGTCCCATTGGAACATGGGGGTCTTGCGCATCAAGCGGAAGAGGGGAATTGCCTTCTCACCGAGCCGGGGAATAAAGCGATTGAGAGCCGCGACTCGCCCAACCAGCTTCTAGATGTCGCGCAGGCACTCGGGTTTCCTGAGCCGCGCGATGGTGTTGATCTTGGTAGGTTGCCTTGATGCCCCGCTTGGAGGCCACGTACCCCACGAGTTGTCCGGTGGGGACGCCGAAGGTGCACTTTCCTAGGTTGAGCTTGATGTTGTACCTCCGCAGATTTGCGAAGGTCTCGGCCAGGTCGGCGAGCAGGTTATCCTGGTGGGTGGATTTTACCACCACGTCATCGATCTAGATGTGGATGTTGCGGCCAATTTGGTCCACGAGGCATTCCTACATGCACCTTTGGTAGGTGGCGCCAATGTTCTTGAGGCCGAACGTCATGGTCGTGTAGCAGAAGGCGTCAAATGGCGTGATGAACGTCGTCTTCTCCTCGTCCTCGAGCACCATTTTGATCTGGTTGTAGCCAGAATACGTTTCGAGGAAGCACAGCGACTCCGATCCCACGATCGAATGAACAAAAAATAACAAAGTAAAGAGATTGGTTATGAGGGACTCCCCTTGTGAAGATGTCCTTGACTCCCCGGCAACGGCGCCAGAAAAATGCTTGATGGCTCTGTGTATGGCGCCCAAAAAATGCTGGAGCGGTGTTGATGTAGAGCTTGTTGGGAACCCCAAGAGGAAGGTATCATGAGCACAACAACAAGTTTCCCTCAGTATGAAACCAAGGTTTAATCGAACCAGTAGGAGCAAGGAAACACCCCAAAGGTGTTGCTAGCTGAGCCTTGGCAGGGCACACTACCGGTGCTAGTAGCCACGTGGAGACCTGCACAACACAACCACAGAACTTTGTCCCCAACTTGCGATGAGGTTGTCAATCTCACCGTGTTTTGCGGAAAACAAAGGATTAAACGTATCGAATGGAAAGAAGTAATAGTTTGTAGAAAGTAAACACAAAGCAGTAAAAGATTGTAGATTGTATGTAAAAGACAAGGACCGGGATCCATAGTTCACTAGAGGTGGCTCTCCCTCAGATAGATAACATGCTGGGTGAACAAATTACAGCGGGGCAATTGACAAACATCAAGAAAGCAATTCATGCATATACTAATCATCTTGACTCCTTTGAGATTCGATTGGGCATTACAAAATTATACATATACCGCCATCCAACTGCATCTATGACTAATAATCCACCTTCAGGTTATCATCCAAACCCCCTCTAGTATTAAGTTGCAAGCAACAGATTATTGCTTTACGAACTGCGTGTAAAGTAAACAATACGATTGTTCTATGAACAAAGGATTGTTGTTTTCTCCCTAGTAGCAACAACACATCTAGTACCTTAGAGATTTCTGTCACTTCCCCAGATTACCAGAGGCATGAACCCACTATCGAGCATAAATACTAACTCTTGGAGTTGCTAGCATCTACTTGGCCAAGATAGCTACTAACAACGGAAAGCATGCAAGATCACAAATAACAAAGACATGATAGAATCAATAATCAATCTGAAATAGCATCTCAATATCCATCGGATCCCCGCAAACACAACATGTAGAATTACAAAAAGATGATCTTGATCATGAACGGAGCTCACAACATCTAAACATGAAAGCACAAAGGAGGGGAAATCATCCATCTAGCTACTATATGGATCCGTAGTCCAAGGATGAACTACTCACGCATCACACTAGAGGCTTGCATGGTGATGAAGAAGGCCTCTAGGGTGAATTCCCCTCTCCGGCAAGGTGCCGGGAAGAGCTTCAGATCCCTCCCGATCTAGGGATGGAGATGACGGCGGCTATAGACTCTTTCATGGATTTTTGATCGGGTACTTAGGGTTTTTGTCCCGAGGGCATCTTATAGGCAGAAGGGGAGACCGAGGGGGTGCCAGGGGCCACCATACCACCCCCTGGTGCGGGCCAAGCCTGGCCGCGCGGCCAGGTGGTGTGGCCGGCCTTTGGCCCCTCTCTGTCTTGTATTCTGGCATCTGATGACTTTCGGAAAAATAGGCACTTTGGCTTTTGTCCTGTCCAATTCCGAGAATATTCATTTTCTGACTTTCCTGGAACCAAAAACAGCAGAAAACAGGTAGCTGGCACTGTGGCTCTTGTTAATAGGTTAGTACAATAAATCATATGAAAAGTACTCCAAAGTGTGGAAAAAACACAAGAAAGTGGATAAAACCAAGCATGGAACATCAAAAATTACAGATACATTTGCAATGTATCAACATCCCCAAGCTTAACTCCTGCTCATCCTCGAGTAGGTAAGTGATAAAAGGAAAGAATAAAATTATTTGTAAAACATTCAAAGCTGGGATCATAGTACTTCAATCATAACATAAAGGACAAAGTTCTAGCAATAAGCAAAGAAACTATGATGCAACATGAAAAGGCACAAACAAAAGATTCATGAATAACAATGCTTTGCAAGACATTTGTTTGTTTCACATAAAGAAAACATAGCATAATAGTATTCAACTTGTCCCTCATAGAGTAGCAAATATAAATGCATAGGACACCTTCAAAGTTCATAAGAGTGACTGGATACAAATAGTTTAAAACAAGCAATATCAATTTATGCATAAATCAACTAGTCTTGGGACAATGCACATAGAACTAAGAATGGCCACTATGCTCTCAAAGAAGGTGCATAAAGATAGAAGGTGGAGACTCAATATAATGGTGGAAGAAAGGCCTTTTTATAAAAGGAAGTAGGGATTCAAGTCTCATAAAGACCTTCCAAAAATTATGGTACTTATAGCTTTCAGCTCTCATTGCCCCTATCATAAGCATCTTGAAGTGATTAAGGTTAAAGTGAACAAACTATGGTGTACATGCTTGACGAAGTATAAGTTAGAAATCTCATGTCCCTTGTATACGAGGGCCGCTCCTCATGCTACTCAAGTTTAGTCACCGGTAAGTTCTTGTCATCGTAAGTACATGTGTATCATAGAGAACCGCCAATGGGGTACCCCTTGCCCGATGATACGGAAGAATCCCCATATCAAAATGACAAGGCAAGAAGACAATGAGCATCTCAGCATTCTTCTTACTTACCATGGGAATATGGTGCTTTTTTCTCTCTTTCCTATTTTCATAATCTCTTTTTTTCTCTTTTCTCTTTTTTCTCAATATAGGACTCTCTTTTTTATAAGAAGAATGCTTCATAGACAGCTCATTATGGTTACGCTATAGGTTTCCACCATGTCAGCATGGATTAGACCAGCAGCCCAGGTGTTTCTCTAACACATATACATAACTCCATGGACTTACAAGCTCCCCTTTCATTTCACACCGACGACATCCATATACAAAAGAGCATGATATCAACTAGGTACAAGTACCAAGTGCAATGTTGAAAGCGTTCCCCATGAAAGCATGGTTCTGCTAATTCCCAAGAAATAAGTGCAAGCATATACAACATAGATGACACAATGGTTCAAGTTTATTGAGGGCAAGAAAAGTAAAGTGTGCCATCAAGTTCGTGAGAGCTTTAATCTCTAGTTTTCTCATAACAAGTTTAATTTGGAAGGTAAACAAAAGCATTAATATACTTGGAATAGCATAAGCTAGTAGGTAGGTATGGTGGACTCTTTGGAATAACTTGGTTTAGGGAGTTGGATGCATGAGTGGAACTCATACTTGGTTGTGGATGCTAGCAAAAGACTGGGAGCGACAAACTAAGAGAGCAATAATGGCCATAATCATGCAGAACGACAAAACATCATTGATCAAAGCACAAAGTGATACTACAAGTTGAAAACTAAAGGATCATAAAGGCTATGGTAACTTGAGATAGTCATAACATGGTGTGAGCATGCGCCAAGTCAACCCAAACAAAGCATCGAAGGAGAATACCACTATACTATGCTTTAATATGCTAAAACAACGCATGATTCATCCAAGGCACATTAAGCAATCTCAATTGTTTATAACAAGTCATACTACAGCAAAGAATACTAAGCATAAAGCCAAAACAATATCAAGCATGGCATGACAAAGCATAGGCCACAGTCAAAAACGAGCTCTTTTTACCACATAAGTATGAACTTTCCTACTCTTTTCCAAACCAAACCAAACCAAACTATTTGCAAACCAATGTATGAAAGAGGGGGTCCAACCAATTTATTCAGCAAACTACAAAAACCAAAGAAAACGAAAAACGAAAACGAAAAAGAAGACGCTCCAAGAAAAACACAATTGTGCATGAAACAATAAAAATGAAGCGTTTGGAAGAAACCTGGGATTTTTATTGATGAAGAAGGGGATGCCTTGGGCATCCCCAAGCTTTGACGCTTGTAATTCATCGATATTTCTTGGGGTGACACGAGTGGCATCCCCAAGCTTGAGCTTTAGTCCATCCTTCATCTCATTACTCATTCCTTCCATACACTTGAAATTTTTTCTTCATACAAAACTTCACACAATCTTTATTAGCAACATTAGTGCACTCAAGATAAATAAGTCTTAAGGTTCAGTTCTGTGGCGCCCCGCAAAAACCACTACTAGAAAATCGCTGTGCTTTTGTGCATCGCATCATCATGACCGCATGCTCATGTCATCATGCCACATTGCATTTGAGCATCGTCATGACATCATACATTGTTTGCCAAAAACTATTTTCTAAAAGCCTATCTTTGTTTTCTAAATATCCCCTGTCTTAATTTCAAATCAAAACTCCGGTCTTCTCCGGGTATTTTATTTGTCTAAAAACTATTTATAAAAGTCAATTTTAAATTAAAATAAAAGTGTGCATTATTTCTTTTCGGAGGCAGCCAGCCAGGCCTAAAGCCCAGCCGGCCACCTCCTATCTAGCCTAAACCCTACCCGACCTACTCCCTCATCCACCGACAGCCGCCACTCTCCCTCTCTCTCTCTCTCTCTCTCTCTCTTTCTCTCTTTCTCTCTCTCTTTCTCTCTCTCTCACCCGCCTGGCCCCACTCCCTCTCCAACTCCCGCCCAGCCACCTCCTTTCCCGCCTCCCAGCTGCCACCCCTCCATCCAACCTGCCAGACCGACCGGCCGCCCCTGCACTCTTCCCCACACCACCTGGTCGCCACCTAGCCCAGCCGCCACCTCACCCCGACCAACCACCAGCCGCCACCTCACTCCGCCAATGCCACCTCACCCCGTGCAGGCCCACTCCCTACCTACCACCGCCCTGACCCGCCCACGCACACGCACGCTGTCCCGCGTTCCCGCCCACTTCCCTGGCTGACCCACCTCCACCTGGCCCGTCCCCTAGCCCACCCCGCGCGTACGCCCCCTCTCGGACGGACAGGCGCACCTGGCCTCGATCCCCTCCCCCCTCTCTCTCTTCCCTGGACCCACCACTCCCCGCTCCTCCCCACCACCTCACGGCCGCCCACACGAGCCCGATCCGCCGTCGGCCCAGCGCCGCTCGCTCCCTGCCGACCGCTCCTCTCCTGGTCTTCCTCCTCCCTCCCATCGGCTCGATCTCCGCCGCCAACTACCCATCCCTGCTTCCGCCCGCCTCTGCTCTCCACCACCGCCCCCGTGCGGCCTCCTCTGCCAGTCCGGCGACCCCCGCACGCGCGGCCCTGGTGTCCCTCCCCGCGACGGCCGCAAGCCCCGCCACTAGCCTTGTCCTCGCCACTGCGAGTCCCACCTCTACCCCGCGCGACTTCCTCCGTCGTCGCCCTGTAGCGTGTCGTCACCGGCCTTGCCCTCCACCGCCACCGCGTGGCCGCCGAGCCGCCCTTTTCCCCAGCGAGCCGCCTCCCCGCCTTCCTCCGCGAGCTCTTCACCGCCGGCCGCGTCTCCCTCCTGCCTTGCAGGCCGTCGAGCCGCCTCTGCCACCACGCGCTCTGCTGCCCCGGGGCCACCTCATCGCGCCGGCCGCCAGCTACCCAGCCTCTACCGGCGGGCTCCGCCTGCGCATCGCCCGACCTCGCTGCGCAACCCCGTTGCCATCCGCCGCCGACCTCCCCGGATCACCTGTCGTCGTCTTCCCCTGCAGCGACGGGCGCCTCCTTGACCATGCAGCCAGGCTTGGCCGTGTCTGTAGTATTTGTTGTCGGTGGTCTTTTTTCCCTTTGTGGCCTTCGTGTCTGTTGCTCCTGCCAGGTTGGCTCGTTTCGGTGTTGTGCATGCCTCCTACAGATTGGTGTTGCGCGATGTCTGAGCTTTGTTGTGTGCGCTAGAGGCTTGGTTGATTGCCAGATATCTGGTCAGACAAGATCGCCTACATGGATGTCAAGTTCCCCTTTGCGGACCCGAAGCCCTCGAGCCCTCCTACACGGATCCGTTGGCAAACCCCCGAAGACCGATCCCGCCGAGACCCGGGACGCCAAGATCTCTGCCGTGAAACGACAAGACCGACGACATGACCCGATCCATCAGATGCGACAAGGCCTCCTTCTCAGAACCACCAAGTACTTCCTCCCGGACGCCATGACCGTCTACACGGATTTGAAGACCTCGGTAACCGATCCACTCAAGTTCGCCATCGACAACAAGATCGACCGCTTGGCACCCAAGTTCTCCGTCGTGACACGACAAGCTCTCCCTCTTGTATCCGAACCTCGCCATCCCCGTCGAACCCTGAGACCGGACCCCGAACCCCTGGAACCAAGATCTTCCAAACCCAAATGTGTGAACCTTTTCCCGAGCCCCTATTTTATGAATGCTATATATAAAACTTGTTGCATATTAATTGTTCATCTCGCATGCATATCATGTGGGTTGGGGGCATTATGCCGATTCACCTCATAATTAAATATGGAGTCTATTTGCGGGATATCTTTGTCTTGTTCCGGACTCCATTTAAATAGGTGTAGCGAACCGATGCCGTGTTTTGTCTTGTCAATGCAACATTTAATTTGCGGGGTTTCTAAATAACTCGAACCATCTAATTAATTGTCGGGACCCCGATTCCACTTAATACTGCCTAATTGCATCGCATCTGCATCATATCATAAGCATGCCGGATCTTCTGTCGTAGTATTAAATATTGCTTCCGGTGTTTCTTCTAGTGTTTGCTTCTTCGCGGATTAGGCCGATGAGTAGATGTTATTTGGTTCTTCCACGCTCACTTGTGTCCCGTAGGACCCCGAGTACTTGATACTTGTTCCTTGATTTTTTGCACTATCCACATCAGGGAGGCCGTGGACACCCCTGAGCTAGAGCTTGATTCATTTCTATTTCTTGGGGCCACAAAGTAGTTTGGGGCTTTATTACTATCATGTACTTATGCCATGCTTTACTGCTTTATTTAAGATTGTGCGTGGAGCACCTGTACTGTTTAGGATCATGGAGTGTTTTCGCGGTATCGACAAGCCCAGTCACACTTTCGGGTTCCCAGTCGTTTACAGCCATTGACGCAAACCCTAGGTCCGTTCTGGAGCCGGCCAACTTCGTTGCAGGTAGCTTAGTGGGGTGGCCCCCTGAAATATTTTATGAATCCTGTGATTGCTTTGTCGTGAAAGCCTCGTTGGGTTTTGAGTTGGTTTTTTCGAGGTTGATCGAGTGTGTGTTGCTATTTGTGCACCCCTGCAGGGTAAAACTTTCTGAAAGCCGTGTCCGCGGTTATGGACGACTTGGAGCACAGTATCTTGATCATAGACAAGCATAACTAAAGTAGTGCTATAAATTTGACTGAAAATGTGACTAGTAATTAGAATCAACTATAACGGAATGGATGTTAAAAATGCCAACAGCTGGTGGAGCTGGGGTTCCTTGTGTCTTACTATACCTGCCTACTAAGTATTGCAACTCCAACGGAATGGGATAAAAGTGCCAACAACTGCTGGGTTTTGGGATTCCTTAGGACAATTATATCTGACTAGTAAATGTGCCAACTACCACGGAATGATTAATTAAAAATTGCCACTACTAAGGCTTCAGGATGACTCTTGCTATCTATATCTGATTAGTAATTGCTGCAACTATAACGGAATGAGTAAAATTGCCAACTTTGTGAGTTCCTTGGTCTGACTTCCTCGTTTGGTCTCGAGGGGGAAATACCAGGATGGGTTTGTTTGGTGTTAGCTTCAGGTTGGATCCAAATAGGTCTTTCTTATCCCTCTCTGATAACTGCCAGTTGTATCGAGTCTCTATAGGTGGTTTAGTGCCGCTGCGCTGCCGCTTCAGCCCACCATACCTGTGTAGGCGAGGACCGCCGAATTCTAGCCTCGCCATGTACTGGCCTCAGTACTGACGCTCCTCTTTTTCCTTTGCCCTTTGTCGGCAGCCCTTTTTGTTTTAGAAGGTTGAGATCAACGTCGTTAGCAGGGTTACCCTTCTGGCTTGGCCTAGGTAGGGTTATGGACGCCATTGGTTGTTCTTCAGGGCTCTTAGCCCCATTTGCATCTTGTCCGTAGTCGGGCGCTCCATCGTTTTCAAGGTGATTTGGATCTTTGTATTGTATATATGTATTCTTGACTCGTGGAGTCGTTGTGGTATATATATCTGTTTTGTGGATCCCATCGAGGACTGTTGTGTAATGGTATTACTTCGTTTTCCACCCGCACGAAAGTGCCTGGTGGGCGTCCTTGAATCGTTTCTATGCGGGTTTGGCGGAAAGGGCTAAAACTTGCATAGGGCCGATTGGAGGGTGTTACAGAGTGGTATCAGAGCTCAGCAGTTGTGATACCCCACAAGTCTAGCCCGTAGGATAACCTAGCTAACGGCCGAAGTAGAGTGTCAAAACTAGTTTGCAAAATCAGTTGGATAGATCTGATTAGGTCTGCATTTACTCCTTACCTCTCTGCTGTTCTCCTCTTACCTCTGCGTGTTTTGAATCTGCTCTCTTATCTTTTCTTCGAGTCCAGGAATTTCTCGTGGTTGGGTTTTCCGTCGTATCTTCAGGGTTTCGCTTCCTCCTTTGGTAACGGTGCTTCTCTTTCTATCAAAGTTAGAGGTGGCTTTATTTGTGGATACCTTTACCTTCGTCCTTTGTTTTTTGGAGTGTTATCTCGACGATCATGGACGACGACCCCTTGTTGGTGGTGTCGCCGATTTCAAGATGGAGCAACAATCTTGTTAGTGGTGTCGCGAGGATCTACACGAAGTGAGAAGATTCAGATCGTCGGCCTTCTCCCCCGGTACCATGAGGCGGATCTCGAGGGCGAGATCCATTGTTAGTGGTGTCGAATTGTGGCGCCCTGCAAAAACCACTACTAGAAAATCGTTGTGTTTTTGTGCATCGCATCATCATGACCGCATTCTCATGTCATCATGCCACATTGCATTTGAGCATCGTCATGACATCATACATTGTTTGCCAGAAACTATTTTTTAAAAGCATATCTTTGTTTTCTAAATATCCCCTGTCTTAATTTCAAATCAAAACTCCGGTCTTCTCCAGGTCTTTTATTTGTCTAAAAACTATTTACAAAAGTCTATTTTAAATTAAAATAAAAGTGTGCATTTTTTTGGAGGCAGCCAGCCAGGCCCAAAGCCTAGCCGGCCACCTCCTCTCTAGCCTAAACCCTACCCGACCTACTCCCTCACCCGCCGCCAGCCGCCACTCTCTCTCTCTCTCTCTCTCTCTCTTTCTCTCTCTCTCTCTTTCTCTCTCTCTCACCCGCCTGGCCCTACTCCCTCTCCAACTCCCGCCCAGCCACCTCCTTTCCCGCCTCCCAGCCGCCACCCCTCCATCCCACCTGCCAGACCGACCGACCGCCCCTGCACTCTTCCCCACACCACCTGGTCGCCACCTGGCCCAGCCGCCACCTCACCCCGACCAACCACCAGCCGCCACCTCACTCCGCCAACACCACCTCACCCCGCGCAGCCCCACTCCCTACCTACCACTGCCCCGACCCGCCCGCGCACACGCACGCTGTCCTGCGTTCCCGCCCACTTCCCTGGCCGACCCACCTCCACCTGCCCCGTCCCCTGGCCCACCCCGCACGTACGCCCCCTCTCGGACGGACAGGCGCACCTGGCCTCGATCCCCTCCCCCTCCCTCTCTTCCCTGGACCCACCACTCCCCGCTCCTCCCCACCACCTCGCGGCCGCCCACACGAGCCCGATCCGCCGCCGGCCCAGCGCCGCTCGCTCCCGCCGGCCGCTCCTCTCTCGGTCTTCCTCCTCCCTCCCATCGGCCGATCTCCGCCGCCAACTACCCATCCCCGCTTCCGCCCGCCTCTGCTCTCCACCACCGCCCCCGCGTGGCCTCCTTCGCTAGTCCGGCGACCCCCGCAGCCGCGGCCCTGGTGCCCCGCCCCGCGTCGGCCGCAAGCCCCGCCACCGGCCTTGTCCTCGCCACCACGAGTCCCCGCTCTGCCCCGCACGACTTCCTCCGTCGTTGCCCTGCAGCGCGTCGTAACCGGCCTCGGCCTCCACCGCCACCGCGTGGCCGCCGAGCCGCCCTTTTCCCCGGCGAGCCACCTCCCCGCCTTCCTCCGCGAGCTCTTCATCGTCGACCGCGTCTCCCTCCTGCCTCGCAGGCCGTCGAGCCGCCTCTGCCACCACGCGCTCTACCGCCCCGGGGCCACCTCATCACGTCGGCCGCCAGCTACCCCGCCTCTACCGGCGGGCTCCGCCTGCGCGTCGCACGACCTTGCTGCGCAGCCCCGTTGCCATCCGTCGCCGACCTTCCCGGATCCCCTGCCGTCATCTTCCCCTACAGCGACGGGCGCCTCCTCGACCATGCCGCTAGGCTTGGCCGTGTCTGCAGTATTTGTTACCGGTGGTCTTTTTCCCTTTGTGGCCTTCGTGTCTGTTGCTCCTGCCAGGTTGGCTCGTTTCGGTGTTGTGCATGCCTCTTGCAGATTGGTGTTGCTCGATGTTCCGAGCTTTGTTGTGTGCGCTGGAGGCTTGGTTGATTGCCAGATCTCTTGTCGGACAAGATCGCCTACATGGATGTCAAGTTCCCCTTCGCGAACCCGAAGCCCTCGAGCCCTCCTACACGGATCTGTTGGCAAACCCCCGAAGACCGATCCCGCCGAGACCCGGGACGCCAAGATCTCTGCCGTGAAATGACAAGACCGACGTCATGACCCGATCCATCGGATGCGACAAGGCCTCCTTATCGGAACCACCAAGTACTTCCTCCTGGACGCCATGACCGTCTACACGGATTCGAAGACCCCGATAACCGATCCACTCAAGTTTGCCATCGATGACAAGATCGACCGCTTGGCACCCAAGTTCTCCGTCGTGACACGACAAGTTCTGCCTCTTGTATCCGAACCTCGCCATCCCCGTCGAACCCTGAGACCGGACCCCGAACCCCCGGAACCAAGATCTTCCGAACCCAGATGTGTGAACCTTTTCCCGAGCCCCTATTTTATGAATGCTATATATAAAACTTGTTGCATATTAATTGTTCATCTCGCATGCATATCATGTGGGTTGGGGCATTATGCTGATTCACCTCATAATTAAATATGGAGTCTATTTGTGGGATATCTTTGTCTTGTTCCGGACTCCATTTAAATTGGTGTAGCGAACCGATGCCGTGTTTTGTCTTGTCAATGCAACATTTAATTTGCGGGGTTTCTAAATAACTCGAACCGTCTAATTAATTGTCAGGACCCCGGTTCCGCTTAATACTGCCTAATTGCACCGCATCTGCATCATATCATAAGCATGCCGGATCTTCTGTCATAGTATTAAATATTACTTCCGGTGTTTCTTCTAGTGTTTGCTTCTTCGTGGATTAGGCTGATGAGTTGATGCGAGTATCGACAAGTTCTCCGGGTATGATCCGTCGGCAGTGTTTCCCAGGCGAGCATCTCTCCCCCTTCTACCTATTTTGCATTTATAGTCTTTATTTCCTCCTGTTGATCTATTGCTATCCGTGTCGCGATGCTTTAGTTTCCATACACCAGTTATATACCGTGCAGCCTCTATATTGCCTTGGACACCTCCTATTACTGTTGTTTGGTAGATAGCTGGCCTTGCGAGTCGTAGTTGCTTGCTCAGGAGTGATCTCGTGTTGTCAAGTACCATAGTTGTTGGAATGTTGGCGGATGTTATGGTGGAGACGATCATGACTTTATATACAACTATTAAAATGCTAGCTATAACTAATCCAGAGGCATCAGTGGGCAATAGATGTTATTTGGTTCTTCCACGCTCACTTGTGTCCCGTAGGACCCCGAGTACTTGATACTTGTTCCTTGATTTTTTGCACTATCCACATCAGGGAGGCCGTGGACACCCCTGAGCTAGAGCTTGATTCATTTCTATTTCTTGGGGCCACAAAGTAGTTTGGGGCTTTATTACTATCATGTACTTATGCCATGCTTTACTGCTTTATTTAAGATTGTGCGTGGAGCACCTGTACTGTTTAGGATCATGGAGTGTTTTCGCGGTATCGACAAGCCCAGTCACACTTTCGGGTTCCCAGTCGTTTACAGCCATTGACGCAAACCCTAGGTCCGTTCTGGAGCCGGCCAACTTCGTTGCAGGTAGCTTAGTGGGGTGGCCCCCTGAAATATTTTATGAATCCTGTGATTGCTTTGTCGTGAAAGCCTCGTTGGGTTTTGAGTTGGTTTTTCCGAGGTTGATCGAGTGTGTGTTGCTATTTGTGCACCCCTGCAGGGTAAAACTTTCTGAAAGCCGTGTCCGCGATTATGGACGACTTGGAGCACAGTATCTCGATCATAGACAAGCATAACTAAAGTAGTGCTATAAATTTGACTTAAAATGTGACTAGTAATTAGATTCAACTATAACGGAATGGATGTTAAAAATGCCAACAGCTGGTGGAGCTAGGGTTCCTTGTGTCTTACTATACCTGCCTAGTAAGTATTGCAACTCCAACGGAATGGGATAAAAGTGCCAACATCTGCTAGGTTTTGGGATTCCTCGGGACAATTATATCTGATTAGTAAATGTGCCAACTACCACGGAATGATTAATTAAAAATTGCCACTACTAATGCTTCAGGATGACTCTTGCTATCTATATCTGATTAGTAATTGCTGCAACTATAACGGAATGAGTAAAATTGCCAACTGTGTGAGTTCCTTGGTCTGACTTCCTCGTTTGGTCTCGAGGGGGAAATACCAGGATGGGTTTGTTTGGTGTTAGCTTCAGGTTGGATCCGAATAGGTCTTTCTTATCCCTCTCTGATAACCGCCAGTTGTATCGAGTCTCTATAGGTGGTTTAGTGCCACTGCGCTGCCGCTTCAGCCCACCATACCTGTGTAGGCGAGGACCGCCGAATTCTAGCCTCGCCATGTACTGGCCTCAGTACTGACGCTCCTCTTTTTCCTTTGCCCTTTGTTGGCACCCCTTTGTTGGCACCCCACCATACCTCTTTTAGCAGGTTGAGATCAACGTCGTTAGCAGGGTTACCCTTCTGGCTTGGCCTGGGTAGGGTTATGGACGCCATTGGTTATTCTTCAGGGCTCTTAGCCTCATTTGCATCTTGTCCGTAGTCGGGCGCTCTATCGTTTTCAAGGTGATTTGGATCTTTGTATTGTATATATGTATTCTTGACTCGTGGAGTTGTTGTGGTATATATATCTGTTCTGTGGATCCCATCAAGGACTGTTGTGTAATGCTATTACTTTGTTTTCCACCCGCATGAAAGTGCCTGGTGGGCGTCCTTGAATCGTTTCTATGCGGGTTTGGCGGAAAGGGCTAAAACTTGCATAGGGTCGATTTGAGGGTGTTACAAGTTCTAACACCAAATAACTTCCATTAGAACACAAGCTACTGTAGCACTTCCCTCAAAAATCTCAATTCCCCAAAAGAACTCAAAAAGGAACCAACAAGAAGCAAATGCAGAAAATGGTAGAAATCTATTAAAACAGACCAGCAGGTAAAGACGAATTGTTTCGAAGACCTTATGTTGCTCAAATCAAAAAGTGTTGAACTAACGAAAGTTAGATAACAACCCCGGGCAGAAGCACAAAAATTCACGCTTCAAAAAGACGTTCAGAGATTTCACACGAATTTTTACGGTGAAGCACCGAAATCTGTTTCGGGACAGCAACTTTCTCAATCATTACTTCTCTCTCATTAGAGGTTACTCTTGGCACAAAAAGCAAATAAAAAGGACAAGGAGCGGTTATTACAGAGGTAATAACTTCCAAGACTCATCTAAAACTTTTGGATTATCTCTCAATAAGTACTTTTCTTTAACGCCTTTAAGTTAGACATAAGAAGCAAGAAAAACAATCAAGTGTTCTCAAATGAAGAAGCATTAAGACAAAATTTTGTTTTCATAGGAGAAGCAAAATAAATATTCTCTCTCTTCCTAGGGAAGTGTTCTATATCTTTTTTGAGTGGGAGTTGATATTTAATGGTACCTTCTTTCAAATCAATAATGGCACCAACAGTGCTAAGAAAAGGTCTTCCCAAAGTTATAGGACAAGAAGCATTGCATTCAACATCCAAAACATAGAAATCAACGGGGACATAAGGATTGTTAACCATAATAAGAACATCATTAAGACTCCCCATGAGTTTCTTTTTAGCATTATCATCAAGTGGGACATTCAAATAACAATCTTCAAGTGGAGGCAAATCAAGCATATCATAAATCCTTCTAGGCATAATAGAGACACTACTATCAAGATCACATAAAGCTTTGAAATCAAAGTCATTCACTTTCATATTAATGATGGGTTCCCAACCATCTTCTTGTTTTATAGGAATGGAAGCTTTATGTTTCATCTTTTCTTCTTTAATCTTTATGAGAGCATCAATAATGTGTTTGGTAAAGGTCATGTTCATGGCACTAGCATTAGGACTTTTAGCAAGCCTTTGTAGGAACTTAATAACTTCAGAGATATTGCAACCATCAAGATCAAAATCAAATTTATCATCTAAAGTAGTAGAACTATTACTAGCCTCAACACTAGTGGTGGTAATAGTATAAACACTAATGTTTCTAGCAATTTCATCTTCTCTTTCCCACTTAGCATAAAATTCAGCTAATAGTCTAACATTTTCATCAATTTTACTTGTATAGCATTAGTAGCTGCAAAGGGATTATCATTAGTTTCAGGTTTAGCAGGCATTTTATTAATCAATGAAGATTGAGCTTCAGACAAAGATGATATATTTCTTTCAGCATTAGAGAGTTTCAATTGTAAACTAGGAATTTCCCTATTTAGACTCTCAAGTTGATGGCTAATGTTCTTCAAAATGATAGATTGTTCCTCCATAGTTTTAGTGAATAGTTTATGTTGCTCATATTGCATTTGCATGAAGTTTTTAGTGGCTCTTTCAACTTCTAAAATTCTTCCTTCACTAGGTAATCCAGGTTTACCATTATAGCCATAAGTATTATTAGGAGGGTAGGGCCTATAATTGTTATTACCATAAGCATTGTTGCCAAAATTATTATTTCTTATGAAGTTCACATCAACTTGCTCTTCTTGAGCAACCAAAGAAGCTAAAGGGACATTATTTGGATCAATATGGGTCTCCCATTAACAAGCATAGACATAATAATATCAATATTATCACTCAAGGAGGAAGTTTCCTCAACAGAATTTACCTTCCTACCTTGTGGATCTCTCTCAGTATGCCATTCAGAATAGTTAACCATCATATTATCCAAAAGTTTTGTTGCAGCACCCAAAGTGATGGTCATAAAGGTACCACCAGCAGCAGAATCCAATAGATTCCTTGAAGAATAGTTCAATCCTGCATAAAAAGTTTGGATGATCATCCAAGCAGTCAGTCCATGAGTGTGACAATTCTTTACTAAATATTTCATTCTTTCCCAAGCTTGAGCAACATGCTCATTATCAAGTTGTTTAAACTTCATTATTTCACTTCTCATAGATATAATCTTAGCAGGAGGATAGTATTTTCCAATGAAAGCATCTTTGCATTTAGTCCAAGAATCAATACTATTCCTAGTAAAGGAATTCAACCATTCTTTAGCTTTTCCTCCCAAAGAGAAAGGAAACAATTTCAGCTTAATAATATCACCATCTATATCCCTATGCTTTTGCATCTCACAAAGTTCAACAAAGTTATTTAGATGGGAAGCAGCATCTTCATTACCAATACCAGAAAATTGTTCTCTCATAACAAGATTGAGTAAAGCAGGTTTTATCTCAAAGAAAGTACATTCAGGCACAGGTGGAGCAATAGGTGTGCTCATGAAATCATTGTTGTTGGTGCTAGTGAAGTCACACAACTTAGTGTTTTCAAGAGTAGTCATTTTTTTGGGGTTTTCAAATAAGAAAGAAAACTAGTAAAACTAATTTTTTTGTGTATTTTTGATAACAAAACAAGCAAACAAAGCAAAAAAGAAACTAAACAAAACAAAAAATAACAAAGTAAAGAGATTGGTTATGAGGGACTCCCCTTGTGAAGATGTCCTTGACTCCCCGGCAACGGCGCCAGAAAAATGCTTGATGGCTCTGTGTATGGCGCCCAAAAAATGCTGGAGCGGTGTTGATGTAGAGCTTGTTGGGAACCCCAAGAGGAAGGTATCATGAGCACAACAACAAGTTTCCCTCAGTATGAAACCAAGGTTTAATCGAACCAGTAGGAGCAAGGAAACACCCCAAAGGTGTTGCTAGCTGAGCCTTGGTAGGACGCACTACCGGTGCTAGTAGCGACGTGGAGACCTGCACAACACAACCACAGAACTTTGTCCCCAACTTGCGATGAGGTTGTCAATCTCACCGTGTTTTGTGGAAAACAAAGGATTAAACGTATCGAATGGAAAGAAGTAATAGTTTGCAGAAAGTAAACACAAAGCAGTAAAAGGTTGTAGCTTGTATGTAAAAGACAAGGACCGGGATCCATAGTTCACTAGAGGTGGCTCTCCTTAAGATAGATAACATGCTGGGTGAACAAATTACAGCGGGGCAATTGACAAACATCAAGAAAGAAATACATGCATATAATAATCATATTGACTCCTTTGAGATTCGATTAGGCATTACAACATTATACATAGACCGCCATCCAACTGCATCTATGACTAATAATCCACCTTCAGGTTATCATCCAAACCCCCTCCAGTATTAAGTTGCAAGCAACATATTATTGCTTTACGAACTGCGTGTAAAGTAAACAATACGATTGTTCTATGAACAAAGGATTGTTGTTTTCTCCCTAGTAGCAACAGCACATCAAGTACCTTAGAGATTTCTGTCACTTCCCTAGATTACCAGAGGCATGAACCCACTATCGAGCATAAATACTAACTCTTGGAGTTGCTAGCATCTACTTGGCCAAGATAGCTACTAACAACGGAAAGCATACAAATAACAAAGACATGATAGAATCAATAATCAATCTGAAATAGCATCTCAATATCCATCGGATCCCCACAAACACAACATGCAGAATTCCAAAAAGATGATCTTGATCATGAACGGAGCTCACAAGAGACATGAAAGCACAAAGGAGGAGAACTAGCCATCTAGCTACTACATGGACCCATATTCCAAGGATGAACTACTCACGCATTACACCGGAGGCTTGCATGGTGATGAAGAAGGCCTCTAGGGTGAATTCCCCTCTCCGGCAGGGTGCCGGGAAGAGGTTCAGATCCCTCTTGGTCTAGGGATGGATATGACGGCGGCTACAGACACTTTCGTAGATTTTGATCGAGTACTTAGGGTTTTCGTCCTGAGGGCATCTTATAGGCGGAAGGGGAGACCGAGGGGGTGCCAGGGGCCACCACACCACCCCCAGGCGTGGGCCAAGCCTGGCCGCGCGGCCAGGTGGTGTGGCCGGCCTCTGGTCCCTCTCTGTCTCGTATTCTGGCATCTGATGACTTCCAGAAAATAGGCAGTTTGGCTTTTGTCCCGTCCAATTCCGAGAATATTCATTTTCTGACTTTCCTGGAACCAAAAAGAGCAGAAAATAGGCAGCTGGCACTGTGGCTCTTTTTAATAGGTTAGTCCAAGAAATCATATGAAAAGTACTCCAAAGTGTGGACAAAACACAAGAAAGTGGATAAAACCAAGCATGGAACATCAAAAATTATAGATACATTTGCAATGTATCAGGCCACTTTGGGCCTGACCACCAGGGCGACTCGCCCTGGGTACTCGATCCTGGGCGCGTGGTCCTGGTGACTCCGGGTGATGCTTTGCTCGGACCAGTTGAGGAAGCGGGGGATGTCGACCTGCGTCACTGCATTGACGGCGACTGCGTGAGTGAACACCTTCTTCTCGCGCCTGGTGCCGAGCCAGGTGAATGTGTGGAGCGATCCGGCGGTGTTGCCGAAGCCGTCAGCATTTCCGTTGTCCCTTGGCTGATTGTTGTTGGGGTCGTCCCGTGCTCTCCTTGCCTTTTCAATCTCCTTGAGGGAGTGGCAGTCTGCGGTAGTGTTGGTGGCGGGCTTCCCCTCCCCGCTGTGGTAAACATAGGGCTGGTTGAGCAGGGCGGCGGGGTCAAATTTCGGCCTCGTCGCGTTGTTGGCGCAGTAACTCTCGCTATCGTGATAGTTTCCTCCGTCGCGGCGGAAGTTCTTTGGGTCGCGTTGGCCGTAGCCGGTGTTGGCGGCAAAGTTGACTCGCCCATTGCCACGGCGCTTGCAGGTGAGGCAAGTGTTGCTATAGCCCATGTCGTGTTGCCACCCGTTGTTGTGGCTACCGGTATGGTGTGTTCCTCCCGACTCGTCGTCGGAGTCCTGGTTGGGGTCCTCCTCCACGTACCGCTTGGCGATCTTGAGGAGGTCACGGATGTTATCGAGCGTCCGGTAAACCCTCTTGATCTTGGCGACCAGGGGTTTGTACTGGCACGCGTTCTTGAAGCAGTGGATCGTCGTGTCTGGGTGAATGTCAGAGGCATTGATCCATAGTTCATGCCACCTCTGGATACAGTGGCGGGTTGACTCGTGCTGCCCCTGGATGCATCGCTCCAGGTCTTCAATGGTGGTGGCGTGGGTGTAGGAGCCCTCGAAGTGCCAGACGAAGGCGTCCCGCATCTCCTCCCACGAGTCGATGTTGTCAGCAGGGAGGGTGTTGATCCATTTCCTGGTCGCTCCCTCCATCACCAGGGGGAGGTAGCAAGCAGCTAGCAGGTCGGTGTGACTGGTGATTCCCATTGCCATGAGGTACTGTACAGCCACACCACTGGGTCGTACGTGGGGTCGTACTTTTCTATCTCCTTGGGCGCCTTGAAGTTGGCGGGGTACTTCTCGCCTCGGATCATTGGTCCGAAGCACTGGGGGCCGGCTCGACTGAGCGAGCCCTTAGGTTCGGGGTCGTCGCGGTTGGTGAGGGTGTGCCTCAAGTCATTGGGTTGGCGCGCCCGCCAGGCCTGGTTGTTGACGATGTGCGTTCGGGTGTCGATGGGTTGCCCGTTGGCGGCGACCATGTTGTTCACCAGCCACGGCTCGTTGGTGGAGAGCACGGGGTTGGCAGCCCGTGGCTGGTGCATCAGGGGCTAGGGTGGTGGGTAGGTGACGGCTTTGGTGACGGTTGGGGGCCGCTTGAGGCTGCCCTACTTGCCGATGAGCGGGAATATATCTGCCCCCGCGGGTTGACTCCCGCGGCTTGCTGCTCGACGGCCCTGGCGAGTAGGGACTTAGCGTATTGGATTTGCAGCGTGCCCTCTCCTTGGATGTCAAGGTGGGCGACCACGGCGTCGGCCGCGATGATGTTGTCCATTGGAGTGGAGTACAGTGGGAGCCCGTTGGCATCTACGGTCCTATGGCATCGTGGGAATTGCCACGGAAGCCGCTACCAGGGGTAGCGATTGATAGTATTGGGGGCGAGAGCTGACAGTCATCTACGGTGCGAGATGGGGACGAATGCACATGGGTTTATCCAGGTTCGGCCCTTGAGAGGGTAAATACCTACTCCTGCTATATTGTATTGGCGGAGAGCGAGTTACAGGGGTGGCGAGCTCGACGTCTAAGCAACGAGTCGCTAGAGGGAGTGTATGACGGAGCGTAAGTACTCAAGGAACCCTAGGGAGGTTTATATAGAGGGTACCTCGCTAGGGTTTATAGTATACAACTGAACAAGTTATGGATTCGGATGCTTTTGACCTAATTCGACTGGGCTTCAGCTACGCTTCTGGGCCTCTAGTCTCTAGTCATCGGGCCTTCTTCTCAATCATGTTCCAGTCGCCGTCCTGCAGGCCCACTCACGAGGCCTTTGGCCCAATCGGAACGTCCTGCTGGGAATACCCTATTCGGCATATCCCCATCACTAATATTTAGAGGGGTATGCAATCCTTTGTTCTTGCATTTTTCCTGCACAGATAATGTCGTTTAAAGGAGGGAATCACCACATTAAAGTCAAAGATACGATATTTCCTTCGACCAGAAGAAACCAGGAGCCGTCCAACGAAGGCAGACGCCATAACGACCAACTATACGGCCAGAGCAAAAATCCTGACCGTATAGCTCCGGTCGTATAGTTGGCACCGCCTCCGTTAAGTCAAATAGAACAACTTTCGTGAAGGGACCCCTATATAAAGAAGCCTCAGGCGACGAGAAAACAAGGAGAAACCACGCCCTAGAAGCCATACCTCGCTAGAAAGCCGCCTCCAGATCTCCAAACCCTTCTCCATCTCCATAGCCATCTTCCACCACTTGTAATAGTAGATATCTTCTCCAATTGGCGACATTGTAAGACTATTTCTATCAATCCTATGATTTTCATTACAATGTTTGTGATTGTTGATCTCATCTCTATGTGTGAGTAATTCTCCTTGGGCTAAGGGCTTCGGCCTAGCCATGTAGCAACTGTGCATGTGATTTATCATAGATGGGATCATGTATTACTTTGTATGAGATGATGATTATTGTATCCTCTCTTGCCTCAATCTAAGGACTTGTCAGGTACCCAAGACCCCAAGGGTTGAGCCAGGTAGAGGGAGTATGAGTGATGATTGATCTGCATGTTAGGAACCCCAGTGACAGAGGGGTAGTATGGCTGTATGTGAGGGATTTGCTTGGGATTAACGGTGACATCACTATGCATATCATTAGTTCTCTTTCTTCTATGGATGAGACTAGTAGGTTATTGCTATAAGCGGTTGTGGAGGTAATAACAATTATGGATGCACTGCCCACATATAATTTATCTTGCTCTAACAAGTACATGCATACTTTATTTCTATATTGTATGCCCATCATATGTTTTTGCACAGCTACAGGTGAAATCGAACGCCCTAGGCCCTCTCTCTCCATCAGCATCAACAACAAAAAAGACGCAAGCCACTGGTCCGGTAAAAACACAAAAGGAATTCTAAAACTCCTGAAGGTCTATTAAAGTAACTTTACTATGCATTCTCTTCCCGTGGATTCGATAACCTAGGTATACTAGGGAAAAAGAGTTATACTACATCCTTAATCCGGATCGAAGGTATCAAACCTTTTTCTAGCGCTGTTACTAGGGAAGCAATAGCTACCCTAGTGAGGTTATTAGGAACCTTGCTAGTTTTAATTCTTGTTTTTAATTTTGTTAGTTTGCTTTTAGTCTTTATTAGATAAACCAAAAATATTAGTTAGTCTTTAAATTCTTGTTTTTACAATTATAATTTTTAATCTAAGAAAACCCAAAAACATAGGAAGTATGGCTGAAAAGAAGCTTGGGGAGTTTTCTACTCCTAATAATGATTATTTGCGTACTCCTATTACTCAGCCTGCAATTGCTACTGATGATTATGAAATTAAGCCCCATTATTTAAGTTTGGTTCAACAGAATCAATTTGGAGGCTCTGTTGTTGAAGACGTAGGTATGCACTTAAATACTTTCACTGAAATATGTGCTATGATGCGTATAAAAGACGTTGACCCTGATGCGGTACATCTATTTCCTTTCTCTCTAAGAGGAAGAGCTAAAGAATGGTTGCTATCTTTGCCTAAAAATACTATTACATCATGGGTGGGATGACTTCTTTATTTATGACTAAATTTTTCCCACCTGCAAAGACTATGCAACTCCGATCTAATATTACTGGTTTTAGACAGGAAGAGCGTGAGCTACTAGCGCTTGCATGGGAGAGGATGAAAGAATGCCTAAGAAATTGTCCTAGTCACGGGATGGAAGATTGGTTAATCCTCCATTTATTTTACAATGCTCTTAATCCTGTGTCTAAGTCTATGCTTGATACTGCAGCTGGAGGAACATTCATGGGTAAACATATTACCGAAGCAAAACAGCTGCTGGACAATATGCAAGACAAACATGCCCAATGGCATGTTGAAAGATCAAACACGAAGAAGGTGAACTTTGTCTCACCATAAGAGAAAGAAGATCTCAATGCTAAGTTGGATGAGCTCATACTAGCCATAAAAGGTAGGGAAACTTAGGTAAGAGCCACCGCCGAAACAAATGTAGAAGAAATAGACTTCGTAGCTCGTAATGATTATAATCCTTCTTGAAAGAAGAGTTACAATCCTAATTTTCAGAAACATTATGCTAGTCCTACAAATAACTCTAACAACAATATGGTAACTAGTAATGGTAGTCTCCAAGAAACACTTAAGTCTTTCATAGATTTGTAAAATGAACAAAATAATATTTTAGTCAAAATCACGGAGAACCATGATGCTATGCTGGGTAAATTATCTAACCAAGTTGTTAGTTTGAGAACTGATTTGCAGGCCCTTCAAGAATGAACAAGGATCGTTGAGGCACAGCTAGGTAAGATAACCGAGAGTCAAACTCTCATTCTATCTAAATTTGCAGGTAAAGCTAAGCCCAATCCCGTTGAAGAACTCAAAATGATGAGAATACAAAGGGAGGAGACTGAAGAACTTGATTATAGTAATGCCCCTTCACCAAGCTACGCCATCGAAGATCTCGTAAAAAGGATCAACGTTAAACTTCCGGTAAGTGAAGGTAATGATGAAGCCATGTAGCAATGCTTTGTTGATCAAGTAGCAATTAAGGTATGCGAGCTTGAAGAGGAATACAAGAAAATCGCTGAAAACTTATCTGTTAAACTAGATGACATATTTGAGCCTACTATTAAGATAAAGATTGGAACTAATGAGATAGTTGCACTTTGTGATCTAGGTGCAAGCGTCTCAACAATTCCAAAGAGTATTTTTAACAAGTTAAATCTTGGCTCCTTTGAAATTACTGAATTAAAATTGCATCTAACAGATTCTACCTACAAATAAGCTGTAGGGATTAAGGAGAACACTTTAGTTTACATCAAAGGTTGTCCTGCTCTCATTGATTTCATTATTGTTGACATGCCTGAAGATATTGTTGCTCCTATAATACTATGACGTCCTTTCTTAAGAACTATAAAGGCTTTAATTAACCTTCATGAAGGGAACATGAAGTTGCAATTTCCTTCACGGGATCCTTTTATTATTCATTTCCCTAGGAAGAAGAAAGCCAGACATGACGATAAGGAGGCCATCACTTTGAAGGCCAATTACTTTGGAGTGGGTGTTCCACTCATCTGGCCAAAGTGAGTATCATCAAGGTCAAGCTATTGACCGTAAAAGAGCACTCCATGGGAGGCAACCCATGTTAAATTAAGGTTTGAGTTAAGTTTTTAGTTTTACTTAAAGTTCATGTTCAATAAAGAGTGCTAGAAAACTCCATTTGAGGAGAAGAAATTTGGTAGTAGTTGAATTTCTGCATTGTTCATGCTATTATTGGTCGACAATATTTTCTGTCAATTTTGTATCAAATACAAGGTATATCGCTAAGTTACAGGAAAATAAATAGTTTACGAAGAAACAGAAGTTTTTTGATGGAAACACACGGTTTAACGACAATCTATACGGCGGGAATAAAAATTCAGGCGTATAGTTCTAGTCGTATAGTTATCTTTGCCATCGAAATTTTTTCTGCAATATGTACTGAGAGTTTAACGATCAACTATATGACGGGAATAAAAAAATTCCGTCCGTATAGATATAATTTCCTCCGTACAATTTCTTTTCTTATGTACAGACAGTTTAACGACCAACTATATGGCGGGAATAAAAAAATCGGCCGTATAGTTCCGGTCGTATAGATATCAATGCCTTCTTACAAATTATATTCATATGTACTGAGAGTTTAACGACCAACTATACGGCGGGAATAAAAATTTCGGCCATATAGTTCCGGTCGTATAGATATCGAGGCCTTTTGCAAATTTTCTTTCGCAGGGACAGACAGTTTAACGACCAACTATACGGCCGGAACATTTTGTTACGCCCGTATAGTTGTCGTCGTATAGCTGTGCCGTCAGGAGGAAGACCTAATATTTTGATAGAACGCCAACTATATGGCCGAAACGCATGTTCCGCCCGTATAGTTGCGTACGACCATAAAAGCGCACGGGAAGGTACTCCCAACTCCAAACCTTCAATCATTTTTCCTTCTTCTACCTCCAAACTCTCTCAAAACCTCAAGGGATCTTCATATCTACTCAATTTCATTCGATTTCCTCACATACAAGTGATCTATGGTATGTTTCTCCTTCGATCCTCCAATTACTTTTTGTAAATTCATCTTCGATCTATTGTTATTGTCAATCTAGGATGAGACCTACTATGAACCAATTGCCATGATTTTCTTACCTAGATTATTATCTTGAGGAGATTCTTTAGTGTGCTTAGATGAGGAACATATTATACTTACTGATGTTGGATCAAAAAGTTTTATTTTTGCCTTTCTTCAATGTTTTAGAAGATGAACATAAGGAGCCAAAATCGTGCTCGTGCCACCGCTAGCGCTTCTCAGGCAATCACCCAGGAACGCATGGGGATACGGTTCAGGGATCAGGCTCATCACGAACGCTTCAACAATATCAAGAACCGCGAAGTGAAGGCCACCAAGTGGGCTTTCCCCCTTATATTAAACCAACTCAGTATTTCTAATGACTTCAATTTACTTTGCAATAGAGCTGGCCTGTAAAACTTTGTGTACAATGATGTACCTACTTATCGCCGCTTAACTATTGAATTCCTAAGTTCATTGCAAAGCACTGTTAAACTGTGGCAAGGAGAGGATACTATTTCTTTCTGTCTGATGAACAACAACTACACCTTAACGTTAGATCAATGGTGTGCATGATTTAATTTGCCAAACAATGATGTTCATGCTTTACGCGCATCCTTTACTAGCTTAATTGCTTCCCCTGATCAATACTATAATGGAATGAGCTTCACTAGTAGAGTGAACAAGGGGAACAATATTCAACATCCTGCAATTCGCTATTTGTTCTATGTTATTGCTAACACCTTGCAGGCACGCAATGAGTTCACGAGACTCAATGATGATGACATCCTAGTCATTCCCAAGGCTGGTTACATCAACTGCAACTTGTCACTCAACTTGGGCATCATCCTTGTGCGCTACCTGGAGCAGCAAGCCTCCCAAAGGCAAGGGCCAATCATAGGAGGAGGCATCATCACCGTGCTTGCCATTTCCCTAGACATCGATCTAGGTGAGTTACAACCCGTACTAGCTAAGACACGTGTTGGTTTCTCCACCTTGAGGGCATGTGGAATGCTCACTAGGAGAGTTGGTGTTTATTATGTGCATATTGCTAGAGCTGCGCGTATCTACCCCGCTCCTCTGCCTAATGGTCTTTTCTCTATCGAGGAAGGACGTTTGCTATATGATGTGCAGGTTTAGCAACACCAACCCGAGGAGGAGATTCCTGAAGAGGATGAGGACCAAGAGGAGGAGCAAGAAGTTTCTCATCAAGAGGAGCAGCCACAAACCCGGTTCGCCACATGCCAAGATTTCCAACGACTTGGAGGGACTATGGAGAGGATGCACAACCTCTCTTTGAACCTCCGAGAATCAACAAGTAACCTCTCCACTAAATTCGTGAACTGGAGTAACGACTTTTTCCTGCCACCATAATGATTTGAAGGGCTTGCAAAAGCCTAAGCTTGGGGAAGTTTCCTCATGTATCTTTATTTGATGTTCATTTGCTTTTATTTTTCGAGGTTACGTTTTTATTTGAGTTTATAAGCACTCGTGTTGGTTTCCCCAACACTTTATCTTTAGTTCTTTCTATTTTCTTTCAAAATTTTCTAGCCAAGCTTTGCCGCCAATTTTCTATTCTTTATTTCCCTCTCTTAAAAAATCACAAAAATATTTCTCCATTTTTCCTTATTTTACCTCTTTCTTTTCTTTTGGCCTCGAGGTCTTCGTATATTTGTAGGAGAGTGATCGACTTCGAGTTTCCAAGAAACAAATAAAAAAGGAAGAGAGAAGTGGAACCAAACATGAGAGGTATGCCTTATGACTCTCCACTTTCGAAGTTTGAGAAACCCATGCTAGTTAGTAGTAAATGTTGAGATATTATATTGGTGGACTAAGTCTTTGTATCATAGTAAGATTTTCGTTTGCATGGCTATTTAATTGGGCTCATTTTGTTCCAACTCTCGTAATTAACCAAGTCTTGCCTAAAAATTGCTAAACAATTGTAATAACAAAAAGTCTCACAATTGAAGGCTTGGGTGTTGTAGTGTTTAGTCTTGAAGGCTTATTTCTAGAGATACTTGACACCACTGAAAATGTTGATTGAATTAATAGCTCTCTTTGAAATGGATTTGTTCGATTGAATTAATGTTTAGAGGTTTTTGTGAGCATGCCAAAGTTTGATTTGTTAATCATAAGAATGATATAGCTTTATGCGTGTCAAACTTCATGGGATGCCAACAACTTCGCTGGCCTACGAACGATCTTCATGGAGGAAACTCCTAGATTTCGGCTATGAGTTGATTAAACACTTGTAGCAGCAATGCTATAGTAGGTAAGATTTTTGGCACTCCCGGGTAGCTGTAATCATGATGGAATCACTCCTCTGGCTATTATGAGAAATCATTATGCAAAGGAACAAAAACCTTAGTGATGCCACGAGTGTCCATCACAGCCCGATAAACTAATAAAAATCTTTGGCATGCTCTCAATTACTTAAAAACTGAAATTCTCGAAGCACAATGAATAGAAAAGTAGTGCTTGCAAAGTCTTGATTCATTGATGTGGGAGAATTGAGATACTCTAGTATATATGATTTTCATGACAACTCTCACTCTTAATTTACATGATTATACTTTACTGTTCAAAGGCAAGCCTATGAGTTGATTACTTGACATGGAATAAAATTTACTCATTTGAATCATCCATGCTTATAATAATATTGCTACGCTATAAGGATGCATGGAACCCGTATGATACGCTTGCCATTACTCTATCTATGCTGAAGTTTTTTAGATTTATGAAAGTGGAGGAAACATGAGACTATTAATCATGAGTAAGATCACTATCTCGTTATTTCAGTTTAAATGCTGAGTTCCTTTTTGATTTTGGTTTTCTTGCTCGGGACGATCAAGTTTAAGCTTGGGGAGGTTGATGGCTCTGAAATATAGCCATCTACGCCCACATTTAAACTGGATATTAATCATATTTTGGATGAAATATCTCTCTAAATCCTGCCACTAATGCTAATATTCAGAGGGGTATGCAATCCTTTTTTCTTGTATTTTTCCTGCGCCGATAATTTCGTTTAAATGAGGGAATCACTACATTAAAGTCAAAGATACGATATTTCCTTCGACCAGTAGAAACCAGGAGCCGTCTAGCAAAGGCAGACGCCGTAACGACCAACTATACGGCGGGAGCAAAAATTCCGACCGTATAGCTCCGGTCGTACAGTTGGCACCGCCTCCGTTAGGTCAAACAGAACAACTTTCATGAAAGGGCCCCTATATAAAGAAGCCTTGGGCGATGAGAAAACGAGGAGACACCACGCCCCAGAAGCCATACTTCGCCAGAAAGCCGCCTCCAGATCTCCAAACCCTTCTCCATCTCCATAGCCATCTTCCACCACTTGTCATAGTAGATCTCTTCTTCGATTGGCGACATTGTAAGACTATTGCTATCAATCTTATGATTTTTGTTACAGTGTTTGTGATTGTTGATCTCATCTCTTTGTGTGAGTAATTCTCCTTGGGCTAAGGGCTTTGGCCTAGCCATGTAGCAATTGTGCATGTGATTTATCATAGATGGGATCGTGTATTAGTTTGTATGACATGATGATTATTGTATCCTCTCTTGCCTCAATCTAAGGACTTGTCAGGTATCCAATACCCCAAGGGTTGAGCCAGGTATAGGGAGTATGAGTGATGACTGAACTACAGGTTGGGAACCTCAGTGACAGAAGCCGAAGTTGGGCGGAGGAGGTGGCGGCAGAAGCCGAAGTCGGGCTCCAAGGAACCACAGCTATAACGAACAACCGACATGGCGTTCCCTGTCACCAAGTGACGCGAGACACCGGATTAACTCCAACATAGAGGTGTGCGCTATGAAAACAATGATATATACGTGGGCCCAAAATGCTTTGGACCACGAATTCGACAAACACACTTCCTAGAAGGATTTTCTATCTCAAGACACATCCAAGCCTACGATGGTGTGGCTCGGCCAGATACTTGGCTCTAGGATTTTTTCCAGGATTGCTGCATCGCCAAAGGCGGAAACAACTTGGTCGCAACCTGATATCTCCCACTTATGTTGCGGAAGACGGCATGATCATGGCTCAAAGAACTTCCAGAGAACACCATCCACAACTGGTATGACATGCAAATCGCGTTCTTTCGTAATTTGGAAGGCACATACCGGAGGCCCTGTACGGTAGGAGACCTACAGCGTTGCACCTAGAAAGCTAGAGAAACTTGCCGAGATTACCTCAGATGATGGATTGACACTAAGAACTCATGTGAAGGAGTAAATGACCAAACTGCGACTGAAGCTTTCATTGCAGGACTCCCAATTGGTTTACTACGTCATCGCTTGAAGTGTAACAAGTTCATTGATCAGGGAGAGATGATAGAAACGGCGAGCAAGTATGCAGATGATGACGACGATGCAGAGGGATTATTGAACGCCCTGGTTGTGCCACAGTCAGCAAAACAACCAAAGCAGCAAGCTCAGAAGTGCAAGAACACCTCGAAAGAAAAACCCAACACGGAAACGGAAGTGGTCACTGCTACTTTCGGGTCTGGAGGAGGATGAGGGCGCAGCGGTGGCCACGGACGTGGTCGTGGGACATCAAGAGTCCAGGGTAGAGGAGACCAGCAACCTGGCAAAACCTATTCCTGGGCCGACATTGCCAACAACCCATGTGTGCATCACTTAGATGCCAGTGGGGGCTCGTCTCACACAAATGTCGAGTGTCGTTTTAATGATGACATCAAGAAAGATGATACCGCTCGCTACAGGGATAAGCGGAAGAAGGGAAAGAATAATCTCGAAAAAGAGAAGGAGACCAAGGAAGATTCCGACATGGAGGAAGCTAACCCTTCAAATCCCAAGCCGGATGGAAAGAAGAACTTCCCAAAGAAAAAAGACACTTACGTCACCTTCCATGGAGCTCAACCAGCTAAGGTCAAGAAGGCAGTTCTGCATGAGCTCAACGCAACCGTTTCGGCTGTCCCACAATTCCTGGACTGGTCAGAACTGGCATTCACCTTTGACCGTGCTGATCATCCGTCTAAATTGCACATGCGAGGAAAATACGCCTAAGTCATCAACCCACTTACTGATGGCTATGGTTTCTCCAAGACTCTCATGGACGGAGGCAGCAGCATCAATATTCTGTATGTCGAAACGCTACGCTGGATGCGGATCTCGGAGAAACAGCTGAATCACAACTCTGTGATCTTTCACGGAGTTGTCCCGGGAAGACAAGCAAATTCCCTAGGAGATATCACTTTGGATGTTACCTTTGGAACTCTAGAGAACTATCAGATGGAGGCACTTTCCTTCGAAGTGGTCCTGTTCAAGAGCACGTATCACGCTATATTCAGACGTTCGGCTTACTGGGCTTTCATGGCTCGTTCATGTTACATTTATAATATGATGAAAATTCCAGGTCCCAAAGGCGTGATCACCATCATGGGAGACCCGAAGAAGGCGCGAGAGTGCAAGGACGGAAATGCCGCCTTTTCTGAAGCCGTGCTGCACGCCCAGGAGTACCAGGAGATCAAGAAGACCACTGATCCATCTGAGATGCCCGCGACAAAGAAGGAGGTGACAAAGCCGAATCCGGAGTTCAAGGCATCCGAAGAGACAAAGAAGACACCATTGAAGGATGATGACCCCTCCAAGGTGACCCAGATAGGTGTAGGCCTAGATAGCACATAGGAAAGCACGCTCGTCAAGTTGCTCCAAGCAAATCAAGATATCTTCGCATGGCAGCCATCTGACATGACCGAAGTACCTAGGGAACTTGTTGAGCACTCTCTAAATGTACACCCGAACGCTAAACCCGTCAAACAGTCCCTACAATATTTCGGCGATGAAAAGCATAAGGCAATAGCTAAGGAACTAGCCCGGCTCGAGTTAACAGGATTCATAGAAGAGGTCATTCACACTGAGTGGTCGGCCAATCCTGTAATGGTCCCTAAAAAGGACACCACTGATTTAAGGATGTATGTTGATTATACTGCCTTGAACAAGGCTTGTCCCAAAGATCCGTTCGCTCTGCCTAGAAATTATCAAGTTATCGATTCTACTGTAGGCTCGGAACTCCTATGTTTTCTCGATGCATATTCCGGTTATCACCAAATCCGGGTGAAGGAATCAGACAAAGTCTAAACTTCATTCATAACCCCCTTTGGAACTTTCTATTTTTTTACGATGCCCTTTGGGCTCAAGAACGCAGGAGCTGCGTACCAGCGTACTATGCAGCGTTGCCTCCACGACCAAATCGGACGCAATGTACATGCATATGTGGACGACATTATGTTGATGTCCAAAAATAAGGAAACTCTAATTTCCAACTTGGAGGAAACGTTTGCCAATCTACGAAAATACAACATAATGCTTAACCCAAAGAAGTGTTTCTTCGGAATACAAGCCGGAAAATTGTTAGGTTTCATCGTGTCTCACAGAGGCATAGAGATGAACCGAGACAAGATTAAGGCTATACTCCATATTTCTAGGCCAACTCGCCTGAAGGACATTCAAAGACTAACTAGTTGCATTGCTACAGTCAGTCGGTTTGTAAGCCGGCTCGGTGAAAGAGCCGCACCACTCTACAAGCTCCTGAAAAAGACCAAAGAATTCTTTTGGATTGACGAAGCTGAAGCTACACTACAAGACCTGAAAGCAGTACTCTCATCTACTCCTATCCTTGCAGCACCGGAACCACGGGAACATATGTTGCTCTATCTCGCTGCGACAAACAAATTCATCTGTGTTGTCATGGTGGTGGAGAGACCAGAGGAAAATTAGGAACACTTGGTGCAGCATTCGACTTACTACCTCAGCGAGGTCCTAACTGAATAAAAGCAGCGGTATCCGCACTATCAAAAGCTGGCTTATGGTGTGTTTTTTGCATCTCGCAAGTTATGGCATTATTTTCAGGAACATCTCATTATCGTGGTGAGCACAGCTCCCATGAGAGATATAATCAACAACAACGATGCTATAGGATGCGTTGCAAAATGGGGCATAGAGCTTTCAGCTATCGACATTGAGTATAAACATCGTACAACAATCAAATCCCAAATCCTCGCTGAATTTGTCGCTGACTGGACAGAGACAACGGAAAATATGACCCTCCTAGAGTCGGAATACTGGACCTTACACTTTGACGGGTCTAAGGCGCTCGGGGGCTGGCGTGGTGCTCAAATCAACCCAGGGAGATAAACTTTTCTATGTGTTGTAGATCCACTTCACGGTAACGAATAACATTGCCGAGAATGAAGCACTGCTGCATGGAATCTGGATTGCTAAGGATATCAGCATCCGACATTTGATGTGTTACGGAGACTCGGATCTTATTGCCCAACAAGTGTCGGATATCTGTAATGCGAATAAGCACATGGCAGCATATACATCTGTCGTGGATGAACTATCTAAATTGTTCGAGGGGTTTGAGGTTCAACACATCCCTCGAACAGAAAATGAGGAAGCAGATGCACTATCTCGTATAGGCTCTACACGGAAAAAGGTCCCGGATGGCGCTTTTTGGAGCACCTCAAAGTTCCCTCTGTAAAAGGAGTAGACGAGGAATATCCGACCAAATTCGACTCGCCTTTAGTAGCAGTTCTGGCTGTAATTCCCAGCTGGACTCAACCCTACCTTGATTATTTGGTAAATAGCAAATTACCCGAAGACGAAGTTCTGAGCCGACAGATTGTTCGGCGAGCAAAATCCTATACTATAATTAGTGGTGAGCTCTCTAAGTGGAGCGTGTCTGGGGTCTTTCAGCATTGTGTATCTCCAGAAGAAGGAGTGGAAATCTTACGAGAAATCCACGAAGGCGAGTGCGGTCACCATGCTGCATCCAAATCTTTAGCGGCAAAAGCTTTCCGACACGGGTTTTTTGGCTTACAGCCAAGGCAGATGCCGAAAGGCTGGTCAAGACGTGCAAAGGCTGCCAAAAGTACGCCAAACAAGCTCACGTTTCGGCTGATCAGCTACGAACAATACCTATAACATGGCATTTTGCGGCCTGGGGGCTTGACATGGTAGGACCATTTAAACGGGCTCCAAGTGGATTTACTCATCTCTTAGTGATGGTGGATAAATTCACAAAATGGATTGAGGCTAAACCTGTCACCAGTTGTGATGTAGCAATAGCCAGAAGATTTGTCGAGGATGTCATAATCCGATACGGTTATCCGCATAGAATTATCATGGACAACAGGAGTAACTTCTCTATGGAGAGCTTGCCGAATTCTGCAATGAACAAAATATTCGGCTTGACATTGCGTCAGTCGCACATCCACAGGCTAATGGACAAGTCGAAAGAGAAAATGGTTTAATCCTACAAGGCCAAAAACTAAGACTCAAAGCACCACTACGACGAGCTACAGGGGCTTGGGCAGAGGAATTACCTTATGTGATATGGAGTTTACGAACAACTCCGAATATATCAACTGGATATACACCTTTCTTCTTGGTCTATGGTGCAGAAGTAGTTCTTCCGAGTGATTTGATTCATACTTCTCCCCGAGTTTCTACGTATATTGAAGAGGCTGCTGAAATTTCTCGACAAAATGATCACGATTTAATCGAAGAAGTTCGCGTCGTTGCCGAGATGAGATCAACAGCATATCAGTAGAAGTTACGCAAGTATCATAGCTAGAGAGTAAGAAACCAGTCTTTCAATAAGAGCGATTTGGTTCTCTAGCTTGTGCAGAAAAGAAAGCACAAACTTTCCCCAGTATGGGAATGGTCCTTTTTAGTTAGTCGAGTATTACACAATGGTTCTTACTATCTAACTGATATGCGTCCAGTCAAAGAAATACCTTCTACTAAGAAAATAAAGAGAACTGGAGGCAGTACAGACCCGGAAGAATTAGACAGACCATGGAATATTGCTCAGCTACTTCCCTTTTATTCTTAGTTTATCTTTCTTTGTAATCATATATGTGTACATGTTCAATGAGAAATAAAGTATTGGTTGCCTCATTTTTTCTGAGAAGTTTTATATTACCATCTTATTTTCAAATGATCATGTCACAGTCGAAAATCCCAGAATACTTGAAAGTACTTTATGCTCATGTTTGTTCTGGTTAAGATTTCTGATTCTAAAAATGCTACCTTTGGGTATAAATTTAAATTTTCTAGTTTGTACTTTGGTTATTTATCTGATTGCCGGATGTGGGCATTTTTTGAGTAGTGAATTGTTGCTACTGGAAGCCGGCTTTGAGTACTTCGCCAATATCCTCCAAAGATTGGTGGAAATCGTGAGGCAGGTCACCGACTTGAGTAAGCCGGTTGGTGCGAGACTCGGTGGAGGCAGAATCTAGTAAGTTCAGAGGACCTAAGCATATAATGCAAAAGCTTAAGCAAATATATCCGAACTCCAAAAGTTAGAAAAGGCAGAAATTCAGAAATGGGGAAACATACCGAAGATGACATCGTCAACTTTGGTGTTCTCTTCTCGTAGGCTCTAGAGTTCAGCCCGGAGTACCTCGGTAATGTCCTTCTCTCTGAACAAAGCATCGGTGATATCCAAGATCCTTTCATCCTAGGCCGCGATCCTTCGATCACGTTCTTCGGTGGCCATGGAAGAAGATTCAAGAACTTGAGCAATGCTCCGTTCATGATCCGCCTTCAGCTTGTCCAGCTCCCAACGTAAGTCGGTGTTCTCCACCTCTAGGGTCTTCAGGTTTTCGGCTTCTTCAATCATAGCACATGATTGCTTTACCAGTGCTTTAGGCAAAAGAACAATAGTTGAATAAAAAATCAACTATGAAATAAAGGGCAAGGTTTGAGGACTGGAATGTTTACCTTCAGCCTCATCCTTTGACACTTTCAATTGAGCATTTTCAAGACAGAGAGCTCTGATCTCTCTCCGCTTGTTGCAGATATTCTTCAACAATTCCTGGTTATACGAATTAACTTTCTGTAAGTCAGAATACCCAGAGTCAGAAGTCTACTAAAGCCTCGGGCTAATATTTTTACTAATATCATCACGAGCTTTGGGGGCTACACTAGTTCATTCTTTGGCATCATAGGGAAGCATAAATCCGGATTGTCTATCCGACTTCATACTTGGGGGCTAGAGGATATGGTATGAAATAAAGTAAAAAAGGTGAATTGGAATTCGACTTACATGATGTTCATGGGTGAGCTTGTTTAAGCTCATAGACACCTCGGTGCTAACCTTCTCGGCGAGGGTCAGTGGGATAACTAGTGGTGGCGGCAGCACACCGGTTCTTAGCCCCTCGTCGCGAAGACGGATCTACTCAAGGAATTTGGAGTACTTGACATCCTCCGCTTCTTGTGCCTCCTCCTCGGTAGTAATATTCCGGCTCTCCAAGCATTACTGCGCTAGACGTTGGATTTCCTCCATAGACTTCCGAGTAATGCCAAGCTTGGCAAGACCTGGATTGTTGAGAAGGTTTTCAGCGAAGACCTCTGCCGAGGGATCATTACCCAAAAAGGGTTCACCCTTATCAAAACCTGAGTCACCCATAGTGACGTCAGTTTGCAATCCGAGGATCGCTGGCTCTAATTGTTGAGCCAGATCTTCTACAACGGTCGGGGATGGAGTAATCTCCGGCGCCGCAGAAGGAAGAGGGGCAGGAGTCGGAGGTGTTGTGGCAGGAGAAGTTAAATTCAGCTTTGACTGGCGCAGGGGTTTCGACAAACCTCCTTTCCCCTTGCCCTCAGTGAGCTGTTTAGCTCTAGGGAGGTAATAGAATAAAAAACATTACATCTCGGAAAGAATTACGAACAAGATACAAAAACCTTGTGAGGAAAGTTACCTCTTCACAATGGGAACCTCCTTCATGCAAATAGCCAAAGTTGGAGCCTTACGCTTTCAAGTAAAGGTCTCCGGTAGTGGAATCAATTCTCCGTCATCCTGAGAAATCTCATGAGGATATCCCTCGAGAGGAGCAAGCTCCGACTCAGGGAGGTCAGGAAGTTGAAAAGAAGATATACCTCAGTATTGCGAAAAGAAACAACAATGTAAAGATGAACACATAATTTGAGTTACCGCTGGAAACTTACTGATACCACATGATCTTCAGCCGAATGCATATCCAAAGACAGCTCCGGGATTTTCTTATCGATCCGCTCCCTTATCAGCCACTTAATTTGGGACTCGTATTCTTTATCTGTGTAAGGGCGGGAGCACATCCGGAGAGTATCTTTCTTGGATGTTGTAATGGAATGCATAAACTGGTCTCCATGATGTTGAAGAGGCTGGATCTGGCGTGCCACCCAGCAGTGAACCAAGTCGGACCCCTTAAGGCCCTTGTGCTTCATAAAATATTTGATCCTCCTCTTGGCAAGAAATAGATCGTCACTGAGAGCCGGCGCATCTGCGTCCCAGGACTCTTGGGGCATGGCGGCACCATCGACAAAAGCCGGCAAAACAGTAGCTTTGCCGGGAGCAGGAATATCCTTGTGATAAAAGAAAGTGGATGGCCACTATTTCACCGACTCACTGGCCTTAATTCGAGGATAGACGCGCTCTCTCCTAACGGAAAAACTAATGGTTCCGGTAATATATGGATTACCGGCAGTGATAGAATTTCTCCGGATATGAAAATAAAATTGGAAAAGAGTGAGACTTGGCCTAGTGCCGAGGTACCCCTCGCACAAAGAAGCATACACGCTCATCTCTAAGAGAGAGTTTGGAGGAAGATGATGGAGTTGAACTTTGTAGTGCTCTATAACCTCAGAAAAGAAATCTGAGGGTGGGAAACTCAAACCTCTGTCGAGGTGGGGGCCTAAGTGCACCCGCTTGTCGGTACGAGGAGTGGGGACGGTTTGGCCGTAGCCGCTCTGCCAGTCGCCGACGCGGAGGAGCCCTTCGTTCTCCATGACGTGGAGCTTGGTGTCATCCAAGACGCAGGGGATCCAGACCCCGCAGTGACTCTCCTTCTCCGTTCTCGAAACCGTCGCTGCCATTGCCGCCACGCCGGAAGATGAGGTCACAACCATTTTCTCGTGTGCCGTTGACTTGGGATGGGCGGTGCTGGAAGATTCTGGGAGGTAGAGGAGCTCTGTTTTCGTGGGAAGCATTGGGAGGAAGGAAGCGACACAAATGCTGGTGAAGAGAAGAGGGAGAGAATCTCAACCCCTTATATCCTTCGTCCGTGCCAAGATTTGTGCAGTGTGTACAGTAACTGTGAGACGCGTCGCGGAAGGAGCTGGGTAACCCCCACGCAATATTACGCCGCCTCGATCTCCGTGTATGCATTAGGCGGACCCACCAATGGTCGTGCTGACGGGAATATCTGTTAGTGACGTGACTTGACCATGACTAGTGTCATATTACGTCAGAGACCAAGTTCCGGCTTAGTTTGAGTTTCGAGGTTGAAACCCGAATAATATATTCATAGGTATGACTCATCTGAGACCTGGATCCTATCCTTTATTTTGAAGTTTCAGGAACCCTTCAAGATTCTGCAAGCCAAGATCATGCTAGACGATGATGAAATCCGACTTTGGATATTAGAGGCTTCTAGGGGCTGTTGTTGGGGATATATTTTCCGGGTATCCTCACTGTGCCTTACTGACTATGGTGGCCCACTTCGGGTTAGATCTTTGCTTCACGGGTGCCCCAGTCAGGGAGAAGAGACGGAGTTTAGTCCGGCTACAGGAAGGCCCAGAAGACATACCGACATAGGCTTGTTAAGTTACTTGTAGTTCAAGATATACTCTGTAACCGACTCTTAGTCGTAGCCGGATAGGTCTCTCCTCTAAACCCTAGGCAGGATATCTATATAAGTCGTCCTAGGGTAAGCCTTAGGGCACCCTCAAAATAGTCTACAATCTCAACTCGCATAGGTGAAACCCTTGTAACCTATATTCCGGCTTTGCCGTATTATTGGATCGCTAGCAAGAGTAGGATCCGTCCAAAACTGGCGGATTTGAACCTAGGTAATCTTGTGTGCTCACCGTCCCGGAATACCGTACGTCTCACAACCCTCTCTTCCACACGCCTCGGGGACCCCCTCATGGCGTACTTGTCATCAATCCGACGATAGTGCTCCCTACTTGACAGATCTTTTGCATTTTCACATGACATCCCATGGGCTTGAGCCAGGGCTTGGCCCATGACATGCATGCTATGTGGCTAGAGAACAAGCCAGAATGGTGTGGAATGAAAGGAGCCCGGTGTTTAAGGCAAAGACATGTGAGAGTTGGCTTGATACCTAGCACCCACCAACGTGAGGGGCGGAACCTTAGTTGGCTTTAGTGAAGCCTGGTCATCACTTTTGAACACACGACTCAGATACAGCTCCACACCTATCAGGTGGAATCTTGAAAAAAGCTTGCATCATAGATGTAGCCACACAAAGTCACGCAAATAGGGTAAAAGTGAATTCAGTCAAGAAAAATAAAAACATAAATTAAGAAACTATCATGACAGTTAAAATTGTTCAGATGTCAATGGATTACGATTGAAAAGTAAAACTGGCTAGGGGATGGATCGGGAAGCAAACGAGAAGAAAGACGGATGGTGACAAAAAGGACGAGTTTCCCCCAAAAAATAGCATGTTATATTTATTACGTTTTGGTTGGTCTCTATCTATGACCACCAACATAAGCTTGGACCAACCTTGAGGCGATGAAGTGGCGATGTGATCACTATTAGGAAAAAGACTACCAGTAGAGTAAAAACAAGGCTATCCGTGGTGCACCCTGAGGTGCGCCATGGGTAGTGCACACGTACTCATGGCGCACTATGAGGTGTACCACATGTAGGGTTTAGGGTGTGCCACATTTAAGTTATTCGGGAAATAAAAAATTACAACACACATTTACAGAAAAACTCTAAAAAGAAAATAAAAAAGCAATCAAGTCCCGTCCCCGTAGCCTTCTGGTGCAACTCGTTCCGCTGCGGCAATCAACAATAGGGGCAGATGACAGCGAGTAGGAAATGGGCAGGCTCAGGCGATTGACAGTCGTATGCGGGCGTCGCGGGGGAGCAGAAACGGCCTGTCGTTGTAGTGCTTGGGGACGAAGACGACGTCGGGGCGGAGCACAGGAGGTCAGAGGCAAAGACGTCCATGAGGAAGAGCTCTAGGTCAAGGAGGCGGGGGCGAGCTTGAGGTAGAGGCGGTGTGCTTCAGCAGGAGAGGAAGGAGGGCATAGGGATGAGCTCCTGGTGATGGGGTCTCATGATAGAGTCTTAGGGGGACGAGATGCGCCTGATGTGAGAGGGGTGAATGGTAGCGACAAAGCGGAGATCGAGCTGGAAGCGTCGAGATCGAGCGTGTGCACGGATGGCGAGAGAAACTGCCATAAGGAGAAGGTTGGGTGCGGTGGATAAGGGATGAGAGTGCTCCCTAGGTTGCTAGTGGCATAAGTGAGGCTCTCTTGAATTTTTTTGCAACAAAATTAAAACATCTAAAACTATATTTTCTCTTTTAAAATTGAGGATTCTAACAAAAATCAAAAACAACCATAGACGATTGAATTCGGATGTACCTTTTCATGTAGATGTATTTTCATATAAAAAAATTCGATCCGATATCGTATGCAAAAGTTAGAGACGTTTTACCGGAACATAACTTTTTTTTTGCGAAATATGTCCAAATTCATGTTTTTATTTTTTCTAACAACTAGTTTACATAATATAATTATATCTCAAAGGATTTTAAAATTTAAATATTTATTTATTTTCTCTAGAACTAAAATGGCGATGGTGATTCAGGAGCCATGTGACCAATATACCAGTGACGCACCAATTTTGGTGTGCGCCACGGGTACATGGGATCAAAATCTGCCCCCACTCCACACATACCCGTGGCACACCACATACTGCTGCGCCACAAGTAGCAAATATATCCGTGGCTCATTAGTACTTCCTCCGTTTCATAATGTAAGATGTTTTAATAAAAACGATGTATCTAGACTTTTTTAGTGTATAGTTCACCCCGAATATACATACTAAAAGGGATATAGATACATTTATTTCACAAAAGCTAAAATATCTTATATTTTAAAACGGAGAAAATATATGGTGTGCCACAAATAAGAGGGGCACTCCTACCAGCCCGACCAAAATATACGTGTGGCGCAACACTTTTGACGATGTCACTTGTTTATGGTGCGCCACGGTGTACCACTTCTTTTCGTGCGCCATAAAATCCACCTATATCATTTTTCCTACTAGTGGACCATGTAGTCAAGGAGAAATTTGAGTTTTTTTACTATTGGAACTTGAGGTATCACCGCGAGTTCAGTTGGATTGACTTATCTAATGGTGGTATTCCATTAGAATTAAGGAAAATCTATTTTCATACCGGTGGTTGGCTAAACATGGCAGGAGGTGTGACGTGCTAGCTTAGGATAAAATCGAAAATTTAAAATATCTTATAGATTAAACCGTTTGTTCGATTTAAAATCCGTTTTCACCGTTGGATTAGTCGCGACAAGATCATCAAAACTAGATCCCATGTTAATATGTTCTAATAAACTTTTTCCGGATCAAACAGTTACACATCCCTAACACGTGAGTTATCCATGTCATAATATATTGTTATCCATCCTATAACACATAAGTTATCCACATATAAATGTATTGGGTAAATACGTTTTCACATACGTGTTGAGCAAATTTAGTTGAGCAAATTTAGTTAAAACAAGGTAGCCTAGGTATTAGGATACCAACGCTTTACCACCGTCAATGTGTTAGCATAGACGAGCGATGAAGACTCGATACTCTAACACCCTTCGAGTCTCCATCACCCGTACGGCACAGTAGCGGAGACGAATGATGAATCTGAATCGCTAGACTACTGGTTGCGCGTTATGCTTGTTCACTACAACTTATGATGGTGGGTGGTATGGCATAAGACGTCATTTATATATCGTATGCAAAAGGAGTTTAAATTTAATTTGTTAAAAAAATATGATTGATGTTTGACGCGGTAGCCTTTCAAAGTTTAGTCGCGCGTACGCCGCGAGAGCAACAACGAGCGATGAAGCTGAGCCACTAGAATATTTTTTATATTCTATATGTGAATAATTTTTATAGTGGTGGATAGCTTACATGTTATTTGGTGGATAATTTACATAGTGAAACCTGGATAACTCTCGTATTACCGGTGGGTAACTTTTAAAGTAAACAAAATCATGTTACCCACCCTGAACATGTGATTTATCCATGTCATAATAGTTAAGCTATCCATCTTGATACATATAAGTTACCCACCATATAAATGGTTGGGTGGAGACATTCTCGCATTCTCACGTGGGTAACTTTTATATTTGTTTCAGCTCATAAAATCTTGATTGCCCATATATTTTAATTTAGTTAATTAAAGAGCTATAAACTAGTTTAATTAAGCCACGGTAGCCTAGGTATTAGGATACCGAGGTTCCATCGCCGTCGATGCGTTTGCTGCAACGGATGATAAAGCCGAGCCGCTAGATTATTTATTGTACGTTATGTTTGTTCACCATAATTTAGATGGTCGTTGGGTGGGGTATAATACCCATTTATTATGACTCAGCGAAAGAGAATCCCAAATCGGAGGAGTTCACATTTGTGTTTTTCGCCCATGTATAAAAACTCAAACATATAGCCTATTATTGTGATAGATAACTTATGTCTTAACTGGTGGGTATACAATCTAGATTACTTACGTAATACATGTGGATAAGCTTTTGGTCCGAAAAAAGTTATCAAAACATATCAATATATGATCTAGTTTCGAAGATCTCGTCACGACTAGCCCAGTAATGAAAACGGATCACCGATCGGATAAACAATTTAAACTATAACACATTTTGAATTTTCGAATATTTCCATTAAATATCATTGACATCGGCGGTTTTGGTTTTATTTACATGCATGTAAATCTGTCTAGTTTGATTTGCCAGGTTTTTTGAATTTCACATTAAATTCTTCTTCTATTTTGCATGCACGATCTCGCTTCGGTGGGCATGCACTAAATTTTGAAAGGAATACTCGCGATTGAAGCAGCGTCGCGGGAAAAAAATTCGCTCTGGAAGGAGGCTGGTCGGAATCGGAACCCGCCAGGTTTTGCCATGCAACGAACTACCGCGGAGTAGCAAGGTCCTAGAATTAAGGAAGGAGTCTAGAAGTTGAAGAAGAAGATAAGTCAACATATTCCGATGGAAATGTGTTGCAACTTTTCCTAATTTGCATAGGAATCTTTTCTAGGTGGTTCTACACTTGTTAAAGTCGTCCAAACATCCGTGTTGACAATAAGATGGCTGCCTGAAATAAATAAAGAAATCAATTTGATCAAATTTTGTGAAGGAAGTGGTGATTTTAAGAAATTAGCGGAACTTAAAAGATTCTTGATTCAAATATTCGCACCGAGTATGCATTGGTTCTATACTTATATACGTACCTTGAAAGAAATTTAACTGATTTGGTCTACATTTTGTGAAAGAATTGTTATTTTATAAGTAGAGTAATTAGTTGAACTTACAAGATTTAGGAAGAAAACCAAAAGTGGCCGCGATAAAAGCGTCTCTTGGTGGCGCGATGGGCCGTTTTAGTTGTCGTTCCAAGGAAAAAGGGAAATTGGCAGCTGCTTGGGGTGTGCGCGCTCTCTCGCTTGGTACCGACATCCCCGGTCTCACCGCACGGCACAAGAGACCCCCGCCCCCCACCGGCGGCGGCGATGGGCAACTCGCAGGCTTCTCCCTCATCTGCCTCCTCTGCCCGCTTCGTCATGGCCTCCAGGTACCACGGCGTGCAACGAACGCCACGGCTGCTGCTGCTTCACCCCGCAGCAATTCGCTAGCCTAGTGTTGTGATCTCATCCCCCCCTCTCAATTCTTGTAGGGCCTTCTCGAAACAGGCGCTGGACGACCTCCGGGCGCACTTCGCCTCGCTCGCCGCGCAGTCGGGGACCCAGGGGCGCGCTATCTCTCGCCCCGTCTTCCTCGTAAGCTCGCACTCCGCAGAAGTCTGCAACTGGGATTGGATTCGGGTGGATCTGGGATCCAGTTTCTAATGGGGAGTGGTCCATCTTGAGCAGGAGTATTTCGGGCTACGCGGGGCGCTCGGCAATAGGCTATTCCAGTTGGTGGCGAAGGACGGCTGCGCGGAAGATGGAGTCACTTTCGAGGGTTTGATCGTCTCCAAAGTTGGTGCCCTTTTCCTGTCGTTTGATTAAATTCGTTTTATTTCGGATAAATTCGGTGGTCTTAGTGTACCCTCGCTGCATTTGTAACACAATGCAAGTTTAATGTAGTGTACGTTGATTTTGCATTTAGAAGGGGAAAATGTGTTGCTACCTAGTTTCTGTACCATATGACATTTCAGGATTTGCTAGTTAGGATTGATTTTCACTTGGTAGTATTTGGTTAGTGTCTTCTCTATTGAAATTGACCGGTAGTTTTTTATTGCCATAATTGCACTGTTAGCTTGGTTGAATACATCTGCAGACTACTTCTATTGCTTAAACCTTAGGTCTTCAGAAAGAAAAAAATTCAATCAAATTCTGTTCTTCAGTTTGAATGCTAATTTAGTCTGCTTGAAGTGACGAACTTCACATATTTGATTTATTTATTCAACACAAAGCTCTCTTCCCTATGCCAAGAATGCCATATGTCTTGCAGCGTTTTCTCCTTTATATCTCGCTGTTTAATATATCGATTTCTTTATAACAGGCAACATATGAAAGGGGCAGTCGCGATGAAGCTGATGAGTTCATTTTTCAATTGTGCGATGTTACTGGAGATGGTGTCTTAACAAGGTATTTCTTGTGTGTGCTAGCAAGAACAGATTTTAATTTTGATATGTTGGTATGGCATTAGCGAGTATTTATCTCCTGAGTTGATGATTTTGTTTATGCTTTAAAAATTTGCTACTTTGGAATACTTTTGCCAAAAGAATGTATCTCTTCTTAGATGTTCTTTTGTTTAGGCCTGTAGGTTTTACGTGATGAACCACTTACTCTTGTGTTTTCTCTTTCATGCATTGCCAGGTCTGATCTGGAATCTGTATTGGCGTCCATTCATGAAACCATTTTTGCAGAGAACAAGGAAGCCAGGGAAGGTTCAGACAATAGGACATTTGAAGCATTTCTCAATTCTGCAGTATTTTCAACGGTTGCTGAAGGGGTCTCAGAGAAGTCTATGTCATTATCAGACTTTAGAAACTGGTGTATTATCGTGCCATCAGTCAGGAAGTTCCTCGGAAGTTTGTTGATGCCCCCTGATTCAGGTATGTGTTTGTCATTCTGCAAATTTCCAAAAAAAGGAAAAAAAAACGGTGTATTCCTTGTTCTGCACTGCTGCATCATGACGGAAGTACACTCCTATTTATTGCATTTATACATGCTATAGACAGTCAAATATTTATTGCTTTAGTGTGTACATATAAAAGGGTAGGACTGGTGTTTTCTTTAAAACGTTCCTCCTCGCTCTTGAGAATTCTCCCTGTACTAACTCAATCAATAAGTAAATTTGTGGGTATTTGCACTCCCACTGTTCTGAAGCTTGTGGTCTAGTAAAAGCCATGTGCTTTTACAGGCTGTATGAAGCACCAAAGTATCTCTTATATATGTGAAAAACAAGGCACGAAGTTGATGAACGTTTTCTGATCTTGAGTACTAATTATATATGAAAATCGCCATTATCCAGAGTTTCAAGGCCGTAGCAAATCAAATAATTAGAGTGACAACTGTTGTCAGTTCTAGACTTTCAGTTACAAATATCCCAGCCTGTTATCTCTCTCAAATACACTTTGGTGCCTATCATACTTGAGCGGATGTATGCTAGGCTTCTATTGCAGTTCTGATTATAGGGTATTTCTTAATCTGAAATTACGTGTACCTTGGTTATTGTTGTTGAAGATTGAAGACATGATGCTGCTGCTAAGAGGCTAAATATGCATATATGCCTTCAGTTATACTACCTCTGTTTCACAATATAAGCCTTTTTAGCAAGCTAAAACAGCTTTATAAAAAGTCTTATATTATGGAATGGAGGTAGTACATATCAACAATCTATGGTCTGTCTTCAGTAACACATTTAAAAAAAAACACTTCAACGATCTATGACCCAATTGAGTAAACATGCTACATATAGGCTATTCAACTGTTCCCTTTGAATAGGATAGCAAAAGGTTGCAACTGGAATTCTTGAATGAATATATGACTCAAGTTTGTGAACTTCCTATTGGGCAGCGATAAAAGAGAGGGCAGGAAATCAGACTGGTATTTGTGCTACCATGGGCACCAGCATGACATACAAAGGGCATGTACTTGGCAGTGCTAACTTCCCATTGCACAGAATAGTCTGAGCGTTGCCAACAAGGCACATGGTGTTGGCTACTCTGCTGGAATAAGTTGGTCCGTGGCTCCAGATGACCTTGGCATCGGAAGCCTTTATTACTCTACCTGAAGATTTACCTGTCAGCATGTACATGAGAGCCTCTCTCTTTTATAATTTATGAGAGCATCTCTCTGTCTTTATTCGCGTTTAGTTGTTCCAAGTGACTAAGTGAGCCTAGAAACATCGTTCTTATCCCATCTCATTGGTGATCTAACACTTATGCTTTCACCTTTAAAAAATGTCATTAGGTTTCTGTGTATGCTATCTTTATTTAAATGTTTGTTCCTCTAGTATGTTGCAAGTGTTTAAGTTGTTCAATCTGAATAGAAATCTGTATCCTCTGTTCTCAGAACAAAATGAATCTGATCATAGAAATGGGAAAGCCAGCCCTATCTTTGATGTTCATGATATATTTCCGCATGCGTTTATTGAGTTCTATTATTCTGTAGGCAGAGCTGGCTTCCAAGTACCGGTTCTTCACTATCCAGAAAACACCTCCTCTGAGTTGCTACTTTTAAATAAACAGTATGCTTGGCATATAGGAGGTGGCTTTTCTCAACATGACGTGCAAGAGTGGAGGCTTCTATATCACAGTTCTCTACATGGACAAAGTTTCAGCACTTTCTTAGGGAAAGTAACGTGAGTACTCTTCAGAATTATAGATGTGCTGGTGATTTCTAAGGCCCAATTTTTAATTAAGTCTTAATTACGAAGGTTTATTATGTAATGCATTGAAACTACTTTTCTACCCTTAAGTCATGATGATTTAAGAAAATATCCAAATATCCTGCATTGTAAAATAGTTATTTTGATGACAGTGCTCACTTTAAATAGTTATATATGGGGACCAAGCTTGCCAACCCATGCCATGACAGTCCTTTATGTGAAGTTTTTTTCACTGGATACATAATTGTGTGCATGTTTCTTATTTTATAGGAATGGCGATGCACAGACGGTTCTAGTTATTAAAGATACAGAAGGTTCCATTTATGGTGCATATGCATCACAACCATGGGAAAGGCACAGTGATTTTTATGGTGACATGAAGACATTCCTTTTCAAATTATATCCCGAAGCGTCCATTTTTCGCCCTACAGGAGCAAACAAAAATTTACAATGGGTATGCCTATCTTCTCTTATTTCCTTAATGTATTGTCATTCATCATCTCGAAAGCAGTGATTTTACATCTCAGCTCATTTTGACAGTGTGCTACAAACTTCACCTCTGAAAACATTCCGAATGGTATCGGCTTTGGAGGCAAGCCACATCACTTCGGCCTTTTTCTGTCTGCTGGTTTCGATCAAGGGCACTCATTTACCTCCAGCACATTCACCGGTCCTGCCCTTTCCAACACAAACAGATTCAGGCCAGAAGTTATTGAATGTTGGGGGATACAAGTTAAGGGATCACTTGATGAAAAACCAGAACTTGTCAAGGGTACAGTTCTTGAGAGATTCAAGGAGGATCGGAACATGCTGAAGCTGATTGGTATGGCGAGTGCGAGTGACTGATGACTGAAAAATCTCAATAGCAGACATTTGGAGATCTGTACAGCACAATTTTATGGGAAATAATACACAGATTTTCGTATATATGATCATTGGTCCTGAGTTTTAGCTCTTTGAACATTTTGTTTCATCCAGAGTGACACGGGTATAGCTGCATGGAGTTGTTGCTTTGTACTGTATAGGGAGCAAAGGGAGGAACTGACTGGTCGTTTGTCAAAATTGATCTTCCAAGCTGGCAGCTGTAAGTGATGAATGTAATGTGCTTCAGAATTATATCGGTGTAACATGGATTTAGGTGGACAAAAAATAATTTGATACTCTGTAGTTCCATTTTGTACTTTGTGTGTTGCGACGTATCACTGACTAGCTGCTGCTGCTATACCGAGATTGTATGTACTGTATATTGGTGAATTTTAGCAAATCCTATTTAAGATCCCAAAATCTTAAGTTAATCATATTATATTTTTGAGATAATAATATTGTGCAACTGCGAATGCTAAGTTTATAACATAGTTTGAGATCATAATGTTGTTGTCCTCTGCTCCAGCAAGTGATTCTCCCCCGTGTGTGTCGCAATCTCTGTGTTCCCTGTTGCTGGTGCAGCGGAGATGCAGCATTATGTGCTGACTTTCAGTGCTACTGGTACAGACAGGTGGGTGGGTAGAGATAAAGCTATACTAGTTCCTTGCATCTATGTGATTTTAGTGGACAATTGTGCTATTTTTGCGGCGATGCAAGAGGGATATTTTGGATGATGATGAGGCATGCTGCACATAGAATTTCACTCAACATCTTCTGGCACAATCTTGATATACTTTTTTTTTCCGGTAAAATGGAACTTCATTAAGCAGGAAGGATTTCAGAGATGTCAAGTTCGTGTCCTGGCGAACAGGAACCGAACGTGGCTTATCTTAATGTAATATCTTCACTTGATTTATGACTTGTACCAAACCTGTAGGTTTATAGCAGATAAATATCCAAAACTGTTCGTCCATACTGTTCTACACTATAGTACGTGGATATTTATGGGCTCCGCATTGTTAGTCTTGTGACACCCAACACTTGGTACGCATCTTAGCTTTACCATGTCAACCAACTTCTAGTTTAAGTAGCTCTTGGAATTCATGAAGCACTACGTACTAGTCATTGGTAATTCATTTTAGCTAAATGTCCTATAAAATGTGTGATAGCTCACAAGCCAATTATAGGCTCAACGCGATTGATATATTGGTAGATTGATTGATCTTTGGTATAGTCTGAGCGCCTAACCTCCCCGGGTTGTCTAAGTGCTTCTATCTTTGGCTTGTTCATATCCACATAATCTGATGGAATCATCACATTGCAAAGACTGTAATGTTAGCACAGTGATAGTATTAGACCATGCAACCGGAGACACCATATGCTCAGAGTGCGGCCTTGTATTGGATAGTCATTACGTTGATGAGAAGCCTGATTGGCGTAGTTCAACCCACTTTGCATCCAAAGATGATAACCAGGGCCCCATATCCACTGTAGTCTCTACTAACGATCTTAGATCAAAACAGAATTCTACCGCTGCTGTGAGACTAGAGCAAAGAACATTTGATCACCACCACTCTCTTCGCGGCAATATACAGAAGAGTGTTGATTTTTCTTCTCATCAACCTGACACTGCGTTTCATTACATAGCTGATATGGCTGACAGGTAAATTTATATCCTTATGCTTTCTCAGAATACAATTCACATCCTTATGTAAGCCTTAGTTGAAATATTTTTTAGTGGTATGGGTGGCATCTTTATTTATTCGAATCATCTATTATGTATATGTGTAAACTTTAAGCTAGTTCAATATCATCACCTGTCCTATGTTTATTGCAATAGTCCTTTTTTGTGGTATATTATCACACAACTAAGAGTAAAAAATACATTTTTAATAGGTTGGGCATTGTTGATAGCATAAAGCTTGAAGCAAAAAATCTGTACATGAAAGCAAACGATCTTAAGCTGTTCAATATAAGGAAGAAAAATTCAGTCTGTGCTGCTTGCTTGTACATAGCATGCAGGCAAGCAAACAAGGCTCGAACTATAAAAGGTACAAAAATCATTAAGAACATTTATTGGACAGTATTTCATAGTATATTATTGGTAAGCTTATTAAATTTCCCTTATATAATAACCAGAGATTTGCACCGTCACAAATGGAGTTACGAAGAAAGAGGTTTCTCGAGCAAAAGATTTACTAGTACAACATATTGAAGAGAAAAAGGGTGTATGCATGGAGATCAATAGTATTCGTCCTAGAGACCTTGTGGTAGTTGTTTCTTACTTACTTCGTACCTAACTAATGGCGATGAATATTTTCATTTATTTCCGATGAGAATATAGCAAATAATAGAAATACATTTAGGCTAATCATTTTGTTAACTCTTTACCCTATTATTCACAACTTTGCAGCGTCGTTTTTGTTCAACACTTGGCATGTCAAATCAAGCAATTCAAGCTGCGGAAGAAGCAGCGAATCGGGTGGAGAGACTTGATATAAGGTATTTACTGTTAAGTATATACATTACATGATTTAATCATGTATGTCAACGTGGACCAAACAGTCTAAGATTTGAATTTACTGCGAGACATGCCAATGATGCATGGATACTGTATCTTAAATTATCGAACTGGATTAATTGTGAAATAGATAATTCTTTATGTTTGGGTTAGCATTTTTTCCATTCCAATATTGTATGTTTATAGCTCAATTACATTTCCAGGAGGAATGCTATATCAGTTGCTGGAACTATAATATACTTAATATCAGAGTCTTCTACTGAATCACGCGATAAAGTTGCAATTAAAGGTAGTTGATTGTCATCATACAGTATTATGTCTGCATGATCTCTTTGAGTATTTGAATTCTAACCAGATTTTTTTTCCAGATATATGCTTAGTAGCGGGATTAACAGAAATCACCATTAGATATTGTCATAGAGAACTCTGTGGTTATGCTTCATGGCTCCTGGAAACCTACTCAACTGCAAAGAAAAAACAAATGTTGTCTTTAGCGCTCGGCCAATTATTTATATTTTATAGTTTAAAACATGATATGACTAATGTTCAATTGTATTTCTATATTAAATATATGCATAAATTATGTACCCGTTTTATCAGTTAAAACTCTGATTGTTTAATGTAACAAACTAACAATTCAACATCGTAGTTTTTTCACAAATATTGTCAGCATACATAGAAAAATCAAATTTATATGTGTGGCTAACCACGTGCTGCTCTAATGAAGGAATAGTGAAAACGTTTCAGGCTCGGTACGGTTGCATTCGATCTTCGTCGCTGGTTACTCATGTACAAGGCCCTGTCCTTCGGCTAGTTGGCGTGTACCATCTCTATTGTTGCCTTAAACTCTCACATTTCTGGTGTCTGAAGCTAGAAATAGGAATGAAAGATGTAACATGTGCAGTCGTCTATTCGTGTTTAATTTCTTTCTCGTATGTTGTCCAAAACAGAAGAAGTCGGTGCCTGGCGCTAGCGAGTTTTGGTAAAGTTTAGTGTGCCAAACAAAGGGAATGTAAGCTGAACCATTGGATAATAAGGTGTTGCATCTCGTTGGTCATTTGGGCGTGTTTGCTTCCTTGTGCCCTTTTGGCGCACCTGGGGATCAGGGCTCCGCGGAAGCTGCACGCACCAATTCAAGCTGTCATGCCTAAAGGACATTTGGTTTGGTTGCCCACATTCAATATTCTTGGGGTCATTGGAGAAGACAAACCCCCATTTGTTTGCCAGCCTTTTTATGTGTTTTCGGTAGTTGCTATTCGTTTGATAAGTTGCATTCAACCTGATAGCCTTATCTCCTAGACGGTGTGGTGAGCTTACCCATCACAAGAACACAACAGACATCAAGGTTCAGACAATTGCAATTCAGAGAACAACAAGCTTAGTAATGGTGCCACATAGTCTAAACAACCACGATGTTTGTATTGTAGCACGAGCTCACGAACAACTTTCCGTGATGCGGCACTACTTCATCATCAAACTGAGTGGTTATAACCGAATATCACCTCCCAAAATATACAGACCAGGCACAAGTTTTGATCAAGTCTAGCTACTCTAAAATATACACCATAGTAGTCATCATCTGGGGCAACACCAACACTATTCCCCCTCCAGTAGCACAACCGGTTACTCATAGTTAGTGTTTGTTAAGGAAGGATGTGAACTAGTTCATCATGAGTTCAGGGATCATAAAAAGATGCCTGTTGGCATGTGCCTTGTGCTCCATCAGGTGGCTAAGAGCATGGTGTATGGCAACTGGAGAGACGGGCGTTGTGGAAATACGATCACCGTAGATCACCTTCGAGCATTTTCTAAATGTTCCTATTGATCAACATGGTATCCTTCGGGCGAACCTACGCGAGAACAAAATTAGCTTTTAGTAGTGCTCATCCTAGTGCAAATTTTTGTAGTAGTGCAGTAGTGCAAATTTATGCCAACCTTAATGTGTTCATAGTAGTTCTCATCGTCCATCATGACAGCAGACTTCTCTTCCACCCAGCGCACGGTTTCGAGCCTTCTCAACTTATTAAGCACCTGAACCCACTTAGCTCTCCAACGCCTCAAATGGTTATATATCTGATTAAGGGTAACTCTCCGGCCATAGTACTTGAATACATCATCTGCAATAGCTCTCATGTACTTTTTTTTGAATTCCTGGTCCATGTAAACCCCTATCCCGATGATCTGACAAACTCTGTTCAGGATGAACGTGAACAAAGAAGCTGGCCATGTCATGGCGTTCTTATTCCGCGTGAACTTGTAAGGCATCGGCCTATAGCGCAGAGGCATCGCCGCAGTTGTTGAGAGATCAGGGAAGGTCGGCTTATCTATTAGCCAGTCCTATGATGCCAATCAAACAACCATAATAAGCATGATATGTTCCCTACACTACACAACAATCTGCTATGGAACCTAAGCAAGAACCATATACTACCGTACTGTCGTCGAATTGATGACAAGTACGCCATGAGGGGGTCCTCGAGGCGTGTGGAAGAGAGGGGTGAGAGACATACGGTATTCCGGGACGGTGAGCACACAAGTTTACCCAGGTTCGAATCCGCCAGCTTTAGACAGATCCTACTCCTGCTAGCAATCCAGTAATACGGCAGAGCCGGAATATGGGTTACAAGGGTTTTGCCTATGCAAGTTGAGATTGTAGACTATTGTGAGGGTGCCCTAAAGGCTTACTCTAGGACGGATTATATAGATATCCGGCCTAGGGTTTACAGGAGAGACCTATCCGGCTGCGACTAAGAGTCGGTTACAGAGTACATCTTGAACTACAAGTAACTTAACAGGCCTATGTCGGTAAGTCTTCTGGGCCTTCCCGTAGCTGGACTGGACTCCGTCTCTTCTCCTTGACTGGGCCGCCCGTGAAGCAAAGCTCTAACCTGAAGTGGGCCACCCTGGTTAGTGAGGCACAGTGAGGATACCCGGAAAGTATATCCCCAACAGCAGCCCCCGGAAGCCTCCAAGATCCAAAGTCGGATTTCATCATCGTCTAGCTTGATCTTCGGCTTGTAGAATCTTGAAGGGTTCCTGAAACTTCAAAAGAAAGGATAGGATCTGGGTCTCAAATGAGTCGGACCTATGAATATATTATTTGGGTTTCCAGCTTGAATTCAAACTAAGCTGGAACTTGGTCTCTGACGTAATCTGACACTAGTCATGGTTAAGTCACGTCACTGACAAACATTCCCGTCATCACGACCATTGGTGGGTCCGCTTGTTGCGGAACTGAGGCGTCGTTTTAATGCGTACACGGAGATTAAGACGGCGTAATCATCTCGTGGGGGTTACCCAGCTCCTTCTGTGACGCGTGTCACGGTTACTGTACACACTGCATGAATCTTGGCGCGGATGAAGGATATAAGGGGTTGAGATTCTCTCCCTCTTCTCGTCACCAGCATTTGCGCCGCTTCCTTCCTCCCAATGCTTCCCACGAAAACAGAGCTCCTCTGCCTCCCTAGAATCTTCCAGCGCCGCCCATCCCAGGTCACCGGCCCACGAGAAAATGGTTGCGACCTCATCTTCCGGCGCGGCGGCGACGGTAGTGACGGTTTCAGCAGTAGAGAAGGAGAGTCACCGCGGGGTCTGGATCCCCTGCATCTTGGATGACACCAAGCTTTGCGTCGTGGAGAATGAAAGGCTCCATCACGCCGGCGACTGGCAGAGCGGCTACACCCAAACCGTCCCTACTCCTCGCGCCGACGAGCGGCTGCACTTCGGCACCTACCTCGACAGAGGTTTGAGTTTCCCACCCTCAAATTTCTTTTCTGAGGTTATAGATCACTACAGAGTTCAACTCCATCATCTTCCCCCGAACTCTCTCTTAGAGATGAGTGCGTATGCTTCTTTGTGCGAGGGGTACCTAGGCATTAGGCTGAGTCTCTCTCTTTTCCAGTTTTATTTTCATATCTGGAGAAATTCTATCACTACCGGTAATCCATATATTACCGGAACCATTAGTTTTTCTGTTAGGAGAGAGCGCGTCTATCCTCGGATTAAGGCCAGTGAGTCAGTGAAACAGCGGCCATCCACTTTCTTTTATCACAAGAATATTCCTGCTCCCGGCAAAGCTACTGCTTTGCCGGCTTTTGTCGACGGTGCCGCCACGCCCCAAGAGTCCTGGGACGTAGATGCGCTGGCTCTCAATGACGATCTACTTCTTGCCAAGAGGCGGATCGAATATTTGATGAAGCACAAGGGCCTTAAGGGGTCTGACTTGGTTCACTGCTGGGTGGCATGCCGGATCCAGCCTCTTCAACATCATGGAGACCGGCTTATGCATTCCATTACGGCGTCCAAGAAAGATACTCTCCGGATCTGCTCTCACCCTTACACGGATAAAGCATACGAGTCCCAAATCAAGTGGCTGATAAGGGAGCGGATCGAGAAGAAAATCCTGGAGCTGTCTTTGGATATGCATACGGCTGAAGATCTTGTGGTATCGGTAAGTTTCTAGCAGTAACTCGAATTATCTGTTCATCTTTACATTGTTGTTTCTTTTCGCAATACTAAGGTATCTTTTCTTTTTAGCTTGCTGACCTCCTCGGGTCGGAGCTTGCTCCTCTCGAGGGATATCCTCTAGAGACTTCTTAGGACGATGGAGAATTGATTCCACTGCCAGAGACCTTTACTCGAAAGCGTAAGGCTCCAACTCTAGCTATTGGCACGAAGGCGGTGCCCATTGTGAAGAGGTAACTTTCCTCACAAGGTTTTTGTATCTTGTTCGTAATTCTTTCCGAGATGTAAAGTTCTTTGTTCTATTACCTCCCTAGAGCTAAACAGCTCACCAAGGGCAAGGGGAAAGGAGGTTCGTCGAAACCCCTGCTCCAGTCAAAGATGAATTTGACTTCTCCTGCCACAGCGCCTCCGACTCCTGCCCCTCAGCCTTCTACGGCGCCGGAGATTACTCCATCCCTGACCATCGTAGAAGATCCAGCTCAACAAGCAGAGCCAGTGATCCTCAAATCGCAAAATGACGTCACTATGGGTGACTCAGGTTTTGATAAGGGTGAACCCTTTTTGGGTAATGATCCCTCGGCAGAGGTATTCGCTGAAAACCTCCTCAACAATCTAGGTCTTGCCAAGCTTGGCATTACTCGGAAGTCTGTGGAGGAAATCCAACGGCTAGCCCAGCAATGCTTGGAGAGCCGGAATATTAGTGCCGAGTAGGAGGCATAAGAAGCGGAGGTCGTCAAGTACTCCGAACTCCTTAAGCAAATCCGTGTTCGCGACGAGGGGCTGAGAACCGGTGTGCTGCCGCCACCACCAGTTATCCCGCTGACCCTTGCCGAGAAGGTTAGCACCGAGGTGTCTATGAGCGTAAACAAGCTCACCCATGAACATCATGTAAGTCGAATTCCAACTCACCTTTTTTTACTTTATTTCTTATCATATCCTCTAGCCCCCAAGCATGAAGTTGGATAAACAATCCGGATTTATGCTTCCCTAGGATGCCAAAGAATGAACTAGTGTAGCCCCCAAGGCTCGTGCTGATATTAATAAAAATATTAGCCCGAGTCTTTAGTAGACTTCTGACTCTAGGTATTCTGACTTACAGAAAGTTAATTCGTATAACCAGGAATTTTTGAAGAATATCTGCAACAAGCGGAGAGAGATCAGAGCTCTCCGGCTTGAAAATGCTCAACTGAAAGTGTCAAGGGATGAGGCTGAAGGTAAACATTCCAGTCCTCAAACCTTGCCCTTTATTTCATAGTCGAATTTTTGATTCAACTGTTGTTCTTTTGCCTACAGCAATGGTAAAGCAACCATGTGCTATGATTGAAGAGGCCGAAAACCTGAAGACCCTAGCGGTGGAGAACACCGACTTACGTCAAGAGCTGGACAAGCTGAAGGCGGATCATGAACGAAGCATTGCTCAAGTTCTTGAATCCTCTTCCATGGCCACCAAAGAACGTGATCGAAGGATCACGACCCAGGATCAAAGGATCTCGGATATCACCGATGCTTTGTTTAGAGAGAAGGACATTACCGAGGCACTCCAGGTTGAACTCTAGAGCCTACGAGAAGAGAAGACCAAAGTTGACGATGTCATCTTCGGTATGTTTCCCCATTTCTGAATTTCTGCCTTTTCTAACTTTTGGAGTTCGGATATATTTGCTTAACCTTTTGCATTATATGCTCAGGTCCTCTGAACTTACTAGATTCTGCCTCCACTGAGTCTCGCACCAACCGGCTTACTCAAGTCGGTGATCTGCCTCACGATTTCCACCAATCTTTGGAGGATATTGGCGAAGTACTCAAAGTTCTAGACATGCATAGAATGTCTGGCTTTGAAGTGTGAGACAAGGCCAAGGAGATGCCTCAGCTCATCTAGGGCTGGAACATGTCCTACGCGCGAACCGCAGCATAGAACACTCTCACCATGGTTATGAGCCACCATGGAAGCATGGAAATCTAGCAAGTAACCAGAGGGTATTTTACTGTGGATGAAGACGGACAAGAGCAGGACATGAAAGCAATCATGGACTCCTATGCCGGATATGGGTGCTAGTAGCTAACTTGACCAGCTACGACACTCCTTTCTTTACTCGCATGGAGACGCCTCCTCCGCCTGCCGTAGTAACAGCAGAAGTCTCCGACGATGAACAAACTGTTTGGGATTTGAACGTCTCGGAAAGATATCAAGGCGAGGCCGATGTCTCTAGTGAGCAGGCAACTCCTACCTCTCCCCCTGCATCGTAGAGTATCAGAAAAAACAATGTGTTATTCTGAAAACAATTTGGGTTATAAATAAGTAGTATAATACTTTTCCTAGTACTAAGATTTGTTATTTCTATTTAGCACTTTTGGCTTTAATTTTATGTGCCTGGAATGTTTACATAAGCACTTATGTTTTTTTTCTATACTTACCGTTTATCTGGCTTTCCTCCTCGTCCCTTTCGTGAGTCGGCCAACTTTCAGAATGGATACTTTGCCGAGCAACGGAGCTCAATTGCTAAACCAGTTTAAACTCGGAAACAAAGCCGGCTTCCAGTAGCAACAATTCACTACTCAGAAAATGCCCGCATCCGGCAATCAGATAAATAACCAAAGTACAAACTAGAAAATTTAAATTTATACCTAAAGGTAGCATTTTTAGAATCAGAAATCTTAACCAGAACAAACATGAGCATAAATTACTTTCAAGTATTTTGAGATTTTCGACTGTGACATGATCATTCGAAAATAAGATGGTAATATAAAACTTCTCAGAAAAAATGAGGCAACCAATACTTTATTTCTCATTGAACATGTACACATATATGATTACAAAGAAAGATAAACTAAGAATAAAAGGGAAGTAGTTGAGCAATATTCCATGTTCTGTCTAATTCTTCCAAGTTTGTACTGCCTCTAGCTCTCTTTCTTTTTTAGTAGCAGGTCTTTCTTTGACTGGCCGCATATCAGTTAGATAGTAAGAACCATTGTGTAATACTCAGCTAACTAAAAAGGGCCCTTCCCATACTGGGGAAAGTTTGTGCTTTCTTTTCTGCACAAGCCGGAGAACCAAATCGCCCTTATTGAAGGACCGGTTTCTGACTCTCTGGCTATGATACTTGCATAACTTCTACTGATAGGCTGTTGATCTCATCTCAGCAACGACACAAACTTCTTCGATTAAATCGAGATCATTTTGTCGAGAAATTTCAGCATCCTCTTCAATATACGTAGAAACTTGGGGAGAAGTATGAATTAAATCACTCGGAAGAACTGCTTCTGCACCATAGACCAAGAAGAAAGGTGTATATCCAGTTGACCTGTTCGGAGTTGTTCGTAAACTCCATATCACAAAAGGTAATTCCTCTGCCCAAGCACCTGCAACACGTCGTAGTGGTGCTATGAGTCTTGGTTTTAGGCCTTGTAGGATTAAACCATTTTCTCTTTTGACTTGTCCATTAGCCTGCGGATGTGCGACTGACACAACGTCAAGCCGGATATTTTGTTTGTTGCTGAATTCGGCAAGCTCTCCCATAGAGAAGTTACTCCCGTTGTCCATGATAATGCTATGCGGATAACCGTATCGGATTATGACATCCTCTACAAATCTTCTAGTTGTTGCTCCATCACAACTGGTGATGGGTTTAGCCTCAATCCATTTTGTGAATTTATCCACCATCACTAAGAGATGAGTAAATCCACTTGGAGCCCGTTTAAACGGTCCTACCATGTCAAGCCCCCAGACCTCAAAAGGCCATGTTATAGGTATTGTTCGCAGCTGATCATCCGGAACGTGAGCTTGTTTGGTGTACTTTTGGCAGCCTTTGCACGTCTTAACCAGCCTTTCAGCATCTGCCTTGGCTATAAGCTAGAAAAAACCGGGTCAGAAAGCTTTTGCCACTAAAGATTTGGCTCCAGCATGGTGACCACACTTGCCTTCGTGGATTTCTCGTAAGATTTCCACTCCTTCTTCCGGAGATAGACAACGCTGAAAGACCCCAGACACGCTCCGCTTATAGAGCTCACCACTAATTATAGTTTAGGCTTTTGCTCGTCGAACAATCTGCCGGCTTAGAACTTCGTCTTCGGGTAATTTGCCATTTACCAAATAATCAAGGTAGGGTTGAGTCCAGCTGGGAATTACAGCCAGAACTGCTACTAAAGGTGAGTCGGATTTGGTCGGATATTCCTCGTCTACTCCTTTTACAGAGGGAACTTTTAGGTGCTCCAAAAAAGCGCCATCCGAGACCTTTTTCCGTGCAGAGCCTATACGAGATAGTGCATCTGTTTCCACATTTTCTGTTCAAGGGATGTGTTGAACCTCAAAACCCTCCAACGATTTAGGTAGTTCATCCACGACAGCTCTATATGCTTCCATGTGCGTATTTGCATTACAGATATCCGACACTTGTTGAGCAGCAAGATCCGGGTCTCCGTAACACATCAAACATCGGATGCCGATATCCTTAGCAATCTGGATTCCATGCAACAGTGCTTCATACTCGGCAATGTTATTCGTCACCGTGAAGTGGATCTACAACACATAGAAAAGTTTATCTCCCTAGGGTGATTTGAGCACCACGCCAGCCCCCGAGCGCCTTAGACCCGTCAAAGTGTAAGGTCCAATATTCCAACTCTAGGAGGGTCATATTTTCCGTTGTCTCTGTCCAGTCAGCAACAAAGTCAGCGAGGATTTGGTATTTGATTGATGTACGAGGTTTATACTCAATGTCGAAAGCTGAAAGCTCTATGCTCTATTTTGCAACGCGTCCTGTAGCATCGCTGTTGTTGATTATATCTCTCACGGGAGCTGTGCTCACCATGGTAATGGGATGTTCCTGAAAATAATGCATACATGAACTTTTTAATTTGTTTTCACATATTATAACATATTTGCATCATATTTAGTAGTTATTATCAATGTTCTTAATGATTTCGAGGATTTTATAAATAATCCCCTCTCCTCTGGTTCTGACTCAGTCTGGCAAAAAACACCTTCTATTAGTATTTTTGACATTACAAGAGCTACGAGACTCCAAAAAGGGCAAGGTCAGAGAGCACGCTTCAAAAATTTCGAGGAGCATATAGAAGGATAAAGAAGGTCATGAGGAGCTTAATGGGATGGGAAAGAGGCCCACTTCCATGGGATCCTACCTAGGCCACGCCACCAACCCTCTTTCTCACCTTGTTGCTCGGATGTCATCGATTTCACCGCAATCCTCTTCGTCTTGACCTAAAACCTTCTAGAAAAGGGTCCCTGACATGATCTCAGAACATACGGAGGCGGAGATTGAAAACACATAAAGAGAGAGTCTGCAAGTTGCCGCTGCCGAAGATCGGAGGGGGAAACACTGTCAGAATCGCCTCCGGTGGGCTCCACCCCCCTCCGGCCTGGTCACCACCAACATCTACAGCAACATCCTTCTCATATCCCTACTGTAATCTCTTGGCAAACATGATGTGTGGTGCAATATATTGTTTTTCCCATGATCTATTATATCTCTATATCTATGTTTGTGTAGTGACTTGTTTATGGAAATTGTGAAATAGTTTATTGTTGGTTGCATAAACATATATGTTATCTTCTATGATGATATTTGTACTAATATATGAGTGCAAACATATGTTGGGGGAATACATAAAGGTTGTCACCGTTGCATGATGATATGAGGAGGGATAGTCAGAGTTTTCTAGAAAACCGAATCCCAAGTCTTTTATTTGCATGTTATATTAATACATGGTTAATTAACGAGATATATAACTATGGGGACCCTAATTCTAAATGCGGTGGTTAGACTTTATGTCTTGATAATTCCCTTGTTTTCTCTTAATTGGCCTTGGGATCAATTACTAGGGGTGTACTTGCTCATGTATATGGATGCACCTATCTATGGCTCCTCTCTAGAAGAAACAATAAAAAGATTATCCATGTGCTTCACTAATTGTGACAACCAAATGAATGAAATAAAAATTTGCCTAAACACTTGATCCCTTGAGTTATCCACCTTTACTTTTACTTGCCTTACTGCTTTACTTGCAATAGTTTACTTCTTGTATTTACTTTCAACACTTTACCATTCTCTAGTTAATAGTAAAAACAATCCTACACACTATAGTTCATTTCTTTGCACGAAGGGCCATATAAGTGGGTTATAGGGCTTTAGAGAATAGATAGTTTACCTTTAGCTCCTCGTGGGTTTGACACTCAAATACTTATCAAATTGTTCTACAATGATTCCCTGCTCTTGGGGATTATCAAGTACTTTTCTGGCGTCGTTGTCGGGGAGCGTAGCGCTAAGCTTCTATTCTCGTTTGCATTGCTAGTTTACTTTCAGTACCTTGCATATAAAACTGAAACTAAAAAAATTATAAAATGGAAAATATAAAGAATGCTCTTGATATGTCTACTAGTTTAGATGTAAATGACTCTTTGCAAAATTATTTGAATGGTGCTATGATTACTAAGAAACATAGAGAATCATATGAAGGCAAACAAATAGAAACTATCATGAGTATGTTAAATCGTATTGCGAAGGACTTGCTTAAAAATCAACATGATATAACTTGTTGCTCTAAATATAAAGTTACACACTTTGAATTCCAATGTATGTACCATGAAGAATATGTAAATGCATCTTATGATAGAGGTAATTATGCTCATCTAGGGATGGAACAAGTAGAGCAACTTGTTACTTTTATGGCAGCCTATGACTTAAAAACTTTTATAGATGAAAATGATGAAATTAGTGTTGTGGATAGAAAGCATGAAATTTTGATTTATCTTACCCTTGATACTTGCATAACTGAATTCTCTAAAATATATATGTTGTTGACTATAATGGGAGGAGCACTGCTTCCCAAGAGAGCATTAATGTTTTGTAGGAAGAGGATGATAAAAGCATAAGATTTGGGATATACATGCAACCCTAATAAGATGACAAAGAAGAACAAATGGATGAAGAATGGAGTAGCTAGCCATATCCTACTCCCAACAATGGTATCATACAAATTCCCATGAACAACCCTTCCATTACTATTTCATGTAATGATGATCCTTCATTTCCTAGTAGTCCTCTATGTGGAACAATTGAGTCTAATATATGGTAGGATGAAAGTGATATTGCTGAGTTAGATGATCCCTTATGCTTAGTAGATGACAAGTCTTCATGTGGTGATTTTTATTCAAAACTATATGATTGATTTTTCTTTTGATGCTTGCAAATATTATGAAAGAGGAGGATATGAGAGCCCTCTTTATGTTTCTAATTTGTTTAAAATGCAAGATACTGATCATTATATGAATTATCTACTACAAAATATCTGCTATTTATTCATATATAAAATTCCAATGCATAGGAAGAGAGTTAGAGTTAAATGCTAATGGTTATGTGCTTTTTGGTGTCCTCCATATGCTTTCAAATACTATTCAATTTTATCACACCTTGGTATCTTTTTAATATGTAAAATAAATTTATCTACTACTATATAACAATTAGTTCAATATTTTAACTAAATAAAATTTGGGAAAGTAAAAGAGAAGATTAATAGTGAAGAAGTTGGGGTCAACCTTGAACATGTGTTGTTCATGCCAATGGAACCATTGAAAACTCTACATCATTAAAACTTTTCTCATAAAAAAATAAAAAGAGTGTCTCCTTGTATACATTTCATTCTTGAATAAATTGGTTTCCTAATAATAAGTGAGTTTGTATCTTGGTTGAAACTATTATTTCATCTGTTTTAAAGAACTAACCATTTTGTAGGCATTAAAGTATCATGGAGGTGAGATTATTTCTTTGTTGGAGATGAAAAATGATATGATAAGAAAGGAGTATAGGACAAGAACTAGGAAAACCAAAAGATTCGGTATTCCCATGAATTCCCCTCTTCTTTCAAGAAATCTCAAGTAATATCACTCAAAACCCATGTTTTAGTTTTACCTCCGTGTTTTCTTTTGTATGTTTATGGAGACAATGGCTTCATTTGCCTTTTTCTATTTTTTGAATCTTCTTTATAATAAAAAATATCAAAAATATTTTATGGTTCTTATTTTGCTCTTGTTTGATTCTTCTTTTTGATAAAAGAATACCAACAAGATTTTAGGTTTATTTATTTGGTTCTTGTTTGTTTCTTCTTTTTGGTAAAACAAAAACAAAAAATATTTTTTCTTGGTTCTGTTTGTTTCTTGTTTTTCCTTTTTCTAAAACTAAAACAACAAAAATATTTTATGTTTCTTTATTTGGTTCTTTTTTCTTCTTATTTTCCTTTTTGCTAAAAAAAGGTTATCTTTTGTTCTTTGTCTGTTTTCTTGATTATTTATTGGTTATTTTGCTTATTCTTTATGTTTTTTCAAATTTTGTTCTCTGTTAAAGTTAAGTTTAGCATGTTTTTACAGTTTACAAAAATAAAGTACCAATTTTTACCCATTTGGATGTTTTAAATTTGACAAAACATATGGAGCAACAAATTCCTACATGAACACTTTTTAGTAGAAAAAATCTCTGATTTATTATGTACCTCTGAATGCAATCATATTTTAAATGTAATTGCAAATTTTCATACTCTATATGCAAAAAAGTGGATAAAATTCTTGACATGATTATATTGGCTAAATAATTACATTCTGCAACTGCTGTTTTTTGGACAAAATATGTCTTTTGTTGCAAGAGTGGCTTGTTTGAGTTTTTATTTGATTATTTTTGAGTCTTTTGACATTTTTGTGGATGTTAGCCACTTAAGAAACTCTCTGTAAATATAAAATCAATTTCTTATTTGGGCCTTTTTATCACAGCTTGCATGTTATCTATATACCACTAATGTCACCCCATAGAAAAGAAATGGGAGAAAGTTTTGTGTTGAAGATTTTTGACAGGGAATGGAGAAACACCATACCGTGAGCTACCCAAGAATGGTGAAAAACATAAGCTTGGGTATGACCAAGGCACCCCACTAGACCTATGACACTCTTAGTTTGAAAACCCCTAAACTTTGTTTTTTGAGCAACATAAAATTTTCGCATAAACTTGGAGCATCTGTTAAGTTAGTATTCTATTCATGTTTCCAAGACCATTATCACTAAAGTTGTTGTAGAAGTAAAAAGAAAGACAAAAATGGATGCATGAAAAGTAAGGGTTGAAGTACAAGTTATGCATGGAGTTGTTTATTTCATATGCTTTAATGAATGATAATTTGCTAGTGCCTTATTTAGTGTTGTACTTTATTCACATGCATAGATGGTTAACTTTATGTTACTTTGTCTAATAAGAAATGATTAGCACTATGGAAACTTGTGTATGTTTGTGGATGGTCAACATTCTGTTTTCTAGCCCAAAATGATCACACAGGCAAAGAGTTGTATATCCACAACCCTTGAACCAATCTATTACGATACTATGCACCATACCTACCATGTGGCATTTGCTACTCCAAGTAGAATATATGTGCTATTCTTTGAATGTTTCAAAAACATCCCTTTTGTATAGTTTAGATCTCATGGTAAATTAAGATGTGGGGTAAGACCATTAATTCATTATTATTGAAATTATGTAAGTTATGTGATTGACAACTTATGAGTTGATTGTTAGCAGAACCATGTTGTCACGGGGAACACTTTCGAACATTGCACTATTATTGTTGATGTCATGTTATTTTGGCCGTGGATACCTATCAGTGTGAAATAAAGAGGGAGATGAACAAGTCTTTTGAGTATGCATATGTGTCACATAGAATCCTGGGCCGATAACTTAAGCCATGCTATGCATCATGGTGGAAATTTACAGCATGAACATTCTATGAAGAATTCTAATAAAAATATGTGCAAATGGTAAATAAAAAGAAATGCTGAGGGGTTCATTTGTCTGTTTGTCTTGTCATCTAAATTTGGATAGCCCCTTCTCACAAAAAGGTAACTCCTCATACAAAGGGACAAGAGGTACCTCAGTTAAATCTCTCATCTGGAACTATATGCATATGAGGACGAACACTTGCAATCTGAAAGTTGAGTATCATGAGGACTAGGTATTTGTGGTCAATGGGCATGAGACATTCAACTTGTAAGGGGTCAATGTAACATCCCACTTTCAGTAACCCAAATTATGTGTCCAAAGTGCAAAAATTAGGGGGAACCAAAACTTTTTCTTACTTAGTTGTGTAATAGTTGTGTGTTGATTTCTCTGCCTCAGTTTGTGCTCGTGTTGTTATCAAGATACTTCTCTATTATCTCCAAGGTTTACCAAAGCTATTTATCAAAAGAAAATGTCTTGCTCACTTTATATATTCTCAAATGTTCTAGCATTTCAAAACAAGAGCCAAGATGCCTTTGCAACAACAAATTTTTTCTTCGCTCCTATTGACAAAATTATGGAGATCTATATTATCCCATCTCCTTATGTTTTCAAGACAGAACCTTCCAAATATCCTTACCTCTAGTCTTTCCAAAATATCTTACAAAGCTATTTGTTTCCCACTACTGGTAGAAGTGCCAAGGGACTCTCACCTTCTTCAAAACAAAAAGCTTTCAAAGCTTCACTTCTTTAGACCTTAAGTAATGTTTCTGTGTGTTCGTAGTCTTCTTGAGATATGTGTATGAATTGCCTTGATCTGCTTGATAAGATGAATTGCCTTGATATGATGTCCTATGTAGGATATATCTAGACTTGATTGCTAGGAGTTTGCTTGCGCTACTCTAGGAGCTCAATGTCTCGTAACACAAGCAAACCAACAACCCACCCTCTCAATCTCAAGTTGATGAATGGATATATTTTCCTTCTCAACCCACTAAGCTTGGATGGCATCCTAGCCCCTCTTTCAATAGACCACCCTTACCAAACCCTTGGCAAGAAAGACCAGGGTAGTGGATAATAATAATACCCCACTTTATGTCTTTGGAGAAAAAATCACGAGAACACTAGGAGGAAGCACATCTTCATCCTTGTTATCAAGATCACTTATTAGAACCCTAATCAAGACCCTTACTTCTGTACCTAAGGAAATGCACCTATTCTATACTCACCCTTGTGATGTACTATACCATCACCCAGAGTTGCTTTGGATCAAGGAAACCTTCTACCAAGATTCCCAAGCTTGTCTTGATCTCTAGTCATTAAATTGACCATCTAATTCCTTAACAGATGAGTTTTGAGTTAATTCTTTTAGTAGTTTCCGAGGTAGTGGAGAGCAACTCAAGCCATGATCCCTTCTATACAATCTACCCTTCAACCTGATACAATTGATGATGATTATGGAACCTTGCATCCCATCAAAACCACTAGATCTTGTACACTAGTTAAAAACCCTAAAACAGACAAAATTTGACTAAGTCTAAATCTATTATCATGATCCCATCTTTGAGTCTCTACTTGTATTAATCCTTGGGAATTTTTTGAAATGCACTTGAACCATCTTGCGCACCTTTATGTGTACTTGCAAACCACACTCTTTCCCTTGGCTAGAACCTTCTTGGAACCACACTCTTTCCACATGCGAAGTTTGGCAGAAGCTCCCAACTCCATTCACCTCTTCTAGACCAAATCTTTGCATGGTTGTGATCTACTCAACCTTGTCTATTAGCCATACTCCCTTGTTCCAATTGGAGTCTTGTACTTATTAAACCATCATGGTTTTGGAGGCAACCTGATAATCTATTTTGACACTCTTATTTTCAACAAATATTAGCATCAATTCTAAGAGCACCCAATCTTGATCAAGGTCAACCCTTCATACCATGATGATCTACATCACTTGATATATCTATTCATATGCCCCACAATCCAATTGGACCTCTGAGTCACCTACTATAGCATGCCCAAGAGGGATTGGCAATGTGAATCAACAAGATCATAAATCCCCTTTTATCTCTTCTAATTTTAATCTTTTAATTTTAAACCAACACCACCCCATCCTCCCACTCTTGCACCTTGGTAATGTATTACCTCATCACCTCCTCTATGATCACTTGAGCGTGTAAGAAAAGGGAGAATTAGAGAAATAGTATTTTTTTACTATTCCAACCATATTGCAAAAATCATATTTTACCACAAGCCTTGGCCCTTACTCACTCCAGCACCGACAACCCTCTCTTATGGTCTTCACCCCTATAGCACTATAGTACCCCTACCTCTCTTCTTTGTCCTTTTGTGTTTAGAGAGGGAGTAAAGAGATAGACATGCATATCTTAGAACAATCTTCTTGCATCAATTCTTGCAGCCTGACAGAGAGCCTAGGGGTAGTATAGACTCCACCCCCACGAGCTCCACCTCCCTCCTGCCCAACTAGAGCCCTATGTCCCTCCCCAAGCTCCTTCTTGAGCTTAGTCCACCATGGACCTTCCAAATCAGGTAGTTAGCCTATAGACCACCCCGATCCCCTTATCTTGGATAAGTTCACTCCCCATCTCACTACTCTCCCCTCCCACATGCCCTAGCCTTCTCTTCCCTTATGCAAACGAGGAGAATAATAAAAGCCCTGAGGTGCTACAAGCGTATCTCGAGGGTGACCATCAATCTAGAAAACCTCAGCCCCTCCTCTGCTTCTCACTGTGCTCCCCATCATTTGGTCACATGTACATCGGAACTACTGCCACTGGTTGCATGCCTGAGTGGAGCACCTCTGGCAAGCTCGACTTTCTCGAGCACCTACAGCGGCATCCCAACTGTCCACATGCCCCCAGAACCTCCTCCTCCATCCAGTCACCTCTCCAGTGACATGCATGCAACCAGAGGGCGCCCCGGTGAACACTAGAGCAAACTGCACCGACGCGGGTGCACGAGCTCCTTCCTGGCTTCAAACCCGCCCTTGCTGGTCCTCGCCGGAACCACCATGATGAACTACACCACCTCCGCCTTCCCTCCACCATCGGTGAGCCTCGTTGAGACCTCCTTGTCCCTTCCTTGCCCCATCTAGGGTTTCCTCCCCTAGTGCATCGTCGCAAGGTGGACGACGACTCCCGACCGCCGATCCAGTTCTAATCAGTTGTAGCATCCCAATTGTCTAACAATTGCAATGCTACTAGCCTAGTCTATATATATGCTACCTCCTACATAGAATTAGCTGTATCATAATTATATCATGCTCATGTCATCATGCCACCTTGCATTTGAGCATCATATAAAACCCTTTTCATTTGGTTCTTCTCTCATATGCATTAATAATTGTATTTGGCTCTTGATATATTGTATTTGGTTCTTGATAAATGCTTGATGCCCAAGTTGAGTTGGGGGCATATCTTTTATTCAACACCATCACCTTTTTCATTGTCACCACCTTATAGTTCCACCATCCTAATTATCCATGAGCTCTTACACTTTTCCTTTGGCATTTACATCTAGCTCATGAGGGTTGGGATGGATCCACTTCTATTTCCACATGCTCCCATATATGCACCATGTTGTTTTCACATTATTGGTATATGAGAGACATATGGCCACCTTTGCATGCTATATGAGTGATACCCCTTTTTCAAGCTTCCATATAGGTTGATTTTGTGTGAATGCTCATGTTGGAATATTTTTGAGACTATTAAACATCTAGTGGTACATACACACTAGCAAGTCCTAATTATATTCAAATTTGAGCATCTCCATCTTCTCCACATGGAACCTCCTTTTATTTTTATTTTGCTTGGCCTTTACTCCATATTTTGGAATGCATGTGTATAAATGCCATGATTATTATTTTGTTTCACAAGATTAGACATGGCATTTAATGCCCATGCATGGGCCATGCAAATCACCACCATTCTATTCTTTTGGGATTTACTAGGATTTTTGAGTGGATCTTGGTCCCTTGGGAATCAATTCTTGTGGGCTCTTTTCTTTTTGCTCTTACCCTAAACCCTCACCATCTTGATCTTCTCTCCTCACCTTCTGCACTAAAAATCATCACCCCTCACTTGTGCATGCTTCCATGCACGATCATGTGGGACCATACCAAAACCCTAGCCCTACCATACCTCTCCATCTCACCACCTTTTCTTGCTTGATCTAGCTTTGATCATGTAAAACCCTAACCAAAACCCTACCCCTACCTCTCCTTAACCATCCCACCTTGCTTGATCATGTGGGTGTGCAAAAAACCCTAAGCTAAACCTAATCACCTACCACCCTAACCATTCCCTCCTCTCTTTTCCTTGGATCGGTCCAGCCCCACCCCTTCTCTCTAGCTAGCCGAGCCACCACCCCTACCTAACCCTAGACCGAGCCCCATGCCATCTACCCGAGCCTCCCCTCTCGGCCTTCTCTTTTTCTCTCTCTCTCTCGCTGCCAAGCAGCCCCACCAACCCGAGCCTGGCCTCTCTCCCGACCGAGCCCCACCTGCAGCTGCCTGCCCTGGCCTTCCCATGCCCAGCACGTGAGGGAGGGGAAGGAGAAAAGGTGGCCGAGCCACCTTTTTCTCTCCACCGATCCCCCACGGCACCTCCATCTCCCTCTCTGCTATCTACTCCCTCCTTCTACCTTGCCCTGCAACCCCAGATCCACCAGTGCCTGCCCTTCCTCCCCAGCTACCCCTTCTACCCCTTTCTTCTTCCATCCCGGCGGCCACCGTCGGCTCCCTCTCGGTTACCTTGTACGTGGAGGCGGGCGTGGTGCTTGGGTCGTCGAGGAAGGACCAGCGGAACCCCCTGCATCGCCCTGTACACTACATCAAAGAGGAGACGCCCCTGTACCTGCCGATCGTCGATGCGCCCGTGTGAAACCCTAGCTCAGGCCGGCGTCTGCATCCCCGGCGCACCGTCGCTCCCTGGCCCGATCCACCACTGCCGACCACCTCGTGGTGAGCCACCCTCCCTCTCTGACATTCTCTCTCTCGCCGTCGCTGCCTAGCCTCGCCGGACGTTGTGCCGAGCACTCTTTGTGCGCCGGCGAGCGCGAGCTTCTACATGTCCCCGCGCCGCATCACGCCTTACCTAGCCGCCTATCCCCCTCCTAACAACATCCTCCCACCTACCGCACTGGCTCCACCCCGGTGCGCGTGCGCCGCAGGTCGCTGGATCGAGCCCCCGCGCCGCGCTCTGTCCGCTGTCGCGTAGAGACCGGTCGACAGAGGATTCAGAGAAGATCCACAGTACTTGTTGGCATCTTTGCACAAACCCCCCCCCCCACCTTTTTTCTGCTCAACCCGCGCTCCCCTCCGACCCCACCCGTCAGCCACCGTGGTGGTTTTACAAAAAACACCCACAGACTCCAGAACCCCAACCCACAGTCCCTCGGATCCACCACGTGTCCAGCCCCGGCTGGCGCACACGCGCGGTGGGCCCGCAGTCCCCGGTCCCGCTTGTCACTCTCCGTGGCTGGTCAACTAGCGGTGACAAAAGCTTTTGCATGCCGTTCATGCCCAGTCCGCAGCGGCCCCACCTGTCTGTGACTGTGGCTAGGAGTGGCTGAGTATAAAAAGCTTTTCTGTTTATCTGTTTTAATAAAACAAATTCAGAAATGTTTAAATATGATTTTAAATCTGTTTTAATAACTTTTAAATTATAAATCCAAATAATACAAATGATATATGTTTCGGAATCAGAAAAATGTGAGGAATTCAAATATGCCATTCAAAATATCTTTTGGGCAAATTAAATTTTCGAAATTTTTGATTAAATGTAATAAAAATGCCTTTTCTCAAATAATTAATAACTTTAAATCTACAACTCCAAATTCGACAAATAATATGTCTAAATCGATCAGCGCGACGAGCTTGTTCTAACTGTGCATTCCTTGTTCTAAATTGAAGCATGCATCATATAAATATAAAGATTACAGAAACTTCTATGAGAGCAAAACCGGACTAAAAACTTAATAAAATGCTTTAATCTTGTACCCCACAGCTCACCCATGCCATGCTAAGTTATACCATGCAAATTGTGCATCATTCATCATGGCATGCTTGTTTGCTTATCGCATTTTAATTCATATGCTTGTGCACTTTATTTATGTTGGCCCTTGTTTGTTTGGTTCTTCTTCGAATAGACGTCGAGCAGGAGATATATCAGGAATCCCAGGAGTACTACCCAGATCCGTCTCTCGCTTCAACTGAGCTGCCAGGCAAGCACTACCACATGCTTGCATACATATAGTACCTATTGCCTCTATCTTATTCTTGCATCATTGAGTCGCGATTGCATTAAATTGAATCCCAAGTACTGCATAGCCTTTACTTTTAAACCCCACTGAAGCTTGTTCCTCCATCCCATGAGCCATTACTACAGGAGTTGTTTGAGCCACGCGAGTCGTAGAACAGCATGTGTAGTGTATATGAGTGTCTAATGGATAACAAGGTACCTAAACAACTTAACCTGAGTAGTAATGGGATAACAAATGAAAGAGGCACCGGTGAGCAATATCTGCTATTTGGTTTTTCATGCTCACTTGTGTCCCGTAGGACCCTGAGTACTTGATTCTTGTTCCTTGACTATTCGCACTATCCACATCTGGGAGGCCTTATGGACCCCCCTGAGCCAGAGCTTGATTCATTTCTATTTCTTGGGGCCACAAAGTAGTTTGGGGCTTTGTTACTATCCTGTACTTATGCCATGCTTTACTGTATTATTTAAGATTGTGCGTGGAGCACCTGTACTGTTTAGGATTGCGGAGTTTTTTCGCGGTATCGACAAGCCCAGTCACACTTTCGGGTTCCCAGTCGTTTATAGCCATTGGCGCAAACCTTGAGTCCGTCTCGAAGTCAGCTAGCTTTGTTGCAGGTAGCTTAATGGGGTGGCCCCCTGAAATATTTCTGAATCCAGTGATCGCTTTGTCGTGAATGCCTCGTTGGGTTTTGATTTGGTTTTTCTGAGGTTGATCGAGTGTGTGTTGCTATTTGTGCACCCCTGCAGGGTAAATCTTTCTGAAAGCCGTGTCCGCGGTTATGGACGATTTGGAGCACAATTTCTCGATCATAGACAAGTATAACTAAATTACCGCTTTAATCTGACTAAATACCTGACTAGTAAATAGTGCAATGCTCATGGAATGGTTAATAAAACTGCCAACGGATGGGTTGTTCTTCTGCTTTCTCGTTAATAAGCAAGAAGGAGGATGGATCTTTTAATTATACTGTTATAACTGTTGTTACTAATTAACGGACATCCGTCTATCTTTGGTTAGGCGGATGGTTAGCGAGTATCTATAGGATTGTTAGTTATTATCTTTTGCTGCAATTGCGTCACCCCAGGTATATGTCCCCTTTAGAGGCATAAAGACTTGCTGAGTACCCCTAGGGTCTCACACGATAAATTGTTTGATTCAGATGAACAGGTGTATTCGCAAGATGGATACTGGGTGGAGGAGACGGATGATGTTGGCAACGATCACTCGGTGTAGAGATTCCGGGAACGGGGATTCCGTGAGATCTGTGGATGGGATGTGTTTATATATGTGGCATCTTATGCCGATTTGCTTCTTACCCGTACTCAGATCTTGTTTCCGCTTCCACCGGATACTCTGATGTTTGATGTATGAGGAGCTATCCTAAACTATTATATCTATCTAGGATATATGGATCTTGCCGTATGGCGTTGCAATATTTCTATTTCTTTTAGATGGAATGGCTCTGTGAACAGTTGTATGGTGGCTTGCATACATACTCACTTGTGTATGTAGTTGATCCCTTCGCCTGCCGATTACGCCACTCATTCTTGTCCCGATGTTCTGGAAGTGGTTAGGACGGCCGAGAGGTCTACCTGTGAGTTGCCCCTGGGCCCCACCGTACTATTTTAACCATTTTCGTTCATCCAGGCATGCAACTTAGAGCGTAATTCACCGAGGTAGTTACATCAGACGAACGAAACTGCCAAATATCACTTCGTTTCCCCACTCCCACTAATAGGCAGGCCCTGCCCGGGGATTCAAACATATCCTCCCACATGAGCCGTGGCGCTGGCTAGGCCGACCCATTTCTGTGCAATCCAGCTTGGCTCCTGATCTAGCCCACAAGCCCCTTTTCCTTTATTCTTTCAAATCTTTTTCCCAGATCTATTTCTGTCTCTGTTTGGATTAAATGCAAAACAAAATGTATAATGCATGCAAATTCCCATATAATTTTTTTAACATGTCCCCTGGTGAGTTCCCTAACATGCAGACCAAACCTTTGGCCCAACTAATTTTTTGTTACTTGCTTAGATTTTATCTACTAACATGCACCTCTCACACTCATAAATCCATATCTAAAGATTTACATCTCCGAATGATGTGAACATAATTTTAACTGGAAGCTATTCCAAATATCTCTCATATGGCCTTGGAATCAAACCAAGGTGATCTGTAGATCTACTGAAACAAAAATGCCAAAAACAATCCGAATCTGACTTAGAAAAATTCTCTAGGTAAATCTGAAACACATATTGAGTTGATTCCAACTCTCAATGATGTGGTACTGCAAGATCTACCAAACCCTAGGAATTCATAATTTATTGACCATTAATAAATTCTTGTGAATTAAATACTACTGCTTGTAGTAGGTTCACTTGGAGCTCTACAACTCAAAAAGTAGTAAACCCAATTTCTATAGAAATATATTACTGATGCCTAACATATGTACCTGGTTACATACCAACTGGACCTATAGAATAAATCTGGTGAAAAAGATAATTTTCTTGCAGAACTGACTTTGGGAATTTCTCAAGTGCATTCTGTTAATTATCTTGAAGTAAAACTAATGCTCAGCGAACTAGTCTTCCGATATATTCCTAACCCTAAGAGGATATATTTATTTGACTAACCAATATTTTCTGGTGATTTAAATACCAAAGCAAGGTTATTTCCACTAGAGAAATCATAACTAAATAAATAAAAATTATAAAATGGTGAAGCTACTTTTGGTGGTTTGTTATCTCAATACCTACCTACTGGTACAACCATTGCATGCTGGTATCATACAAAACTTGGCCTTGATACAAAACCCCTCCATTAAGTAGTATTTAGCTATTAAATCATAAAAGAAGTTCTACTGATGCAAATAAGACAATTCCAATTGCTTTGAACTAAAATTTTCAACACCTACTGAAGTGTATCAATGCCTCGTTCATTTTCTTGCTGTAATGTACTGGTGCTTGTTTTCCTTGTGTTAATTGTGGTGCCTTGCTTGTTTGCATGTGGCTCTGTAACAACAATAGTTGTGATTGTGTTGACGTCAAGAAGAAGAGGCATTCTATTATTATTGGTTATCTAAGTATATGTCCAGGGACATATTGCTAACCATAGGCAAGCCACCATTTTCTGAACCTAGTTTTATCCATCTTCTTTATACATGTCTTATTATGCTATCCACTACATTTACTATTGTCTATTTATCGTGTCCATAGCTTGGCTCCACCAAGCCTTGGTATAGTATACTGTAGGTGAAACCTTTGTAAGCATTCATTAGCCCCCCTTTATAAAGTGGGCTTGATGATTAGCATTTTATTTCCCAAAACCTTGTTTCTGGATGATTAAAACCTTGGGTTGGGGAATGTTTTAAAAACTGGAGTATTCAAAAGAGTTTTGGAAAACCTTGGGAAGGTTGCACTTACCGAGAGAAGTGTTATATCAAGTGTGGTAAAAGGAGGAGGGAGGATTTATAAAAAAGTTTTATAATGGCACCTGAACACTAAGCATGTCCCCGAAACAACTAACCCGTGCAACCACAATTACCCTGGTATGGGACAAGGCATAGTTGGAACCTTGCCTAGATTGGTATGGTGGTCTCACAACTCTACGAGGTTGGCCAAAAGGGGGATTGTTGGTTTGTGGTACCAAAATTCCCCGGCGAGTGCATCCCGGTATCCGAGTTGTCATCAATCTCGTGGAGGGGCCGTAGTAGAATCGCCAATTGTCTAGAAGGGCCAAATGGGGGTGAATGCAAATCTAACGGCCAAATGGTCATTTGAACCAGACGAAAAACGGTTGAACTCAAATACTGTCGTTAGGTCAACTCTTCTTGGCCCGCCCTGTCAGTATTCCCCTTTATCTTTTGCGGCCGTGGACTAGTTTACCCCCTGCATGCACCAGATCTATTTCTGTGCTCTGCACTGCTCTTCTCCCCTGCTCCCCTCCCCATAACCTTTGCTCAGCTTCGATTGCTCGTCTCATATCAGAGCTCGCACTTGCTCTAATTTGCGTCCCCCATGTCCGGTCAACCTCCCACGCCTCTAATCGAAGCTCACAGCCATCACCGTTGCATCGTCCGCCGTATCAGAGCTTCGCATTCGCGGACTAATATCTCGCCTCCGGCTAGTCCTTCTCGCACGGCGGAGCGCGTCCCATTGGGAGATCCTGGCTGGTGACCAGCCTCAGGAAGTTGCGTGCTGCCGCGCACCCCAGGCATGGTAGCCCTGGCACAGCAGTTCGACGACCACGCTCTCATGGACACCATGCTGGGCATCTGTCCCGCCGTGTCACCGGCAGAGTTGCTGTTGGCTTTTAGGTCTCGTTTTGGGATCAGACGAAATGATGTCAAGGTTGAGGTATGCGCGCTGCCATTCGATTTTTTCGTCTAGTTCGAGCACAACTCAGACACCGAGTGTGTTCTGCATTCTTCCCGTTATTTCGAGTGCTGCGGGGAGAAAATGAGCTTCATGCGTTGGCATCGCGCCTATGGGTGGGACGATCGCCTGGGGAAACTTCATTTCTTCTCCAAACTCGGCTTTGACGGCCTCCCATTGGATGCTTGGGAGCCAGAGGCCCTCAAGCAGGTCGTCAGTAGCATTGGCGGTGAGCTGGTGGAAATCGTGCCACCGAGCGACAGATGGGTCATCGAGGTAAAGGCGTGGCTGAAAGATCCTGACGCCATTCCTAAGATGTACGAGGTGCAGATGCCAAGTAGGGCAGGGAGATAGCTTTTCTGGAAGCACCCGGTCATCATCCACCTGAAGGAGGTTCTAGAATCGGTACATGGCATTCAGGGCCCCAAAGAGGCGGCCAGAAAGCATCCTCGTCGCCTGCAGTGTTGGCCTAGAAGGATCGATGGCACAGGACCACCACCGTTTCACGACGGTGCACACAGTTTCGGTGGGGGAACTGGGCTTGGACAAGCTGGTGGTTAATGATTTCCCTCGAGTGAAGACAGAGCTCTAGTGAATTGCTGCAGTATGTGTGGCTAATGATTTTGTAGTATGGAGAGCATAGCAGGAAGTTAGCATCGACTAAAAATGTGTAATGGTTTGAATCGATGTAGTATGTGTTGGTAATGAATTTGAACTAGTATGTGTGTGTAATAGTTTGAATCGATGTAGTATGTGTGGGTAATGAATTTGATGTAGTGTGTGTAATAGTTTGAATCGATGTAGTTGAACATCGTGCTTTATAATTTCTATGAATAACTGATACATTGTAAATGTATCTATAATTTTTGATGTTCCATTCTTAGTTTTATCCACTTTCTTGTGTTTTGTTCCAACTTTGGAGTACATTCATATGATTTCTTGGACTAACCTATTAACAAGAGCCACAATGCCAGCTGCCCATTTTCTACTGTTTTTGGCTCCAGGAAAGTCAGAAAATGAATATTCTCGGAATTGGACGGGACAAAAGCCAAAGTGCCTATTTTTTCAGAAGTCATCAAGTGCCAGAATACGAGACGGAGAGGAGCCAGGGGGCCACCACACTACCTGGCCACGCGGCCAGGCTTGGCCCGCGCCAGGGGGTGGTGTGGCCGCTCCCGGCACCCCCTCAGCCTCTCCTTCCGCCTATATATTACCCTCGGGATGAAAACCCTAAGGCCCCGATCAAAAAAATCCACGAAAGAGTCTGTAGCCGCCGTCATCTCCATCCCTAGATCGGGAGGGATCTGAAGCTCTTCCCAGCACCCTACCGGAGAGGGGAATTCACCCTGGAGGCCTTCTTCATCACCATGCAAGCCTCCGGTGTGATGCGTGACTAGTTCATCCTTGGACTACGGATCCATGTAATAGCTAGATGGCTGGTTCTCCTCCTTTGTGCTTTCATGTTTAGATCTTGTGAGCTCCGTTCATGATCAAGATCATCTATTTGTAACTCTGCATGTTGTGTTTGCGGGGATCCGATGGATATTGAGATGCTATTTCAGATTGATTATTGATTCTATCATGTCTTTGTTATTTGTGATCTTGCATGCTTTCCGTTGTTAGTAGATATCTTGGCCAAGTAGATGCTAGCAACTCCAAGAGTTAGTATTTATGCTCGATAGTGGGTTCATGCCTCTGGTAATCTGGGGAAGTGACAGAAATCTCTAAGGTACTAGATGTGATGTTGCTACTAGGGAGAAAACAACAATCCTTTGTTCATAGAACAATCGTATTGTTTACTTTACACGCAGTTCGTAAAGCAATAATCTGTTGCTTGCAACTTAATACTAGAGGGGGTTCGGATGATAACCTGAAGGTGGATTATTAGTCATAGATGCAGTTGGATGGTGGTCTATGTATAATGTTGTAATGCCCAATCGAGTTCCAAAGGAGTCAACATGATTAGTATATGCATGTATTGCTTTCTTGATGTTTGTCAATTGCCCCGCTGTAATTTGTTCATCCAGCATGTTATCTATCTAAGGAGAGCCACCTCTAGTGAACTATGGATCCCGGTCCTTGTCTTTTACATACAATCTACAATGCTTTGTGTTTACTTTCTGCAAACTTTTACTTCTTTCCATTCGATACGTTTAATCCTTTGTTTTCCGCAAAACACGGATTGATTGACAACCTCATCGCAAGTTGGGGACAAAGTTCTGTGGTTGTGTTGTGCAGGTCTCCATGTCGCTACTAGCACCGGTAGTGTGCCCTGCCAAAGCTCAGCTAGTAACACCTTTGGGGTGTTTCCTTGCTCCTACTGGTTCGATTAAACCTTGGTTTCATAACTGAGGGAAACTTGCTGTTGTTCTCATCATACCTTCCTCTTGGGGTTCCCAACAAGCTCTACATCAACCACGCACTAGCACTTTTCTAGGCGCCGTGCATTGAGCCATCAATAACCAAGGACAACCTCATGAAAAGAGGGTGGTCTGGCAATGAGCAATGTCAATTCTGTGGATGCCATGAATATATAGTCCATCTCCTCTTCAAGTACAAGGTAGCTAGATTTGTAACACGTTGAACTGCAGGACCATTTTGTAGACAAAACAAGACAAACGAAAAATGGTTTACAACACAGACAAGAGACACAAAATCTGTACATAAACTGTCGTCTGAATTTTATCTGTCCGGGATAAAAAATGCCTGTTAACTGGATTTAACCACGACTAGTAATTGAAGGAAATAGATACTTGATAGTATTTGCTTATAATAGTAGTACTTCCATACAAAAGGGTCTTATACCTACACAAAAGTGGGCTAAACTTCCTACTAGTTTATAGAACAATTCGTCAGCATTTCATCTACGAAAGCCATTCTTCAGTCTGAACTTAACTATTCTACACTAAAGAAACTGCAGATCTCCACCAGAAAATTTGGCTTGCCAATTGCCTTGAGAGGACGTAAGGTCTTTGATCATTTAACCCAAACTGATCTATTGCCTTACCGCCAAACTACTAGAAATCTGCATCGTTCATGCACGACTGCTTTGTGTGCGTCAGTCCTGGTTCAGTAGGAACATTCGCACCACTGCAACGATTTCTTCGAAGGTGAACTTCGACATCTTCTTTTTGGGATTATAAGTCCGTGTGAACTGGAACCTGAATTCCGGTGTTGAGCTGATTGATACATTGCAAATGTATCTATAATTTTTGATGTTCCATGCTTGGTTTTATCCACTTTCTTGTGTTTTGTTCCAACTTTGGAGTACTTTTATTATGATTTCTTGGACTAACCTACTAACAAGAGCCACAGTGCCAGCTGCCTATTTTCCGCTGGTTTTGGTTCCAGGAAAGTTAGAAAATGAATATTCTCGGAATTGGACGGGACAAAAGCCAAAGTGCCTATTTTTCTGGAAGGGATCAAGTGCCAGAATACAAGACGGAGAAGGGCTGGGGGCCGGTGACACCACCTGGCCACGCGACCAGGCCTGGCCCACGCCAGGGGGTGGTCTGGCCGACCCCAGCACCCCCTCGGCCTCTCCTTCCGCCTATAAGCTCTCGGGACGAAAACCCTAAGGACCCGATCAAAAATCCACGAAAGAGTCTGTAGCCGCCGTCATCTCTGTCCCTAGATCGGGGGGATCTGAAGCTCTTCCCGGCACCATGCCGGAGATGGGAATTCACCCTGGAGGACTTCTTCATCACCATGCAAGCCTCCGGTGTGATGCGTGAGTAGTTCATCCTTGGACTACGGATCCATGTAATAGCTAGATGGCTGGTTCTCCTCCTTTGTGCTTTCATGTTTATATCTTGTGAGCTCCGTTCATGATCAAGATTATCTATTTGTAATTCATACATGTTGTGTTTGCGGGGATCCGATGGTTGTTGAGATGCTATTTCAGATTGATTATTGATTCTATCATGTCTTTGTTATTTGAGATCTTGCATGCTTTCCGTTGTTAGTAGTTATCTTGGCCAAGTAGATGCTAGCAACTCCAAGAGTTAGTATTTATGCTCGATAGTGGGTTCATGCCTCTGGTAATCTGGGGAAGTGACAGAATTCTCTAAGGTACTAGATGTGCTGTTGCTACTAGGGAGAAAACAACAATCCTTTGTTCATAGAACAATCGTATTGTTTACCTTACACGCAGTTCGTAAAGAAATAATCTGTTTCTTGCAACTTAATACTAGAGGGGGTTCGGATGATAACCTGAAGGTGGATTATTAGTCATAGATGCACTTGGATGGCGGTCTATGTATTATGTTGTAATGCCCAATCAAGTCTTAGAGGAGTCAAGATGATTAGTATATGCATGTATTGCTTTCTCGGTGTTTGTCAATTGCCCCGCTGTAATTTGTTCACCCAACATGTTATTTATCTAAGGAGAGCCACCTCTAGTGAACTACGGATCCCGGTCCTTTTTCTTCACATACAATCTACAATATGTTTACTGCTTTGTGTTTAATTTCTGCAAACTTTTACTTCTTTCCATTCGATACGTTTAATCCTTTGTTTTCCGTAAAACACAGTGAGATTGACAACCTCATCACAAGTTGGGGACAAAGTTCTGTGGTTGTGTTGTGCAGGTCTCCACGTTGCTAATAGCACCGGTAGTGCGCCCTGCCAAAGCTCAGCTAGTAACACCTTTGGGGTGTTTCCTTGCTCCTACTGGTTCGATTAAACCTTGGTTTCATAACTGAGGGAAGACTTGCTGCTGTATTCATTGTACCTTCCTCTTGGGGTTCCCAACGAGCTCTACGTCGAAAGTCGAGCGCATCAAGGTTTTTTCTGGCGCCGTTGCCGGGGAGTCAAGGACATCTTCACAAGGAGAGTCCCTCATAACCAATCTCTTTACTTTGTTATTTTTGTTTTTCTTAGTTTTCTTTTTGCTTTGTTTGCTTGTTTCTTTATCAACAATACAAAAAAAATTAGTTTTACTCTTTTTGCTTTCTTATTTGAAAACCCAAAAAAAAATTAAGTCTCCTTTAGTTGTCACCCCTTCCTTAGCTCACCATGTTGATCCCCAAATTCACCCTGAAAGACCTTCCAATTGGTAGTGGTTCTATAATTGGGAAAGATAATATTGAAGAATTCTTTAATCATGTTAGCAAACATGAAGATACTGAGAATATATCCCTTGTAGAACTTGCTCCAAACTATGAGATTGCTGCAGCTTCTTTAATTCACATGTTAGAAGCTAGGTTTGTTAACCTCAACCCCTTAATGCAAGTAATGTTTCTTAAGCTTAAAGAAATTGAGGATCCTGAAAAGAGGGATTTTATTTTAGAAACTTTGTTTAAGGAGTTCTATGTTGTTGCCAAGGAAGCTAGAAAAGTTTTAAACGTTTCAATATGCTAGGCTCATGTGTAGATGTTGTTTTTACACGAGAAAAGATGAACAAAACCGAACCTAATGGGGAGGAACCTAAGATACCAATACCCTTTAAACTAGTAGCAATACATGATGCCATAGAAAAGAATCTTGATTGGATTGTTCCTGCAAACCCTTTTGATGAGAATAGTGAACCTAAGAGCATTGAGAGAGGATCCTCTAGAACTTATTTGGATGATATACCTTGCCTTGTTGAAAATATTTCTGGTATTGATCTTAATGCTTCTTCATTTGAGAACACTTGATTCTTTCTTTGCTTCTTATGTCTAACTTAAAGGCGTTAAAGAAAAGTACTTGTTGGGAGATCACCCAAGAGTTTTAGATGAGTCTTGGAAGTTATTACATCTGTAATAACCTCTCCTTATCCTTTTTATTTGCTTTTTGTGCCAAGAGTAACCTCTAATGAGAGTGAAGTAATGATTGGGAAAGTTGCTGTCCCGAAACAGATTTCGGTGCTTCACCATAAAAATTCCTGAGAGAGTTCTATAATTCGTATTGAGATGTAATTTGTTCTTCTTCTGCACCAGGTTGTTATCTAACTTTCGTTAGTTCAACACTTTTCGATTTGAGCAACAGAAGGTCTTCGAAAAAATTCGTCTTTACCTGCTGGTTGTTTTGACAAATTTCTGCCATTTTCTGCATTTGCTTCTTGTTAGTTCCTTCTTGAGTTCCTTTGGGGAATTGAGCTTTTTGAGGGAAGTGCTACTGTAGATAGTTTTCTAATGGAAGTTTATTTGGTGTTAGAACTGAACCTTAAAGACTTATTTATCTTAAGTGCACTAATGTTGCTAATAAGATTGTGTGAAGTTTTGTATGAAGGAAAATTTTTAGGTGTATGGAAGGAATGAGTAACGAGATGAAGGATGGACTAAAGCTCAAGCTTGGGGATGCCACACGTGTCACCCCAAGAAATATCCAATAAGTACAAGCGTCAAATCTTGGGGATGCCCAAGTCATCCCCTTCTTCATCAATAAAAATTCCAGGTTTCTTCCAAACGCTTCATTTTTATTGTTTCATGCACAATTGTGTTTCTCTTGGAGCGTCTTCTTTTTCGTTTTTGTTTTTAGTTTGTTTGGTTTTCTTAGCTTTCTGAATAAATTGGTTGGACCCCCTCTTTCATACTTTGGTTTGCAAATAGTTTGGTTTGGTTTGGAAAAGAGTAGGAAAGTTCATGCTTTTGTGGTAAAAAGAGCTCGTTTTTGACTGTGGCCTATGCTTTGTCATGCCATGCTTGATATTGTTTTGGCTTTATGCTTAGTATTCTTTGCTGTAGCATGACTTGTTATAAACAATTGAGATTGCTTAATGTGCCTTGGATGAATCATGCGTTGTTTTAGCACATTAAAGCATAGTATTGTGGTATTCTCCTTTGATGCTTTATTTGGGTTGACTTGGCACATGCTCACACCATGTTATGACTATCACAAGTCACCATAGCCTTTATGATCCTTTAGTTTTCAACTTGTAGTATCACTTTATGTTTTGATCAATGATGTTTTGTCGCTCTGTAGGATTATGGCCATTATTGCTCTCTTAGTTTGTCGCTCCCAGTCTTTTGCTAGCCTCCACAACAAAGTATGAGTTCCACTCATGCATCCAACTCCCTAAACCAAGGTATTCCAAAGAGTCCACCATACCTACCTACTAGCTTGTGCTATTCCAAATATATTCATGCTTTTGTTTACCTTCCACTTGTTATGAGAAAACTAGTGATTAAAGCTCTCACGAACTTGATGGCACACTTTACTTTACTTGCCCTTAATAAACTTGAACCATTGTGTCTTCTATGTTGTATATGCTTGCACTTATTTGTTGGGAATTAGAAGAACCATGCTTTCATGGGGAACGCTTTCAACATTGCACTTGGTACTTGTACCTAGTTGATATCATGATCTTTTGTATATGGATGTCGTCGGTGTGAAATGAAAGGGGAGCTTGTAAGTCCATGGAGTTATGTATATGTGTTAGAGAAACGCCTGGGCCACTGGTCTAATCCATGCTGACATGGTGGAAACCTGCAGCGTAACCATAATGAGCTGTCTATGAAGCATTCTTCTTATAAAAAAAGAGTCCTACATTGAGAAAAAAAAGACAAAAGAGAAAAAAAGAGATACTATGAAAAGAGGAAAGAGAGAAAAAAGCACCATATTCCCATGGTAAATAAGAAGAATGCTGAGATGCTCGTTGTCTGCTTGCCTTGTCATTTTGATATGGGGATTCTTCTGTATCATCGGGCAAGGGGTACCCTGTTGGCGGTTCTCAATGATACACATGTACTTACGATGACAAGAACTTATTGGTGACTAAACTTGAGTAGCATGAGGAGCGGCCCTCGTATACAAGGGACATGAGATTTCTGACTTATACTTCGTCAAGCATGTACACCATAGTTTGTTCACTTTAACCTTAATCACTTCAAGATGCTTATGATAGGGGCAATGAGAGCTGAAAGCTGTAAGTACCATAATTTTTGGAAGCTCTTTATGAGACTTGAATCCCTACTTCCTTTTACAAGGGCCTTTCTTCCACCATTATATTGAGTCTCCACCTTCTATCTTTATGCACCTACTTTGAGAGCATAGTGGCCATTCTTAGTTCTATGTGCATTGTCCCAAGACTAGTTGATTGATGCATAACTTGTTATTGCTTGTTTGAAACTATTGTATCTAGTCACTCTTATGAACTTTGAAGGTGTCCTAAGCATTTATATTTGCTACTCTATTGAGGGACAAGCTGAATGTTATTATGCTATGTTTTCTTTATGTGAAACAAACAAACGTCTTACAAAGCATTGTTATTCATGAATCCTTTGTTTGTGCCTTTTCATGTTGCATCATAGTTTCTTTGCTTATTGCTAGAACTTTGTATTTCATGTTGTGATTGAAGTACTATGATCCCATCTTTGAATGTTTTGCAAATAATTTGATCAAGTCTTTGATGGTGCATGTCACCTCAAAAATTATTTCTTTTTATCACTTACCTACTCGAGGACGAGCAGGAGTTAAGCTTGGGGATGTTGATACATTGCAAATGTATCTATACTTTTTGATGTTCCATGCTTGGTTTTATCCACTTTCTTGTGTTTTGTTCCAACTTTGGAGTACTTTTATTATGATTTCTTGGACTAACCTATTAACAAGAGCCACAGTGCCTGCTGCCTGTTTTCTGCTGTTTTTGGTTCCAGGAAAGTAAGAAAATGAATATTCTCGGAATTGGACGGGACAAAAGCCAAAGTGCCTATTTTTCCGGAAGGGATCAAGTGCCAAAATACGAGACGGAGAAGGGCTGGGGGCCGGCCACACCACCTGGCCGCGCGGCCAGGCCTGGCCCGTGCCAGGGGGTAGTCTGGCCGACCCCAGCATCCCCTCGGCCTCTCCTTCCGCCTATAAGTTGCCCTCGGGACGAAAACCCTAAGGACCCGATCAAAAATCCACGAAAGAGTCTGTAGCCGCCGTCATCTCTGTCCCTAGATCGGGGGGATCTGAAGCTCTTCTCGGCACCCTGCCGGAGAGGGGAATTCACCCTGGAGGCCTTCTTCATCACCATGCAAGCCTCCGGTGTGATGCGTGAGTAGTTCATCCTTGGACTACGGATCCATGTAGTAGCTAGATGGATGATTTCCCCTCCTTTGTGCTTTCATGTTTAGATCTTGGGAGCTCCATTCATGATCAAGATCATCTATTTGTAATTCATACATGTTGTGTTTGCGGGGATCCGATGGATATTGAGATGCTATTTCAGATTGATTATTGATTCTATCATGTCTTTGTTATTTGAGATCTTGCATGCTTTCCGTTGTTAGTAGCTATCTTGGCCAAGTAGATGCTAGCAACTCCAAGAGTTAGTATTTATGCTCGATAGTGGGTTCATGCCTCTGGTAATCTGGGGAAGTGACAGAAATCTCTAAGGTACTAGATGTGCTGTTGCTACCAGGGAGAAAACAATAATCCTTTGTTCATAGAACAATCGTATTGTTTACCTTACACGCAGTTCGTAAAGCAATAATCTGTTGCTTGCAACTTAATACTGGAGGGGGTTCGGATGATAACCTGAAGGTGGATTATTAGTCATAGATGTAGTTGGATGGCGGTCTATGTATTATGTTGTAATGCCCAATCAAGTCTCAGAGGAGTCAAGATGATTAGTATATGCATGTATTGCTTTCTCGGTGTTTGTCAATTGCCCCGCTGTAATTTGTTCACCCAACATGTTATTTATCTAAGGAGAGCCACCTCTAGTGAACTATGGATCCCGGTCCTTTTTCTTTACATACAATCTACAATCTATTTACTGCTTTGTGTTTACTTTCTACAAACTTTTACTTCTTTCCATTCGATACGTTTAATCCTTTGTTTTCCACAAAACACGGTGAGATTGACAACCTCATCGCAAGTTGGGGACAAAGTTCTGTGGTTGTGTTGTGTAGGTCTCCACGTTGCTACTAGCACCGGTAGTGCGCCCTGCCAAAGCTCAGCTAGTAACACCTTTGGGGTGTTTCCTTGCTCCTACTGGTTCGATTAATCCTTGGTTTCATAACTGAGGGAAGACTTGCTGCTGTATTCATCGTACCTTCCTCTTGGGGTTCCCAACGAGCTCTACGTCGAAAGTTAAGCGCATCGCTGATGCCCGCCGCTGGCTCTAGCTGTCGAACAATCCAACATGTTGAGTGTAGACGCTTGGTCGCCGCCGCGGCACGGCCTCCGACGGTGCGTTGGATGGAGCATCTTTGCCGCAGACGGCGTGTTCCCAGTCTCCCCCACTGTGGTAAGGTAGCCCGCGCTGAAGTGTGGACGCGAGAGTTCCTAGACCTTGGCACTGCCCTATTCGAGGGTGTGTACCCTTAGCGGCATGCTCTCATGAACGATTTGATACGTACCTTGTTCCCCTTCCTAGAGCATGCCATAATGCCGCCACCTAATTTCTCCACATCGCTCTGTTGGCCCTGCTTACCGCATCCGGCGCCGATGACGCCGGTGCCACTGCCGTGGCCGATTCGGCACATTCCTGCGAAATCAGCCGCCTTGCAGTGAAATGGGAGACCGGCTTTTAAGTAGAGCTTCATGGCCTGCCTTAGAGGGGCCAAATACCCTAGTTTCGACGGCTATCGCGGCGGCTGCTTAGGCGGGGCCATGTTACCCTAGGTGGTGCGGTGTGGACGAGCTACGCAAGGTGAAGTGTGGTGTCAACACCCGGATTTTTAATCCCAGATGCCTGTTATGCCATACATCGCAATCCTAGGATTACCATTTTTGCGAGACATAACAGAATTGGTACCACAGTACATCATCCATTACCAACCATAATAAATGTCATACAAATAAAGGATCTCATGATCAAGTCTTAATTCAATCAAAGCAGCGGAAAGTAAACGTAGTAGGGGATCCATCTTCAGGGTTATAGGCAATGCTAACGATGGGATATGATCCTAGTTGTCATAGACCTCCTGCTGTCCATCTCCATGGTAGTCCTCCTCATAGTCCGGCCACGGGAATAGCCAGGGACAAAGCCATGAGTACTCTTTAAGTACTCGCAAACTATCACTAACAAGTAAGGTAGTTCTAGTAGGAATCTTAAGCTCTAGGTTTATTTGCAAAGAGCCAGGTTTAGTTCATAAGGAGTTCAAAAGTAAAGAACCTAATTTAATTTTCTGCATCACCTAAGTGGGAACCTAGTTTTCATGTTCACAACCCTGTTGTGGTCAAGTCAAGGTCATAATTCAATTCACAAGTCATTTTTTTGAAAACATCTGACAACAGAATAGTATGGCCACTCCATAACCGCGAACGCAACTATTCGAATAGTTTGACACTCTGCAGAGGTGGTACACTTTCACCATAAAATTCGATACATCCGTCAGGGATAACCCTAAATCATCATACTTGGTATGTGGATAATCAATCCTCACCTTTCAATTACACACTCTAGTATAGGCACCTCCCCTATGAGCTTGGCCTCCTAGCCATGGCCATCTGCCATCCTGGGCACTTCATAGGTGGACATTCACATTCACGAGGTAGCCTCAGGTCAACCTCTTTCCGCGAGGGAACCCATACTAAAGCATATAAACTTCCAGTTAATCCCTACCCAATTCAGGTATTGTGGTTGTACGGTAAAATTGGAATGGTATCGCATCCGAACCTAACCATCAGTTTTTATCAAAATCAAGGCTCATGCCTCAAGAAGTTTCATTATCAAATCATTTTGTGTTCATAACACATGTCAAAACAATTCAATAGAATGAATCATCATTCCAAGGTTTTCATAATCATTTCCTCGAAGTATTACCATCTAAATGATCAGTAGTAGTTTAGCACTAGCAACTAGCAATGAGGGTGTCACTAATGAGGGTGCTAATCAACTGTAACTATCCAAATCTACTTTTATGCTTTTTAATGGCATCTAAGTATAATAACTAAGGCCTAGTTTTATACTCTTTATGGCATCTATCCTATTTTTCTAATACTCACAATTCACTAACTAAAGGTAAATAACTTTGGTAAAGTAAAATAATAAAGCTTGCAAGTAAAACTTGGGATTGGTGTAATCAAAGTTGCATAACCAAAGCATGCCTAATGCATCTTCCATAGGTTATCTTGCAAGGATGGTCTGCATAGTTAACTTGTAGTGTTAGGCTTGCATATTTAGTATGCATAGATCTAGCTTGCAATTAGTGATGGCTTGCCTTGAGTAGTGAAGTGGTTGAAGTTCTCTTCTTCTTCTTCTTCTTCTTCTTCTTCTTCTTCGTACTCCTCCTCCTCATATCCCGGGTTGGTACTAGCGTCTATAAATAAATATGAGGTACACAATCACCAAACAATACTTAGCTACTTCTATGTAGCACACAAAGGCTCACACCAGATGATCTAGCATCATCACACTCATCACATGAAATAAAGACCTAGTCTTATATTTCTTATTTTTGAAATGTAATTTCTACTCATTGAAAAATACTTAAGATTTAACATTCTCCAATTAAAATATGGGATCATGTTGACACATGTCATCACCACATATTCTAATACTTGGGAATGTGATTTAAAGTGGTGGTCATATTTTATAAAGTTTAAAATTACTATTCAATACAATTAAAGTGTCTAAAATGCCTATATAGCATTCTTTATGTACTAGTCCGAGATCACTGCATCTCAACCTAAATATTTTTACATATTCAGATAGATCTTGTCAAATGTGATTTTTGAGAGTTGGAATCAACTCAAAAGCATTTATGTTTGGTTTTTGAAAAATGTTTGAAGTTGGAAAAGTCTCTGCCTTGTTATTTTTACTATAGGTGATCTATAATTTCAAATGGTTTGAATCCAACGGTCTTGGGTAGAAAATTTGAATACCTTTCCAACAAAATTGGAATCATGCAATTTGGTTTAGTGAATCTCTTTGAATTGATATTTTAATCTACTTTCCTAATCTAGTTTTAATTAAAATGGAAAAAGTCTATTTGAATCAACGGGCTCTGCCCGGGAAACTAATTGGGCCGTCCCAGCTATGCGTCGTGCGCGCAACGGTCTGCTGACAGGCGGGTCCTACTCGTCAGCAACTCCATTAAGCCAAAACACTAAGTTTCAATCTCAGCCCTACGATTAGACTAGGATCTAACAGCTGTGGTTCGTCGTCTCCGTCGCACATTGCCGGCGAGAACTGAACCCTAACACGATGGTGGGATTACGTGGGGCTCACCTGGGCTCCAGCTAAGGTCAGCGATGGGGGCGAATGAGGTTGTCGTTGATGGCGAGTCGAATGGTGGTCGGGGAGGATCCTGGGGTGGCTCCTAGCTCCAGTTCCTCTTCTCCTCTGTAGCGGCGGGCTCCGGTGAAATTCTGGCGGGCTGGTGCTCGCCTTGCTCCGGGGAGAGGTGTGGGAGGTTTCTGAGAGACATGGGAGTGAGCTGGTGTGGAAAATGAGGGTTGGGGTGGCCTCTATTTATACACGGGCGAGAGGGGCAGAGCGGCATGGCTCGGTCTCGTCGGCGACATCGTTGCAGTGAGCTATTGGCATGGCTGAGGGTAGGGGTTGACGTGGTGCTTCATGGCGGTCGTCATGCGAGTGATGGCGCGGCAAGGGGCGGTCGAGAATGGTCGGGAGCGGTCCGTGCTCTGTGCGGGAACGGCGACGTTCGAGACGGCGCACCGTGTCCACGGTTCGCGCGACGGCAAACGGGCGTGTCTGGGGGTAGCTGGGGTCACAGTGAGTGCGGGCACGCACGGAGAGGGCGAGGCACGACGTGTGTGCGCGTGTCGGCTGCGGCACTCTGGCGCGCTCTTGGCATGGCAGACAGAGAAGTGGACGTGGCGATCACGGCTGGTCCACGACGTGTCTCTGGTCGAGGGGTGGATAGAGGGTGGTGGTGGAGTGTCGCCTGTCTCCTAGACATCGTGGGAGAGGGCGACGCGGTCTGTGGCGAGTGGGGCGTGGTCGACCTACACGGCGAGCTCGGGGGGTGCTGCACTTGTGCGAATGGCAAAGGGGGAGCTTGTCCACTGCACTGTTGGGCACTAGGGGAGACTAGGGGAGATAATTGAGGCACTAGTGGCAATCAATTACTGCTCAGAATAGTAGAAGTTAGGCAAGTGTTTACTGGTGTCTTCCAGGTGCTCGACCAAATGGCCGCATGAATTCAAAGTTTGAAATTTTGGATGAAATTTGGTGAGTGTTCTGAGTACTTGCTTGGGTGTATATGGTTGCTTGGGTTTGCCAAGGTGAATTGATTTGGTTGGTTTTTGAAAAATGGTGATCTTAGCACATATACTTGATTCAATTTTGTAGTGTCTTTTAAATAGATTTGGAAATTGTTTCTGTTAGTTTGTAAAGTGGGCTTGGGTTCACTTTTACTTGGTCTAGCAAGGGGTGAAAAGAGTTGGGAAAGTTTCTGTTAGAAATCTTTTACTAGAAACACTCAAAGTCGTCTAGTGGATAATTTTGGCCAAAATGACCATTTGCTTATATGATTCATATTTGCTTTCCTTTTCTTTTGATTTTGTTTGTAAATGGCCTAGATTATGTAGTATTCATATTTAAACCATTCCTTATCATTTGTAGCAATCAAACATGGCAATTGCACTCATACACTCATATCAAATTTAATAATAAAAGTTTTTGTTAACCCTAAACTTAGGTGATTTGAACTTGATAATCTTGATTAATATTTTTGAGGTGTTACAAACCTTCCCACCTTAAACAAAATCTCGTCCCGAGATTTAAGAAAAACTAGGAACTAAAGAGATTTGGAAACTCAGTCCTAATGTAACCTTCTCGCTCCGAAGTAGCTTCTTCTTCAGTATGGTTGCTCCACTAGATCTTACGAAACTTGATACTCCGGGTCCTAGTGGTTCTGAAGGCTTCTTCCAAAATACGAATGGGTACTTCATGATAAGTTAGATCCTTGTTGATATCTATGGCTCGGTGATCGATGTTCTCGAACACTTTGGTCTTCTTCGGAACTTCTAAGCATTTGCGAAGTAACGAGATATGGAACACATCATGTATGGATGACATCTCCTCTGGCAGTTCCAATTGATATGATACTTCTCCTTGACGATTCAAAATCTTGAAGGGTCCAATATATCTGTGGGCTAACTTCCGTTTCAGTTGAAAATGTTGCATTCCTTTCAAGGGTGATACTTTGATATATACAAAATCCGACATTGAAGGTCAGGTCTCGACATCTTTTGTCAAGATAACTCTTCTGTCTGGATTGAGCGGTCTTGAGGTGTTCACGGACTTTGTGAACCTTCTCTTTGGCTTTTCATAGGATGTCAGGTCCAAAAATCTGACTCTCCTACTTGCGACCAATTCAAGGGGGTACGACACTTCCTTCCATACAGAAATTCAAAGGGGGCCATTTGCAAACTAGCTTGATAACTATTGTTGTATGAGAATTCTGCAAAAGGCAGACAATCTTCCCATTTTGATCCATATTCTAGCACACAAGCTCTCAACACATCTTCTAATATTTGGTTGACTCTTTTAGTTTGTCCATCGGTTTGCGGGTGATAGGCTATGCTGAAGTTCAGCTTGGTTCCTAATCTTTCTTGGACTTTCTGCCAAAATCTTGAGGTAAACTGGGTTCCTCGATCTGATACTATGGTCTTAGGGGTTCCATGCAAACTGACGATTCTAGCAATGTACAGCTCTGCTAGCTTCAAACTTTGGTAGGTGGTCTTGAAAGGTATAAAATGCGCTACCTTAGACAGTCTATCTACTATGACCCAAATAGAGTCATTTCCCCTACTAGAAGTAGGAAAACCGGTCATAAAGTCCATTATGATGGAATCCCATTTCCATTCCGGAATCTGCAATGGGTGCAACAGTCCTGCGGGTCTCTGATGTTCCGCTTTGACTATCTGACAGATATCACACTTGGCGATGTAGCTTCCGATTTCTCTCTTCATCCTGTGCAAACAAAATTACTCCTTCAAATCCTGATACATCTTCGTTCCTCCGGGGTGGATAGAGTAAAGAGTATCATGAGCTTCTTGCATGATGACTTGTTTCAATTCGGAATCTGCTGGTACACAGATACATCCTTTGTACCACAAAACTCCTTCTTCATCTTCGGTGAATCCGGGTACCTTCCCTGTACCGATACGACGCTTGATTCCGTCGATACTTGCATTTCCTTTTTGCGCCTCCTTGATCTGATTGATCAAAGTGGGTTGAAGTTCAATACTAGATAGGAATCCTTCGCTAACTAGCTCCATTCTAAACTGCTCCAACTCCTCATGCAAACTTGGCTGGGCTTCTTTTACCATGGTGTTTAATCTACACGGCAATCTGCTAAGAGAATCTGCTACCACATTGGCTTTGCCGGGGTGATTGTGAATGTCAAGGTCATAATCCTTGATTAACTCTATCCATCTTCTTTGCCTCATATTCAGCTCCTTTTGGGTGAAAATATAGTTCAGACTCTTGTGATCCGAATAAATCTCATAGCGGTTACCCATAAGGTAATGATGCCATGTCTTCAAACTAAAACTACGGCTGCTAGTTCTAAGTCATGGGCAGGGTAGTTTTGCTCATGTTGCTTCAGTTGTCTAGACAGACATGATATGATCTGACTTTGCCTTCTTGCATCAACACACATCCGAGACCAATCTTGCATGCATCACAATACACATCAAAAGGCCTCTTGATATCCGGCATAATCAGAATTGGGGCTGAAATCAATCTCTTCTTGAGCTCTTGAAAACTTGCTTCACATTTGTCCGTCCATTCAAACTTCTGATATTTCTTAAATAGTTGGGTCATTGGTCTTGCTATGCCTGAAAATCCTTTTACGAACTTGCGGTAATATCCCGCTAATCCGAGAAATGCGTGGATTTAGGTTTGAGTGGTTGGGGTTTTCCATTCTTCAACATCCTTAATCTTGGTGGGATCGACATCAATTCCTCCTACCGACACGATATGTCCTAGGAATCCTACTTCCTTCAACCAGAACTCACATTTGCTAAACTTGGCATACAACTGATGTTCTCTAAGGGTTTCAAGGATGGTTCTCTGGTGTAGCTCATGGTCTTCTTATGACTTGGAATAGATCAGAATATCATCGATAAAAACAATGACAAACTTATCCAGGAAGTTCATAAAAATCTTATTCATGAGATTCATGAAAAAAGTGGGGGCATTGGTTAATCCAAAAGACATGACCGTGTACTCATACAATCCATATCTGGTGGTAAAGGCGGTCTTTGGGATATCCGTTGCACGAATCTTGAGTTGATGATAACCAGTTCTAAGATCAATCTTAGAAAACACTCTGGCACCAGTCAACTGGTCAAACAGATCCTCTATCTTCGGCAGTGGGTACGTGTTCTTGATGGTGACATCATTCAGCTTCCGATAATCCATGCACAAATGGTTACCTCCATATTTCTTATCCACAAACAAAACAGGCGATCTCCATGGCGATGTAGTTGGTTGAATCAGACCTTTCTCCAGCATAGCATCAAGTTGCTTCTTCAGCTCCACTAATTCAGATGGGTTCATACTATAAGGTCTCTGAGCTATGGGTCAAGTTCTAGGAACTAGTTCAATGGTGAACTCGATATCCCGATCTGGGGGCATACTAGGAAATTCATCTGGGAACACGTCAGGGTATTCACAGACTACCCTGACTTGGTCTAGGGTTGGTTGGGCTAGACTATTGTTGCATTTGAATTGACGGGGCAGCGTCTCAGATACATGCTCTACTGATACTCCAGTGCTACTGGTCATGGTTATGGCCTTTCTTGGCACAGTCGATTAATCCTTTATGTTTCGAGATCCAATCCATTCCTAGTACTACTTCCAAACCTTTGGTTCGAAATACTATTAGATTATCATAAAAATCTATTCCATGGATTCTGATAGGTACAGCCTTGAAAATGTTTGTAGCTTTGGTGGTTGAACTAGGTATTTGAACTATCATAACATGCTTCAATTTTGTTGGTTGAATCTTACTAGTGCATGCAAATTATTCTGTAACAAACGAGTGCGATGCTCCAGAATCAAACAACACTCTTGCAAGTACTGAGTTAACAGAAAACATACCCAACATGACATCTAGCGCTTCCTGAGCTTCTTTAGCATTCATGTGGAATAGACAGCCGTTGCGGTTGAGCGGGTTCCCTGGGGCAAATCTCTTTCCGGGCTAAACACGGTGTTGCTGCTGAGCGGGTGCATTCACATTGGTGGTTGCTGCAAGCTTCTTGGGGCACTCGTTGGAGTAGTGACCCTTGACTCCGCATTCAAAGCAAGTAATCAGGGACTTGTCTTTTCCTGCAATAGGCACTGCATTGCTTCCAGTCCTTGGGGAAGTATTGTTGTTGTTGGTGTTGTTGTTGTTGGACTTGGGCGATGCACGGTTGAAGTTATTGGAGTTGCCGGGGTTATTGTGGTGGTATCCTCCAGAACTCAAGTTTCCTTCGCCACGATTGGGATAGTTTGGACAGGACATAGGGGGTCTATTGTTTCTTGGGGCATATCCTGTAGACGGGTTGGGGTGATACTTCTGGGTATGGTGGGATCCAGGCTGGTGCATCATTCTGCGCTTGCGATTGTCATTGGCTTGGTTTATCTTCCCTTCCATCTGGATAGTAGAGTCCACTAAAGCTTCAAGATCATCAAAGGGAATATTGACTAGCACGGTTTGCATATCATCATGCAGTCCATTCAGGAATCTCTCTTTCTTATTTGCTTCTGTGTCGATCTCATCAGGGGCATATCTAGCTAAAGATAAGAATTTGTCACGGTATTACACCACAGTCATCCTTCCTTGTTTCAAATCTCTGAACTCATCCCTCATCCTCTTTATCAGACCTAGGGGCACATGAGTCCGGCTGAACTTGATTTTGAACTCATCCCAAGTCATCATCTGACCTCCGTTCATGGTACGGGTGCTATTCCACCAGGCTCTTGCATCACCTGCCACATAATGGGTGGCAAACAATACTTTTTCATTAGCCTCAACTCCTGCGACCTCTAAGTTGTTCTCCATGGTTTGCAGCCAGTCATCAGCATCTAAGGGCTCTTCAGACTTATTAAATATAGGGGGATTGGTGTTTTGGAAGTGCTTGAGCTTGGATCCATGTTATCCTGGTTTCCGTGGCCTTGATTATTGTGGGCCATCTGAGCTATCTATTGAAGAGTGGCTAAGTTGGCTTGGTGTTCGGCTCTACTAGCTTCATGGTTAGAAACTAACATTTGCAGAATCTGCAGCATTGGGTCCTGAGATGAACTGCTTCCTCCGGGATTTCCGTGAGTCATCTGAAGATTGAGATAGATAATGAGACAAGGGGGAAATTTCTAAGGTTTATGGGTTTGTTTTAGAAACTTTAAACTTGGAGTTTGACTCAGGTTTTGCAAACTAACAACTTTCTTTTCATTCATTCGTTCATTCATTCATAGCACCCAATACAAAAACACCACAACACAAATAGAAAACAAATGGTTTTAAGAACCATTCTGTGAAACTACGAAATAGTGGGACCGGGTACAAATCACTCCTACGGTAGTGCTAAAGTGCATCTAATCATCATCAATGAAGGGAACATCATCTTCATCAGTGTGATCCTCCATGGCCTCGTCCTCCAGGTAGTCGTCATCATCACTGAGGTAAGAGTAGAGACCTCCACAGATATCTTCACCTTCCTCCTCCTTCGCTTCAAGCTGGATCTCTTGTTCACGGATGGTCTTCCCGAGAGTGGACACCTTCTTGCAAAGACGATCGATGATGCGATCCTTCTTGTCACGCTGACAATGAAGTGAATGGTGCTCCTTGGCGAGGATGGCGAGGGTCTGGTCCTTCCTGACTGCAATGGCATGGTTATGGTTGGCGTAGGCATAGGCGTTGTCCAACTCCTATTGTCTATCATACAACATGAAGTCGAGATTATCCACCTAGTGCTTCAGCTCCGGGTGTCCTGGCATCTCCAAGGGCATTTCCATAGAATCACGCCTTGCATAGTGAGAAAAGCGAGTTCCAATGATCTAGTTTATGTTTTGTCCACACAGACGGGCAAGAGCTTCCTGCATAGCCCTGGCTAGTCTGTCTAGCCAGTTGTTCTCCCTCAAGCTGAGTTGGATCTTCTCCGAGGTGGGTGCTTCCATCTTGCCTCTGAGATCTGCAACTATCAGCCACTGTAGCTCTCCTCCCACGTGATCATTGAGTTGTGCCCCGAAGAACTTCGGGTGCGGGAGCTCAAGATGCTCTGCGAGTGCATCTAGATCCCTCTCAAAGATCAGGTGGCCTCCATTACCCAGCTGGTAGAACTTGCTATACTTTACCTCCATCTATAAGACTTTATGGTGAGCAAGTTATGGGGTGATCAAGTATGTCAAATTTTATGTAGGATTGCAAGAATTTTGGAGGAACATGGGGTTTTTTTGAAAGAATCTCAAGGATAAGAGTGGGAATAGGTTTTCATAAATACTCACTTATTTTGTTTTGAAACTAAGTTTTTTGGTCAAGCGTCCATTCTAACTAGGGTCTCCTATGGTCAGGATGGCTCAGATACCAACTTGTTAACACCTGGATTTTTAATCCCAGATGCCTGTTATGCCATACATCACAATCCCAGGATTACCAATTTTGCGAGACATAACATAATTGGTACCACAGTACATCATCCATTACAAACCATAATAAAGGTCTTACAAATAAAGGATCTCATGATCCAGTCATAATACAATCAAAGTAGCGAAAAGTAAACGTAGTAGGGGTTTCATCTTCAGGGTCACAGGCAATGCTGACGATGGGAGATTATCCTAGTTGTCATAGACCTCCTGCTGTCCATCTTCCTGTTAGTCCTCCTCATAGTATGGCCAGGGACAAAGCCATGAGTACTCTTTAAGTACTCGCAAACTATCACTAAAAAGTAAGGTAGTTCTAGTAGGAATCTTAAGCTCTAGGTTTATTTGCAAAAAGCCAGGTTTAGTTCATAAGGAGTTCAAAATTAAAGAACCTAATTTAATTTTCTACATCACCTAAGTGGGAACCTAGTTTTCATGTCCACAACCCTGTTGTGGTCAAGTCAAGGTCATAGTTCAATTCACAAGTCATTTCTTTGAAAACATGTGAAAACGGAACAGTATGGCCACTCCAACTGTCCATAACCGCGGACACGGCTATTCGAATAGTTTGACACTCTATAGAGGTGGTACACTTTCACCACTAAATTCGATACATCCATACTCTGAATCATCATACTTGGTATGTGGATAATCAATCCTAACCTTTCAATTACACACTCTAGTATAGGCACCTCCCCTATGATCTTGGCCTCCCAGCCATGGCCATCTGCCATCCTAGGCACTGCATAGGTGGACATTCACATTCACGAGGTAGCCTCAGCTCAACCTCTTTCCGTGAGGGAAGCCATACTAAGGCATATAAACTTCTAGTTAAGCCGTACCCAATTTAGGTATTGTGGTTGTACGGTAAAATAGGAATGGTATCACATCCGAACCCAACCATCAATTTTTATCAAAATCAAGGCTCATGCCTCAAGAAGTTTCATCAGCACATCATTTTGTGTTCATAACACATGTCAAAACATTTCAATAGAATGAATCATCATTCCTAGGTTTTCATAATCATTTCCTCCAAGTTTAGCACTAGCAACTAGCAATGAGGGTGTCACTAATGAGGGTGCTAATCAAGTGTAACTATCCAAATCTAGTTTTATGCTTTTTAATGGCATCTAAGTATAACTACTTAGGCCTAGTTTTATACGCTTTATTGCATATATCCTATTTTTCCAATACTCACAATTCACTAACTAAAGCTAAAGAACTTTGGTAAAAGTAAAAGAATAAAGCTTGCAAGTAGAACTTGGGATTGGTGTAATCAAGGTTGCATAACCAAAGCATGCCTAATGCATCTTGCATAGGTTATCTTGCAAGGATGGCTTGCATAGTTAACTTGTAGTGTTAGGCTTGCATATATAGGATGCATAGATCTAGCTTGCAATTAGTGATGGCTTGCCTTGAGAAGTGTAGTGGTTGAAGTTCTCTTCTTTTCTTCTTCTTCTTCTTCATAGTACTCCTCCTCCTCGCATCCCGGGTCGGTACTAGTGTCTATAAATGAATACGAGGTACACAATCACCAAACAATACTTAACTACTTCTATGTAGCACACAAATGCTCACACTAGATGATCTAGCATCATCACAATCATCACATGAAATAAAGACCTAGTCTTATGTTTCTTATTTTAGAAAATGTAATTTCTACTCATTGAAAAATACTTAAGATTTAATATTCTCCAATTAAAATATGGGATCATGTTGACACATGTCATCACCACATATTCTAATACTTGGGAATGTGATTTAAAGTGGTGGTCATATTTTATAAAGTTTAAAATTACTATTTAATACAATTAAAGTGACTAGAAATGCCTATATAGCATTCTTTTGGTACTAGTCCAATATCACTGCATGTCAACCTAAATATTTTTATATTTTCAGATAGATCTTGTCAAATGTGATTTTTGAGAGTTGGAATCAACTCAAAAGCATTTATGTTTGATTTTTGAAAAATGTTTGAAGTTGGAAAAGTCTTTGCCTCATTATTTTTACTATAGGTCATCTATAATTTGAAATGGTTTGAATCCAACGGGCTTGGGTAGCCAATTTGAATACCTTTCCAACAAAACTGGAATCATGCGATTTGGTTGAGTGAATCTCTTTGAATTGATTTTTGAATCTACTGACATAATCTAGTTTTAATTAAAATGGAAAAAGTCTATTTGAATCAACGGGCTCTGCGTGGGAAACTAATTGGGCCGGCCTAGCTACGCGGCGCGCACGCAGTGGGCTGCTGGCAGGCGGGTCCAACTCGTCAGCGACTCAATTAAGCTGAAACAGCAAGTTGTATCAAGACTTATGAATCCCAACATCTCTAGTCGCTAGATCTTCTTTTCCATTATAGCATTTTTAAGATTCTATTGATAGTCTTCATTACAAACCACTATATAGTGTACGGATAACTTTGAATGTTGACCATTGGATCAAGACTCACGAATCCTAGCATTTCTAGTCATTGGATCTTCTTTTCCATTCTAGCATCTAGAACATTCTATTGATAGTCTTGAACACAACGAATGCACTATGCATAAACCTCTCCAAACACACTTCTCGATCATACTAGAATCTTCTCCCTTATTTCTCTAGACCATGTTACCAAAAATTTCAAGTGTTAGGTAGCTAATAATATTTGACTTGTACACATGATGATACAAAGTACAAGGGCCAAATATACACCCATACTTTATAGATCTTGATCAAATTTATCATTTTTTGTGCTTTACCAATTACAATTTTATATAGTGATGATATGTCATATGATTTACTATATGAACCTTATTAAGGTGTGCTTTTTTACACAATGCGGGATTAGTACGTATATTTCTTTGCTTAGACATATGGTCACCTCTGTCCACGCGCTGTACATGCTGAGAGAATAAAACGTTGGCAGGGGAAGAGGGTAGCAACGAAGAGAAGTTGAAGGCGGTTCCATGTCAGAGCAAAGTTATGATGGGTTTCTGACACGCGGTAATCCTGCGGCCTTACAGTGTACACTCTACTAGTAGTAAATTTCAAGACCTATGCACGCAAAAGAAATCGTGTGTTTGCTCTCTGCTTCCCTATGCTCCATCTCTCCTCCCCTTTCCCTTCGCGCACCGGTCCGGCTGATATCTCTCCCCTCGTCCACAGTGTGGAGCTACGCATGTGTGCCTTGGTACGGCGGCTCTGTGTCTCTGCGTGTTCGTCAGCCGCGCATTGGTGTGGAGTAGGGACGAGGAGGAGTACATAGGAAGGAAACCACTTTGGTCCTTGGCGGCACAAAAATTCAAAGTTTTCCAGTTTTTGAAATTTTTACTTGCTTCCCAAACATCAGGAGGGAAGGTTATCCAAAAGATCATCCAAACACCGGGAGGGAAGGCAATTTTGAACCCGTTTTGAACATTGATCACATTGAATAAACGAAAAACAAAAAACAAAAGTTTTACTCATGATGTCCTATCATCCCTTGTGCACAACGTGCCATGAAAACTGTAATCATGGGATTAGATAAGTTTTGGAAAAATAGCTTCACAATATTTTCCTACCATGTGTATGGACACTATCGGGTTTATTTCAACCCCAACGACCAAGGTCATCAAGGCCATATTGACATCATAGTTTACAATTTGATAGAGTTCCCATGATAGTTTGGTAGATGGGTGCATCTTGGCGTAGTAAGCATTGTTGCATGTGGGAGTTTCCAAGAATTAGGAAAAAAAGAATTTCAATTTTCCCAGTGAGGATGGTGATGTTTATTTGTGAATAAAGTCCAAATAATATGGTTTAGAATGCCACAAGCCAATGGTTTCACACATACTGTAGTTGATCATTGTTCCAATCTTACTTTGGCTAAAAGTTTACATATTACCATGGGTCGTGACACGCGGTCCTAGTACACATCTACTACATACAGAGTAGTAGATTTTCTCTCTCCTTCGCCTCCTCTCACCATCCATCCACTATCGTCTCCATTTATCCTTCCTTCCCGTATAAGCTTTCACACAATGATTATACTTCTAGTCTGAGATGCAGTGGTGCAGAAAAAGATGAGGCCCACACCATACCACCATCAATCAAGTTCGGTGACGCAACTTTGTGAAGAGTATACGTATACTAGTAGTACTATAGACACTTAATTTTTAATGGAGGAAGTAAGAGACACCGAGTAATTCAGCACGATCTACATAATTCTCTTCATTTTGGGATAAAGCAGGACGCCACCTGAATTCTCTGGGCCGAGAAAAATCAAGAACCGACAAGTCTAGTATAATCCTCTTTTTTTTGTTGACGGGACAAGTCTGGTACAATCTATTTATGATATTTTGGGATAGTTTTCAGGGTATTAACCCAGGCACGACTATAAATAGACATTATAAATTGCAACAGTATGTACCCCTACTTTAACCCAAAACACCCAACCCACAGTTGCTTAGAACTTGATCTCTCTTTATTTCCTTCCAAAATGTCGTATGACAACTCTCTCCAGAACACGTCGATTGACCTAAAAAATGGGAATGGCCCTGAAACTCCACCTGGAAGCCCAGGCTCATTCAACGGGCCATGGCTGCCGCCGCTGTCTGACTCCTCTGATGAAGAAGATAGCCACTAGTAGCGCTTTTTCGAAGGGACACCACCACCAACGCCGAGCGACCCTGATAAGACGGAAGATGAGACTGAGGAAGAGGAGGAGTCTGAGGTCGACCTTGAGGAGGAGGCTGAAGATGACGACAGGGAGGATGCCGAGGATGATAATGGGGAGGAGGCCGAGGACGACGACAAGGAGGTCTCTTCCCGCCCCCCACCGAAGAAGCGTGGCCGAGTGCAAAATTAAATAGCGTCTAGAGTAGAGGCGGGAAGTGTACTATATCTCGTAATTAAGTACATCCGGATAATTTGGCTTAGAGTGCACTCACTGTATTCTAGCAAAATATAGATAATTTGCACCGCATGTTAGTACTATATGAAAATACTTATTTCAATGTGTGTCATGATACATGGTTTTTTTCGGGAGGGGGGGTGGGGTGGTAATGATACATAGTTGAAACTTCAAGGTGTCCTCTTGTATTTGTGCTTGTTTGGACGAAAACTACAAACATGGATTTGGAAAACTTTCGAAAAACTTACCACACAATATGGTCATAACCATGTATGAACATTGTTCACATTTTAAGCTAAGTTACCAATGTCAAGGTCATATCTGCATCACTCGTCCCATTTATTGGGATAAATTAAAGAAAAGTAAAGAAAACAATTAAAAATGTTAAGCACTTATGTATGGTGTCCTCTTCCGTAAATGATAAACATGAATTTTGACAAGGTTTAAAAACACTTGTTCACAATATGACCAGCGATGTGTAACATACTCACTCTGTCTCAAAATTGTTTAAATTTGGATGTATCTAGCCACTATCTAGTCTAGATACATTTAAATTTAAAAAAAATTGCGATATCTATTTTGAGACGGAGGGAGTACTTGGGTTTCAAGTTAAATTATGAAAAAGGTCATGTCCATTTCTGGTAGACGGGGTGCATCTTGGCATGGCATACTAATGTTGTTAATTCGAATTTTCAACTTTTATGTCTAGAATTTTGTTAAATTATTTTAGAAGTGCCACATATAATTATTTTTTAAAGAAAAGGCAAAGAGTATGGCTCCGAATGCCACAACACACTAAATTTGACACAAAATAGAGTATGTTTCATGGTTAACAAGTTTCATGAATTTTCAGGCCTGCTAGCTAATTTCGCATAATTAAATGATATTTTATCAATAAAACCAAAGTAGGTAAATTTTGAACTACAAGTGCGTGATAGATTGCTTGTAAATTTATAAGAAATTCATATAGTACTAATTATTGTACCCACGCAGTCATACTGAAAACCGACTATTGTTTTGAAAGATACAACTTCTTTGTATGAATTTTCATGCTGACACATCTGACCATGTTTCAAAAAGTGAAAGAAAATAAGGAAATATGCACATAGCCTTTTAGTAGTACTCCTATTAAAAATTCATACTTGTAAAACAGTAAAGATGGCGCTGTTAAAGTTTCAATACAAGGGACCTGGGCACCTTCACCAGCCCTCCATAATTAACCTTTCTTCCTCTTAGACTTTGCAACTATGGCTCCGAAGAACGGAGCTCCCCGTGGGAAGAGAAGACCCAGGTGGCAGCGACAAAGGCCGTGGAGAAAAAGAAGACATGTCGCTGGCTTCTGAATCCTGCTCTGGCCACTCCAAGTCCCAGTCTCGCACCAGGCAGCCGCAGGAAGAAGCAGGTGTCGAGGTCCATCAAGGCCGGGCTGCATTTCCCCATCGGCCAGATCAGGCGCTACCTCAAGGAGGGTCGGTACTCCCAGCGCATAGGCTTCAGGGCTCCCATCTACGTCGTAGAGTACCTCACCGCCAAGGTGCTGGAGCTAGTCGGGAAAGCCGCGAAGGACATCAAGAAGATCCGCATCATCCCGAGGCACGTGATGCTCGGTGTCATGCGCGACAAGGAGCTCCACAAGCTGCTGGCCGGTGTTACCATCGCGCATAGTGGCGTGCTGCCTAGCATCCACGAGTCCCTGCTTGGCGATGGTACCGCGGAGGATGCAACGAAGTTGCCCGCGGAGGATGCTGCCAAGTCTCCTGAGAAGACCACGGAGTCCCCATAGAAGTCGTTAAGTTGTACTACTACTACTCCGTATGTGTTTGGGTTTGCTCTATTTGCAGTTTGATTAGTCATCAATGTCAATGTAATATTCACATCTGTGATGCTAAGAAAAAGCTTGTGAGGGTTCTAAAAAAATGTTGTTTTCCTAATCTTATCCTATATTCCATTTATTTAATATTCCCTCTGTTCAGAAATATAAGATGTTTTAGCTTTGTGAAATGAATGTATCTTGACGCCTTTTCGTGTATAGGTTAACTCTGAACCTCTACGAATCCATGCACTAAAAGACGTCTAGATACGTTCGATTCACAAAGCTAAAACGTCTTATACTTCTAAATGGAGTTAGTATTACTCAGCATATTAGGTTTAGTCACAGTCAACCGTTACAAAGTTTGACCAACTATATACAGTATTAAATAGTATACTCATTGAAAAAAATCAATATACAGTAAACAATGTCATTGGTGTGAGTTTCGAACTATCAGGAAAGAATATTCAATGCTCAATTTTCCGAGAGATGACCAGCGAGGTTATTATTTTTCGTCAAGAAAGTCTGAAGAATATGGATCTGAATGCCACAATCCAGGTTTTTAGACATATATATATATATAGTGGACCGGCATGTTGTATCGACGATACCCATGTTTTATGTGCTTTCAAACTTCCTATCTAACTCTGCAACTTGAATGACTTTATCCTGATTTATCGAAATTATATTAGGTTGAATTTGAACTACAAGTAAATTGTAGGTTGCTTTGAAAGTTTCATGAAAAAGCTTTTGGAGGTACCCTTCAGGGGAGGGGTGAATCAATATATCAGAAACCACTATGAGCTTTGATGATAGGTTCAACTTATTTCTAAGATTTTGCATCTTGACAATTTAATAAAATTAAGTCAGAATTGAGCTACATGTAAGCGCGATAGATTGTTGTTGAATTAAATGTCTTTTCGGAGGTAGATGGGTACATCTTCTTGTTGTAAACAATGTCGTCGGTATGAGTTTCCAATTATCAGGAAAGACCATTATCAATTTTCTGAGTGATGTCAAGATTATTCTCTCTCGTAAAGGAAGTTCGAAGAATATCGATCTAAATGCCAGAAGCCAAGTTTTCACACACACACACACACACACACACACACACATATATATATATATAGTGGATCAACATATTGTACTTATGGTTTCCTGTGTTTTATGAATTCTCAAACTCGCTACCTAACTTTGCCCACTTGAATGACCTTATGTCGACTTATCAAAATTAGGTCAAATTTGAACTACTACAAGGAAATTGTAGGTTACTGTGGAAGTTTTATGAAAAAGCTTTTGAAGTACCCATCAGGGGTTCACAATTAATATATGAGAAACCATCCAACGAGATTTTTGACGACAAATTGAACTTCTTTCTAAGATTTTGCATCTTTCCAGTTTAACAAAACTAGGCCAAACTTTAGCTACAAGTAAGTGTAATAGATTCCTCTTGATTTAAAAGTCTTTTCGGAGGTAGATATAGGTGCATCTTCTTGTAGTAGACAATGCCGCCAGTGTGAGTTTCCAACTATCTTAGGAAAGAACATTCTTATTTTTTCGAGTGATGACTAGATTGTTCTTTCCCTAAAGAAAGTCCAAAGACTATGGATCTGAATGTCGCAAGCCAAGTTTTCACACATATATAGTGGACCAATATGATGCACTTACGATTTACCATGTTTTATTAGTTCTCAAATTTCCTACCTAACTTCACCCACTTGAATGATTTTATGTCGATTTATCGAAATTAGGTAAAATTTGGACTACTACAGGTAAATTGTAGGTTGCTTTGAAAGTTTTACGAAAAAGCTCTTGGAGGTACCCATCGGGGGAGGGTCAATTAATATATATCAGAAACCACTGAGAGTTTTGACGACAGGTTCATATCTCGCTAAGATTTTGCATCCTAACTATTTAATGAAATTAGGCCAAACTTTGCTAATTGTTTCATGAAATTGGTCAAACTTTTCTAACCGATTAACTTTGAACATTGATCGTTGGATCAAGACTAGCAAATCCAAACATTGCTAACCGTTGGATATTCTTTTCCACTCTTAGCATCTAGAAATATTATATTGATAGTCTTTAGCACGATGAGCACTAGTATGCGCAAACCTCAAAACACACAATACTTCATTATTACTCGGTTTCAGGGTCCTTGTGCCAAATGAATGGACTTGGATGGAATTTTCATTTTTTATGAGGTCCTTGATGTAACTTGTACTTCCACCGACCACTCGAGCACCTCAGTCTTACGGGACCTACCATTAGATCGGCCATTTGCAGTACTTTTTATCTTTATCTTGTCTCTTATCGCTTACAATACCATATATACCACCACTACATAGTGTAGGGATTAACTTATTTTGAACATTGACCGTTGGATCTCAATACTGGCAAATCCAAACATTGCTAACCGTTGGATCTTCTTTTCCATTCTTAGCATCTATAAAGATTCTATTGATATTCTTTAGCATGATGAACACTAGTATGCGCAAACGTCAAAACACATAGTACTTCATTACTCGGTTTCAGGGTCCTTGTGATAAATGCATAGACTTGGATGCAATTTTCATTTTTTATGAGGTCCTTGATGTAAATTGTAATTATACCCACTGTGTTAACTCTCAAGCACCTCGCTCTTATGATACCGATGATACGTTGCTAACGTATCCATAATTTTTGATGTTCCATGCTTGGTTTTATCTACTTTCTTATGTTTAGTCCACACTTTGGAGTACTTTTCATACACTTTCTTGGACTAACCTATTAACAAGATGCCATAGTGCTAGTTGCCTGTTTTCTGCTATTTTTGGTTCCAAGAAAGTCAGAAAATCAATATTCTCGGAATTGGACCGGAAAAAAGCCAAAGTCGATATTTTACCGGAAGACTCACAGAGCCAGAAGACGAGACAAAGAGGGGCCACATGGTGGCCAAACCACCCCTGGGCACGAGTCCCCCTGTCCGCGCCAGGGCATGGTGTGGGCGCCCTGGCTGGCCACCGACCTTGCCCCTTCGCCTATAAAATCCTCTCGATGCAAAAACCCTAAGTCGTCAATCAGAAATCCATGAAAAGTTCCACAGCGCCGCCGCCATCGAAGGGAAGATTCGGGGGACAGAAAGTGTCTGTTCCGGCACCCTGCCGAGACGAGGAAGTGCACCCGGAGCCATCTCTATCGATCTCCACCACCATCTCCATCACCATTGTTGATTCCCATGATGATGAGGGAGTAGTTCTTCCTCGAGGATAAGGGTTCTACCGGTAGCTATGTGTTCATCTCTCTCTCTATGCATGATCTTATTGAGATCATGAGCTTGTACACTATAGATCTACCTTGCTACTCAAGTGCTTTAATAGATCTCTGCTCTCCCCATGTGTGTGAAGTTGACAATGTGCACACCATGGTGGCACTTAGGCTAGAGATTTCAAATACTTGTTATGAGTTATATTTGGAGTTGGATGTCTTTATGAAATTGTGGTGTTTATTTGAACCATCTAGTACTCAAGGTGACAACGTGGGGTTATCTGGATGGGAAAGATGAACTTTGAGGTGTGCTGTTATAGCCCTACCAATGATTAGAGTGTCCAATCGGAGAGTAGTTCAGCGTAGTATCATAAAGAAGAATATATTTATATGAGAGTGTTCACTAGTGAAAGTATGATCCCTAGGCCTTGTTTCTAAGCATTGAAACACCGTTTGCAACTAGATCTGTTACATGTTTGCTTGCTTCCATCTTTATTTCAGTTTGCCTTTAGTTTTTTTCATGCCATCAAGAAATTTTCTATCACCGTTACCACTTATAATTATACATACCACTTGTATTTCACTATCTCTTCGCCGAACTAGTGCACCTATACACCTAACAAGTGTATTGGGTGTGTTGGGGACACAAGAGACTTCTTGTATCTTGATTGCAGGGTTGCTTGAGAGGGGATAACTTTGACCACTTCCTCTATGAGTTTGATAAACCTTGGGTGATCCACTTAAGGGAAAAATTGCTGCTGTTCTACAAACCTCTACACTTGGAGGCCCAACAACTGTCTACAAGAATAGAAGTGCGTAGACATCAAGCTATTTTCTGGCGCCGTTGCCGGGGAGGTAATGTAAAAGGTACTCACATCCTCCGGTGTGAGTGCTCGAAGTTATTTCCTTTAGATTCTGCAATTTTGTCTTTTTGTTTCTTGTTTTCACTAGTTAGGATTAATGGAAAAGAACAACAAAATTAGAGATCTTTATAGTATTTATGTTGAGTTAGGACATGAAGTGTTTGAAGAGAAAATTAGAAAACCTATGGAACTTTATTTGCATGCTAATAGCATTGTTGTTAGTATGAATTCTTTGGACACCATTATTGCTAATGCTATGGAAAAGTCTAAGCTTGGGGAAGCTAGTTTTTATGAAAATGATCTTTTTAGTTCCCCAGCTTTGGAAGATAGCTATTCTATTGCTTATGATGATACCAAACCTCCAATATATGATGATTACAATGATGAATATGCTATTTTCAGTCCACCTACTATTGAGGAGAAAATTAATGATTACAATATGCCTGCTATATTTGATGATTATGGTGATGAGAATGATAATGATAGCTATTTTGTTGACTTTGCTCCCACTATGATTAATAAGAATGACTATTCTTATAGGGAGAGTAATAATTGTTTTATGCATCTGGCTCATGATAAGAATATTTTATGTGATAGTTATATTGTTAATTTTATTCATGATGCTACTGAAAGTTATTATGAGAGAGGAAAACATGGTTTTATGTGTCTCAACAATATTAAGTTTCCCCTCTTTATGTTGAAAGACTTGAAGTTGCACTTGTTTTGCTTTACTATGCTTGTTGCTTTGAGCTTTCATGACTTGTTTATTTACCAGATTCCTTTGCATAGGAAGTGGGTTAGACTTAAATGTGCTTTGAATTTGCTTCTTGATGCTCTCTTTTACTTCAATTCATATTTCCTATGTGAGCATCTTCTCAAACTATCATGCCTAACTTAAAGGCATTAAAGAAAAGTACTTATTGGGAGATAAACCCAAAAGTTTTAGATGAGTCTTGGAAATTATTACTTCTGTAATAACCACTCCTTATCCTTTTTATTTGCTTTTTGTGCCAAGAGTAACCTCTAATGAGAGAGAAGTAATGATTGAGAAAGTTGTTGTCCCGAAATAGATTTCTGTGCTTCACCGTAAAATTCGTGTAAAATCTCTGTACGTCCTTTTGAGGTGTGAAGTTTTGTGCTTCTGCCCCAGGTTGTTATCTAAATTTCAGTAGTTCAACACTTTTTGATTTGAGCAACAGAAGGTCTTCGAAAAAATTCGTCTTTACCTGCTGGTCTGTTTTAACAGATTTCTGCCTTAATTTGCATTTGCTTCTTGTTTATTCCTTTTTGAGTTCTTTTGGAAAATTGAGCTTTTTGAGGGAAGTGCTACAGTAGCTTGTGTTTTAATGGAAGTTTTATTGGTGCTGAAACTGAACCTAAAGACTTATTATCTTGAGTGCACTAATGTTGCTAATAAAGATTGTTCGAAGTTTTGTATGAAGGAAAAATTTCAGGTGTATGGAGAGAATGACGTAATGAGATGAAGAATAGACTAAAGCTCAAGCTTGGGGATGCCACGCGTGTCACCCCAAGAAATATCCAAGAAGTACAAGCATCAAAGATTGGGGATTCCCAATGCATCCCCCTCTTCATCATTAAAAATCCCAGGTTTCTTCAAAACGCTTCATTTTTTATTGTTTCATGCACAGTTGTGTTGTTCTTGGAGCGTCTTATTTTTCGTTTTCGTTTTGGTTTTTCGTTTGCTTGGTTTGCTTAGTTTGCTGAATAAATTGGTAGGACCCCCTCTTTCATACATTGGTTTTCAAATAGTTTTGTTTGGATTGGAAAAGAGTAGGAAAGTTCATGCTTAAGTGGTAAAGAGAGCTTGTTTTTGACTGTCGCCCATGCTTTGTCATGCCATGCTTGATATTTTTTTTGGCTTTATTCTTAGTATTCTTTGTTGCAGCATGACTAGTTATAAACAATTGAGATTTCTTAATGTGCCTTGGAAGAATCATGCATTGTTTTAGCATATTAAAGCATAGTATTGTGGTATTCTCCTTTGATGATTTATTTGGGTTGACTTGGCGCATGCTCACACCATGTTATGACTATCCCAAGTCACCATAGCCTTTATGATCCTTTAGTTTTCAACTTGTAGTATCACTTTATGCTTCAATGATGTTTTGTCGCTCTACATGATTATGGCCATTATTGCTCTCTTAGTTGGTCGCTCCCAGTCTTTTGCTAGCCTCCGTAACCAAGTATGAGTTCCACTCATGCATCCACCTCCTAAAACCAAGTTATTCCAAAGATTCCACCATACCTACCTATTAGCATATGCCATTCCAAGTATATTCATGTATTTATCTACCTTCCAAATTAAACTTGTTATGAGAAAACTAGTGATTAAAGCTCTCATGAACTTGATGGCACACTTTACTTTTCTTGCCCTTAATAAAGTTGAACCATTGCATCCATCTTTGTTGCGTATATGCTTGCGCTTTATAAGTTGAAGTTAGCAGAACAATGTATCATGGGGAACGCTTTCAACATTGCACCTGTACTTTGTACCCCGTTGATATCATGTTATTTTGCTTATGGATCCCAGCGGTGTGAAATAAAAGGGGAACTTGTAAGATCATGGAGTTTGTATTTGTGTTAGAGAAACGCCTGGGCCGCTAGCCTAAGCCATGCTTAATCATGGTGGAAACTTTCAGCATAACCATAATAAGCACTCTATGAAGCATCCTCAATAAAAACATATGCAAATAGCAAATAAAAATATCTCTAAGATGCTCATTGTCTTCTTGCCTTGTCATTTTGATTATGGGATAGCTCCTGTATCATGTGCAAGGGGTACCCCATTGGCGGTTCTCTATGATACATATGTACTTACAATGATAAGATCTTACTTGTGACTAAAGTTGAGTAGCATGAGGTTCGGTCTTCGTAAGTAAGGGGCATGAGATTTCAACTTATAACTTGTCAAGCATATCCTCTTAGTTGTGTCACTTTAACCTTAATCACCTAAAGATGCTTATGATAGGGACAATGAGAGCTGAAAGCTAACAAGTACCATAATTTTTGGAAGCTCTTTATGAAACTTGAATTCTACTTCCTTCTATGAAGGCCTTTCTTTTACTTTAATGTTGAGTCTCCACCTTCTACCTTTTGCACCTACTTTGAGAGCATAATGGCCATTCTTAGTTCTATGTGCATTGTCCCAAGACTTGTTGATTGAAGCATAACTTTGATATTGCTTGTTCTTAAACCCCTTGTATCTAGTCACTCTTATGAACTTTGAAGGTTTCCTATGCATTTATGTTTGCTACTCTATGAGGGACAAGCTGAATGCCACTATGCTATGTTTTCTTTATGTAAAACAAACAAATGTCTTGCAAAGCATTGTTATTCATGAATCTTTTGTTTGTGCCTTTTCATGTTGCAACAATAGTTTCTATGTCTTATTGTTAGAACTTTATATTTCATGCTATGTTGAAGTACTTTGATCCCAACTATCAATGTTTTACAAATACTTTGATCAAGTTTATGATGGTGCATGTCACCTAAAAAATTATTCTTTCTTTTTATCACTTACCTACTCGAGGACGAGCAGGAGTTAAGCTTGGGGATGTTGATACGTGACTAATGTATCCATAATTTTTGATGTTCCATGCTTGGTTTTATCTACTTTCTTATGTTTTGTCCACACTTTGGAGTACTTTTCATACACTTTCTTGGACTAACATATTAACAAGATCCCATAGTGCCAGTTGCCTATTTTCTGCTGTTTTTGGTTCCAAGAAAGTAAGAAAATCAATATTCTCGGAATTGGACCGGACAAAAGCCAAAGTCGATATTTAACCGGAAGAATCATGGAGCCGGAAGACGAGACGGAGAGGGGCCACAGGGTGGCCAAACCACCCCTAGGCGTGGGTCCCCTGGCCGCGCCAGGGCATGGTGTGGGCCCCTGGCTGGCCACCGACCTTGCCCCTTCGCCTATAAAATCCTCCTGATGCAAAAACCCTAAGTCGTCAATCAAAAATCCACGAAAAGTTCCGCAGCACCCCCGCCACCGAAGGGGAGATTCGGGGGACAGAAAGTCTCTATTCCGGCACCCTACCGGGACGAGGAAGTGCCCCCAGAGCCACCTCCATCTATCTCCACCACCATCTCATTCACCATTGCTGATTCCCATGATGATGAGGGAGTAGTTCTTCCTCAAGGCTAAGGGTTCTACCGGTAGCTATGTGTTCATCTCTCTCTATGATGATCTTATTGAGATCATGAGCTTGTAATCTATAGATCTACATTGCTACTGAAGTGCTTTAATAGATCTCTGCTCTCCCCATGTGTGTGAAGTTGACAGTGTGCACACCATGGTGGCACTTAGGCTAGAGATTTCAAATACTTGTTATGAGTTATATTTGGAGTTGGATGTCTTTATGAAATTGTGGTGTTTATTTGAACCATCTAGTACTCAAGGTGACAGTGTGGGGTTATCTATATGGGAAAGATGAACTTTGAGGTGTGTTGTTATAGCCCTACCAATGATTAGAGTGTCCAACCGGAGAGTAGTTCAGCGTAGTATCATAAAGAAGAATATATTTATATGAGAGTGTTCACTAGTGAAAGTATGATACCTAGGCCTTGTTTCTAAGCTTTGAAACACCGTTTACAATTCTTTTTTCACTTTTGGTGATTACATTAGTTATCATAGGATGGTCCGTTACCTTTTCGGGGATGGGAATCTTCTCGATATAAGGTTCGGGTAAGATGGGGTCAATAAGACAATACTTAGCACTTCCAATAAGAGCATAGTCAACAATATCTTTGTAAGGTGCATGGTACTTGTTCCATCCCCTTTTTGGAATTTCGATATAGGAAGCAAACGCTCTAAAGCAATTCGTAATAACTTGCAAATCAATACCATAAATATTACTAATATTTTGAAAGTCATCAGTTCCCATAAAAGATTCAATGCAATCATAATCATAATTTATACCTGACTTTCTACCTTTGTCATTCTCCCAAGCTTCAGCATTATCTTGAATACGGTCCAAAAGTTCCCATTTAGCTTCTTCTTCGATACGAGTGAATGATCCAGCACAAGAGGCATCCAATAAATCCTTGTCATGTAGAGGGAGCCTTGCATAAAAGTTGTTGATAATAATATTGTTGGGGAGCTCATGAATGGGACATTTGAGCATTAGTAACTTCAGTATCCCCCAAGCTTGAGCTGTACTCTCTCCATCAAGAGGCCAAAAGTTGTATATTTGATTCCGATCTTTATGAATCTCACTAGGAGGATAAAACTTTGAATAAAAGAGAGGCACTATTTCCTCCCATTACAGAGCTTGACCATTCTTCAGGAGCTTATACCATTCATCAGCTCTTCCTTTCAGTGACAATGAGAATAACTTCTTCTTAACTTGATCTGTAGTAATACATGCACACTTTAACAACCCGCATAATTCGTGTATAAAGAGTAAATGATCACCGAAATGGACAGTTCCATCCGCAACATAGTAGTTATCCATAACACGATCAATAATTCTTGTAGGTATTTTGAGAACATCTCCCTCAGCAGGTGGTGGCTTATCTACTACCTTAGCAGTGGTAGTAGCATTACCAAATAAGAAACTTAGCGAACTATCCATAACGAAAATAAAGACACTAGCAGAAGTAAACAATACTCATAGTAGAAGTTTCCTTTACCAGTTCCACTCTCCAATAGCGCTTCACTCCCCGGCAACGGTGCCAGAAAATAGTCTTGATGAACCACAAGTATAGGGGGTGTATCGCAGTATTTTCGATAAGTAAGAGTGTCGAACCCAACGAGGAGCAGAAGGTGCTGGCTAGTGGTATGGATCAGGAATTCTCTGCAAATACTTAGCAAACGGATTTTTAGGGGTTTTCGATAAAGCAAGTAAACAAAGTACGAGTAAACAAAAGACAGTCGGAATAAATGCAGCAAGTGGCCCAATCCTTTATGCAGCAAAGGACAAGCCGGTTGTATTTCTTAAGATGACCAAACGTTCTCGGGGAGACATGGGAAGACTATCAAGTGCTTCCGCTTCATATAGTCAATTAATCTTCTCTAGCTTGCTAAGTGTTGTGTGGGTGAACCTATGCTAATGTACCATCCCATCCAAGACTAATACATACTTGTGATTATACCCCTTGCAAACATTCGTAAGTACAAGAAAGTAATTAAGGTAGAAACCTAACCACAACTTTAAGCTCTAAGACCCTTACGTCCCTTGTGCAATGGTTTCCTAATGGGGGTTCAGGTTTCTGTCACTCCGGCAACCCCTACGATTAGTAGTCAAATACACAATGCATTCCCCTAGGCCCATATAGGTGAAGTGTCATGTAGTCGATGTTCACATGACACCACTAGAAGAAGTACACCACAACTTAAATAACAATCTATTGAATCTTTCTCAACGCAACTCCACTACTAACAACAAGACTTCTCCCATGTCCTCAAGAACAAAACGAACTACTCACAAGACATCATATGGATCATGATCAAAGATGGAATAATGATGTATAACAATCTGAACATAAACAATAATTCAATGGTTCACTCAATAGCATCAACTACAAAGAGTAATCAACATCGGGAAAGTTTCCTCTATGAACTATGCAAGATTCAACGCAATTGTTACAGCAATATGGAGATGGTGATGAGGGTGCTGATGGTGATGATGATGATCCCGATGAAGTCCAGCTTGATGGTGGTGTTGATGGCGACGATCTCCCCTCTCCGGGAAGGAATTCCCCTGGCAGAAATCTGTCTGCCGGAGAGATCTTTCTCTCCCGGTGTTTTCCGCCCCGCAGAGGCTGCGGAATCTTTCTGTGGTTGCTCCCCGAGTCTTAGGATTTCGTGGGGATGATATACGCCAGAGGGGAGAGGCTAGTGTGGGCCAGGGCGACCACACCACCTCCAGGCGCGGCCTAGGCCTGCCCGTGCCATGGGGTGGTGTGAGCCCCTTATGGCCCACCTCCACTCCATCTTCTGGCATCCTGAGTCTTCTGGAAAAATAGGATTTTCCATATATTTTCCTAGATTTTCTGATCTTCGCGAATTTTGCCTCCAAACAGCACCTTTTCCATCAGAATCCTGACTACAGCGGTCCATGCTCCAAAAGTCATCAACGATGCAAAAATAGATGAAATAACATAAGTATCACCTCTCAATACGAAATATATCAATGAATAATAGTGAATTAAGGCATATAATAGTGATGCAAAATGGACGTATCAACTCCCCCCAAGCTTAGACTTCGCTTGTCCCCAAGCGAAACTAAGATCAATAAACATGACCTCAGGTTTATGGAGTGAAGAGTCGATAAAAGAATACGGACAAGAAGCATCACATTCATCAAATACATAGATCAAAATAGAAGACAACTCACTATTATATAACTCAACTTGTAATGAGTAAAGGAAACACAATAAAGATACATAGAGTAAATTAGAATTGGTAAAGGCAAACTTAGCTCTTGGTCGAAGAATAGTTGACAATTTGCCGGAGTTCACAAATAGCTGGTTTTTCAATGATAGCTTTCAAAGTAGTAAACATCAAGATAAGAGCAATGTGCAAAACAAGGAACATAAGAAACATGATTGAATAAATCATCATATGAATGAATGAAACACATCAACTCAAAATACTTGCTGAGGTAGAAGGGAGTAGGTTTACTGACTCAACTACAAAGTAAAATAAAGGCCCTTCAAAGAGGGAAACAGGGATTGCAAGTCTCATAAAGAGCTCCCAAAAATTATGATACTTACTAGATTTCAGCTCTCATTGCCCCTATCATAGGAATCTTTAGGTGATTAAGGTGAAAGTGAGGTCCAATCTAAGTTATATGGTTGACAAACTATAAACTAAAAATCCCAAGTCCCTTCAGTATGAGGGCCGCTCCTCATGCTACTCAACTTTAGTTACCGGTAAGTTCTTGTCATCGTAAGTATGTGTGTATCATTGAGAACCGCCAACGGGGTACCCCTTGCCCGATGATACGGAAGAATCCCCATATCAAAATGACAAGGCAAGCAGACAATGAGTATCTCAGCAATCTTCTTATTTACCATGGGAAAATGGTGCCTTTTCTCTCTTTCCTCTTTTCATAGTATCTCTTTTTTTTCTTTTTCTCAATAGCTATCTCTCTCTTTTTTTATAAGAAGAATGCTTCATAGATATCATTATGGTTACGCTGCAGGTTTCCACCATGTCAGCATGGATTAGACCAGTGGCCTAGGCGTTTCTCTAACACACATACATAACTCCATGGACTTACAAGCTCCCCTTTTATTTCACACCGACGACATCCGCAAACAAAAGAGCAAGGTATCAACTGGGTATATATTTACAAGTGTTGAAAGCGTTCCCCATGACAGCACGGTTCTGCTAATCCCCAGCCTATAATTTGCAAGCATATAACTTTCATGGGGAGTTCACAATGGTTCAGGTTTATTAGATGCAAGAAAGTAAAATGTGCCATCAAGTTTGTGAGAGCTTTAATCACTAATTTTTGCATAACAAGTTTAATTTGGGAGGTAGACAAAACAAGAATTTACTTGGAATAGCAATAATGCTACTAGGTAGGTATGGTGGACGTAAATGGCAAGGGTTTTGGTTTAAAGGAGTGGATGCACGAGAAGAATACCCTCTCAGTACATGTTTTTGGCTAGCAAGGCTGGGTACCAAGTATAAGAGTTGAAGGAAACAAACAAACATACAAGTGATAAAGACAAACATGCAATCTTCCTTGGAAGCACAAAAGATCTTAACTAGAGAATACTAGACTTATGAGCAAATCAAGAAAGAAAGATGATGAAATTATTTTTCTCTAGAGTACTTCTATCTTTTTGTTTTCAACTCTCAAAAAGGTGTTGCTACTAACCGAGCCAGGTTTGCCAAAACCAACTAAATTAACTCAATGATCCCAAAGTAATACCAATACTAACAAAAAGATCAATCATATAACCACGAATTGAAAACTAACATAAGCTATGCAAAAAGAGTGAATGATAGAACCTCTCATTAATATTCCATAATGGAAACTCACACCAAGGGATACAAATCTAATGAGAGAGGGGACACTTCCATAATGCAAACTATACTACATAATAACTCCTCTATTCATGATATGACTCTACTAATAAGGTAAAAAGATAGAAGATAGTGATATGATACCGCGGCAGTCCCCAAGCTTGGAACAAACCAAGGGGATGCCAAACCTGATGATGAATTACTCCTTAGGTGGTGGTGGTATCTTCTCATCTTCGTCCGGCTTCCAGGGTAGAGGCTTCCCATCAACAAAGGACATCGTGGTTTCCAACATCCTGAAACTTACATCAGCACTTATGCGTTTAAATCTAGCCTCATACTCACAGTTTTGATTTTGAACGTCATAGAACTGTGCTTGCAGTTCGTTGGTTGTTTGGCGGAGTGAGAGGACTTCGTCTTTGAGTTCAACAGTCTCCTTTTGGTGCTCGGTGATGAGTTCGGAGCAAATCTTGTGGATGATATCCACTTCGTGCTCCGCCATCTTCCTGTACCTAAAGACTTGTTGCTCCAATGCTCCCATCCTGTCCTCCAGACTTCCTTCACCTTTAGGGCCTTGAACCTCTTTAATCTGGACCTCCCCACCTTCGAGCAACAACTCCTTGGGATGAATCTTCAATTATCTCATGTATGGGTTAACGATATCTTCTAAGGAATCCCCCTTGGATGATGCAGAGGAAGACATTGTGGCTCCAAATCTGGGATTCTACCTGGTAGAAACAGATCGAAACAAAAACAGACAAAAACACGATATACAAACCTCTGAAGATCCGGGGGTTATATATTATGGAGTTTCACATCAAGAGGAAGGTACTGGGATAAAACGAGTCAGAGACGGAGTCCTGGGTGGCCTCACCACCTGGTGGCACGGCCAGGGGTGGGCCCACGCCATGGGGTGGTGTGGGCCACCCTGGCTCCGTTTCCGTCCCTTTTTCGCTTCATAACTTTCCTTATTGACTAAAAACTGCAAAAAATATAGTTGGATTGTATTTTCGCGGAACTTTTCTTACTAGAACTGTTACCTATTTGAACACGGACTCTGCAGGTCTCTGAAATTTGGTCCTCAATTAATTTCTTTGGAGTTATAGCTTGAAAGGCATCAACATCTTCATTGTAAGAATCTCCAGCAATATAGTGTTTGAGTCGCTGTCCATTCACTACTTGTGTAGTATTATCTTTTAGAGAAGAAATTTTTATTGCTCCTGAACGGTATACTTCTTCAATGATGAAAGGTCCTTCCCATTTTGATAGTAGCTTACCTGCAAAAAATCTGAGACGAGACCTATACAATAGAACTTTCTCACCAACATGAAATTCTCTCTTAAGTATTCGCTTGTCATGCCATCTTTTAACTTTTTCCTTAAAGACCCTAGCATTCTCATAGGCTTCACTCCTCCATTCATCTAAAGAACTTAAGTCAAATAATCTTTTTTCACCAGCGAGCTTACAATCTCTATTTAGTTCTTTCACTGCCCAGTAAGCTTTGTGTTCTAACTCTAAGGGTAAGTGGCAAGCTTTCCCATAAACCATTTTATAAGTAGACATTCCCATAGGATTTTTATAAGCAGTTCTATAGGCCCATAAAGCATCATTCAGCTTCTTAGCCCAATTTTTTCTAGACCTATTAATAGTCTTTTGCAAGATAGATTTAATTTCTCTATTTGATAACTCTACTTGCCCGCTAGTTTGGGGGTGATAAGCTGAAGCAATTCTATGATTAACATCATATTTAGCGAGGGTCTTCCTAAAACCGCCATGAATGAAATGAGAACCCCCATCAGTCATGAGATACCTAGGCACTCCAAACCTAGGAAAGATAACATCTTTAAGCATTTTTAGAGAGGTTTCCCTGTCAGCACTTTTTGTAGGAATGGCTTCTACCCACTTAGTAACATAATCTACGGCAACAAGAATATGAGTGTAGCCTTTTGAAAGAGGGAAAGGACCCATAAAGTCAAATCCCCAACAATCAAAAGGTTTAATAACTAGAGAGTAGTTCATAGGCATTTCATTGCGTCTAGAAATATTACCAACACGCTGACATTCATCACAAGATAAACCAAATTTTCTTGCATCTTCAAAAAGGGTAGGCCAGTAGAAACCTGATTGTAATACCTTTTGTGCAGTTCTATCTCCTACATGATGTCCTCCATAGGCGCTACCATGACATTTACGCAATATCTCTTTTTGTTCATATTCTGGAACACATCTTCGCATAATACCATCAACTCCTTCTTTGTATAAGTGTGGGTCATCCCAAAAATAATGCCTCAAATCATAATAGAACTTTCTTCTTTGCTGAGCTGTAAAAGTTGGAGGCAAATACTTGGAGACAATAAAGTTAGCATAATCAACATACCAGGGACTTCCTCGCGAGCTCACTCCCACTGCAGCTAACTGTTCATTCGGGAAACTATCATTAACAGGCATAGGGTCAAAAGATATGTTTTCCAAATGAGATAAATTATCAGCTACAGGATTTTCAGCACCCTTTCTATCTACTATATGTAGATCAAACTCTTGTAAAAGCAGTACCCATCTAATAAGCCTAGGCTTAGCATCCTTCTTCGTCATAAGATATTTAATAGCAGCATGATCAGTATGAATGGTTACTTTTGAGTCCACAAGATAGGGCCTAAACTTATCACAAGCAAAAACAACAGCTAGAAATTACTTTTCAGTAGTACCATAATTCCTTTGAGCAGTGTCTAGAGTCTTACTAGCATAATGGATAATGTTTAGCTTTTTATCAATACGTTGCCCAAGGACAGCACCTATAGCAAAATCACTAGCATCACACATTATTTCTAAGGGTAAACTCCAATCAGGTGGTTGAACAATAGGGGCTGTAGTTACAGCCTTCTTAAGAGTCTCAAAAGCTTCCATCAAAAACGAAGGGTACATCTTTTTGAAGATGATTAGTAAGGGGTTTTGATATCCTAGAAAAGTCTTTAATAAACCTTCTATAGAAACCAGCATGACCAAGGATACTACGAATACCTTTGATGTCTCTTGGGCATGGCATCTTCTCAATTGCCTCAACCTTAGCTCTATCAACTTCTATGCCTCTTTCATAAACTTTATGCCCAAGAACAATCCCTTCATTAACCATGAAGTGGCATTTCTCCCAATTAAGAACAAGATTAGTTTCTTCACATCTCTGCAAAACTTTATCAAGGTTGTGTAGACAATTATCAAAAGAAGTTCCATAGGCAGAAAAGTCATCCATGAACACTTCTACAATTTCCTCACAGAAGCCATGAAAGATAGCAGACATGCACCTTTGGAAAGTAGCAGGAGAATTACATAAACCAAAAGGCATACGTCTATAAGCATAAGTTCCATAAGGGCAAGTAAAAGTAGTTTTTTCTTGTTCTTGTTGTTTAACAGCAATTTGAGAGAAACCAGAATAACCATCAAGAAAACAAAAATGGGTCTTTTTAGACAACCTTTCCAACATTTGATCAATAAAAGGAAGCGGGTAGTGGTCTTCCTTAGTAACTTTATTGACTTTCCTAAAATCGATGCACATCCTATAGCCTACCACTATTCTTTGAGGAATAAGCTCATCATTATCATTAGGGACAACGGTAATACCTCCCTTTTTAGGAACACAATGAACAGGACTAACCCATTCACTATCAGCAATAGGGTAAATAATACTAGCATCAAGGAGTTTCAATACCTCATTCCTTACCACTTCCTTCATCTTAGGATTTAAACGTCGTTGGTGCTCCACTACTGGCTTCGCATCTGGTTCTATGTTGATAGAATGCTGACATATAGTAGGTGAAATCCCTTCCAAATCATCCAGAGCATAGCCCATAGCTCCTCGGTGTTTCCTCAAAACTTCCAATAATCTTTCTTCTTCCTCCCCTGAAAGTTTAGTGCTAATAATAACAGGATATATCTTTTTGTAATCAATAAAAGCATATTTAAGATCATCAGGGAGAGGTTTTAGATCGAAAACCGAATCCTTTTTAGGTGGCATCGTGGTACCCAAGTCTTCCACAGGCAAGTCGTGCTTAAGCATCTTAGGTTGATCACGGAGGATCCTGTCAATCTCATTCCTTTCTTCCATGAAGATTTCACTTTCATGATCTTCCATAAATTGCTGCAAAGCATTGTTAGGGGCAAGAGAAATAGAAGCAAGTTGTTCAACCCTAAAATCCTCATTATGGGTTTCCTCTTCGCAAGGTTCTTTAGTAAATTTCGAAAAATTAAACTCATAAGATTCCCCATCAAATTTAGTCAAGATTTTCTCCCTCTTGCAATCAATAATAGCTCCACAAGTACTCAAGAAAGGTCTACCAAAAATGATAGGGTAGGTTTTACTAGCAGCCAAACCAAGTACTAGAAAATCAGCGGGGTACTTAATCTTACCACAAAGAACTTCCACGTCTCGTACAATACCAATTGGAGAGATGGTCTCTCTATTAGAAAGGTCAATAACCACATCAATCTCTTCCAACTCGCAAGGACTGATCTCATGCATAATTTCTCTGTAAAGCTCATAAGGAATAGCACTGGAACTTGCACCAATATCACATAAACCATAATAGCAATGATCACCAATTCTAACAGAAAGCACAGGAACACTAGCCTTTTTAGTTCTATTGGGATGTGAAACAATATTAGAAGCATCCTCAGAAAAGACTATGTGCCCATCTTCTATGCTTTTAGTGACAAGGTCTTTCAATTTTGCTACCACAGGTTCAATGTTTATTTGTTCATCAGGTTTTACAGTTCTTTTTTCACTTTTGGTGATTACATTAGTTATCATAGGATGGCCCTTTACCTTTTCGGGGAAGGGAATCTTCTCGATATAAGGTTCGGGTAAGATGGGGTCAATAATACAATACTCAGCACTTCCAATAAGAGCATAGTCAACAATATCTTTGTAAGGTGCATGGTACTTGTTCCATCCCCTTTTTGGAATTTCGATATAGGAAGCAAAAGCTCTAGAGCAATTCGTAATAACTTGCAAATCAAGACCATAAATATTACTAATATTTTGAAAGTCATCAGTTCCCATAAAAGATTCAATGCATTCATAATCATAATTTATACCTGACTTTCTACCTTTGTCATACTCCCAAGCTTCAGCATTATCTTGAATACGGTCCAAAAGATCCCATTTAGCTTCTTCTTCCATACGAGTGAATGATCCAGCACAAGAGGCATCCAATAAATCCTTGTCATGTAGAGGGAGCCTTGCAAAAAAGTTGTTGATAATAATATTGTTGGGGAGCTCATGAATGGGACATTTGAGCATTAGTAACTTCAATCTCCCCCAAGCTTGAGCTATACTCTCTCCATCAAGAGGCCAAAAGTTGTATATTTGATTCCGATCTTTATGAATCTCACTAGGAGGATAAAACTTTGAATAAAAGAGAGGCACTATTTCCTCCCATTACAGAGCTTGACCATTATTCAGCAGCTTATACCATTCTTCAGCTCTTCCTTTCAGTGATAATGAGAATAACTTCTTCTTAACTTGATATGTAGTAATACCTACACACTTGAACAACCCACATACTTCGTGTATAAAGAGTAAATTATCACCAAGATGGCAGTTCCATCCCCAACATAGTAGTTATCCATAACACGATCAATAATTCTTGTAGGTATTTTGAAAACATCTTCCTCAGCAGGTGGTGGCTTATACACTACCTTAGAAGTGGTAGTAGCATTACCAAATAAGAAACTCAGCGAATTATCCATAACGAAAATAAAGCAACTAGCAAAAGTAAACAATACTCATAGTAGAAGTATCCTTTACCAGTTCCACTCTCCAATAGCGCTTCACTCCCCGGCAACGGCGCCAGAAAATAGTCTTGATGACCCACAAGTATAGGGGGTGTATCGCAGTATTTTCGATAAGTAAGAGTGTCGAACCCAACGAGGAGCAGAAGATGCTGGCTAGTGGTATGGATCAGGAATTCTCTACAAATACTTAGCAAATGGATTTTTAGGGGTTTTCGATAAAGCAAGTAAACAAAGTACGAGTAAACAAAAGACAGTCGGAATAAATGCAGCAAGTGGCCCAATCCTTTATGCAGCAAAGGACAAGCCGGTTGTATTTCTTAAGATGACCAAACGTTCTCGGGGAGACATGGGAAGACTATCAAGTGCTTCCGCTTCATATAGTCGATTAATCTTCTCTAGCTTGCTAAGTGTTGTGTGGGTGAACCTGTGCTAATGTACCGTCCCATCCAAGACTAATACATACTTGTGATTATACCCCTTGCAAACATCCGTAAGTACAAGAAAGTAATTAAGGTAGAAACCTAACCACAGCTTTAAACTCTAAGACCCTTACGTCCCTTGTGCAATGGTTTCCTAATGGGGGTTCAGGTTTCTGTCACTCCGGCAACCCCTACGATTAGTAGCCAAATACACAATGCATTCTCCTAGGCCCATATAGGTTAAGTGTCATGTAGTCGACGTTCACATGACACCACTAGAAGAAGTACACCACAACTTAAATAACAATCTATTGAATCTTTCTCAACGCAACTCCACTACTAACAACAAGACTTCTCCCATATCCTCAAGAACAAAACGAACTACTCACAAGACATCATATGGATCATGATCAGAGATGGAATAATGATGTATAACAATCTGAACATAAACAATAATTCAATGGTTCACTCAATAGCATCAACTACAAAGAGTAATCAACACCGGGAAAGTTTCCCCTATGAACTATGCAAGATTCAACGCAATTGTTACAGCAATATGGACTTGGTGATGAGTGTGCTGATGGTGATGATGGTGGTGGTGATGATGATGATGATGATCCCGATGAAGTCCAGCTTGATGGTGGTGTTGATGGCGACGATCTCCCCTCTCCGGGAAGGAATTCCCCCGGCAGAAATCTGTCTGCCGGAGAGATCTTTCTCTCTCGGTGTTTTCCGCCCCGCAGAGGCGGCAGAATCTTTCTATGGTCGCTCCCCGAGTCTTAGGGTTTCGTGGGGATGATATACGCTAGAGGGTTGAGGCTGGAGTGGGCTAGGGCGGCCACACCACCTCCAGGCGTGGCCTAGGCCTGCCCGCGCCATGGGGTGGTGTGGCCCCCCTGTGGCCCACCTCCACTCCATCTTCTAGCATCCTGAGTCTTCTGGAAAAATAGGATTTTCCATATATTTTCCTAGATTTTCTGATCTTCGCAAATTTTGCCTCCAAACAACACCTTTTCCATCAGAATCCTGACTGCAGCGGTCCATGCTCCAAAAGGCATCAACCATGCAAAAATAGATGAAATAACATAAGTATCACCTCTCAATACGAAATATATCAATGAATAATAGTGAATTAAGGCATAGAATAGTGATGCAAAATGGACGTATCATATACCACCACTGAATAGTGTAGGGATTAACTTATTTGTACATTGACCGTTGGATCAACACTGGCAAATCCAAACATTGCTAACCATTGGATCTTCTTTTCCATTCTAGCATCTAGGCATGTACTCCCTCGCTCCACCCCAAAACATAAGGCGCTTAAGGATTGCTCAAAAGTCAAACCTTACTAACTTTGACCAAATATTTAGAAAAAAATATCTACATCTACAATATTGAATGGACATATTAAGAAAATATACTTTATGGTGAATCTATTGATATTAATTTAGTACTCTAATTTTTTATATTTTTGTGTATAATCATGGTCAAATTAAAAAAAATGTTGAATTTTGACTAATCCTTAGGCGCCTTATATTTTGGCTGAGGGAGTACTATTCAACACGTATCCAGTTTCTTTGAACCATTGATCTAACAGCCTAACGGTCATGATTAGTTCTATGGATCCAATTCAAAACTGCTCCACTATAGTAGTATAAGTAGAGAGAATACAATCTACTGTGCTATGAAATTTTGGGGGCGGTGACATGATGGTTCTAGAACATGCATGGTGGAGTTTTCTCTAGGTACTATTCAACACGAATCCAGCTTCTCTGAACCATTGGATCCAATAGCCGAATGGTCAGGATTGGTTCTATGGATCCAATTCAAAACTGCTCCACTATAGTAGTAGAGATAAAGATATCTTATCTTATCTTACAACTATATAGTGTACGAATAACTTTGAATATTGACTGTTGGATCAAGACTCGTGAATCCCAACATTTCTAGCCGTTGGATCGTTTTTTCCATTCTAGCATCTAGAAGATTCTATTGATAGTCTTTAGCATAATGAATGCGATGCACAAACCTCAAAACACACTTCTCTATCATACTAGAATCTTCTCCCTCGTAGCTAATAATCGTTGACTTCTACATGATCTTATCTTATCTTATCTTACCTTATCTTACCACTATATAGTGTACGGATAACTTTGAATGTTGACCGTTGGATCAAGACTCGTGGATCCCAACATTTCTAGCCGTTGGATCTTCTTTTCCATTCTAGCATCTAGAAGATTCTATTGATAGTCTTGGGCATAATGAATGCTATGCACAAACCTCAAAACACACTTCTCCGTCATACTAGAAGCTTCTCCCTTGTTTCTCTAGACCATGTTATCAAAAAAATCATGTGTTTGGTAGCTAATAATCTTTGACTTCTACATGATGATACAAAGTACAAGGAGCAAATGTACACCCATACTTTATAGATGTTGATCAAATTTATAATTTGTGTGCTTTACCAATTATAATTGTATATAGTGATGATATGTCATACGTCTACTATCTGAGTCTCACGTGCAACTTACTAGTAGCTAATAATCATTGACTTCTACATGATCTTGCCACTATATAGTGTACAAACAACTTTGAATATTGACCATTGGATCAAGACTCGCGAATCCCAACATTTCCAGTCGCTGGGGCTTCTTTTCCATTCTAGCATCTTGAAGATTCTATTGATATTCTTCATTACAAACCACTATATAGTGTATGGATAACTTTGAATGTTGACCGTTGGATCAAGACTCGCGAATCCCAGCATTTCTAGCCATTGGATCTTCTTTTCCATTCTAGCATCTAGAAGATTCTATTGATAGTCTTGAACACAATGAATGCACTATGCATAAACCTTTCCAAACACACTTCTCGATCATACTAGAATCTTCTCCCTCGTTTCTCTAGAACATGTTACCAAAAATTTCAAGTGTTAGGTAGCTAATAATCTTTGACTTCTACACATGATGATACAAAGTATAAGGACCAAATATACACCCACACTTTATAGATGCTGATCAAATTTATAATTTTTTGTGCTTTCCCAATTATAATTTTGTATAGTGATGATATGTCATATGATTTACTATCTGAGCCTTATTAAGGTGTGCTTTTTTACACAACGCGGGAGTAGTATATTTGTTTGCTTAGACATATGGTCACCTCTGTCCACGCGCTGTACATGCTGACAGAATAAAACGTTGGCAGGGGTAGAGGGCAGCAGTGAAGAGAAGTTGAAGGTGGTTCCATGTCAGAGCAAAGTTATGATGGGTTTCTGACATGAGGTACTCCTATTGACTTACAGTGTACACTCTACTAGTAGTAAATTTCAGGACCTATGCACGCAAAACAAATCATGTGTTTTGTCTCTCCTTCCCTATGCTCCATCTCTCCTCCCCTTTCCCCTCGCGCACCAATTCGGGTGATCTCTCTCCCCTCGTCCATAGCATGGCGCTGCACACGTGTGCCTTGCTACGGCGGCTTTGTTTCTCTAGCGTGTTCAGCAGCCGCACGTTGGTGTGGAGTAGGGACGAGGAGGAGTATATAGGAAGGAAACCACTTTAGTCCTTGGCGGCACAAAAATTCAAAGTTTTACGGATTTCAAAATTTTCACTTGCTTCCCAAACATCAGGAGGGAAGGTTATTCAAAAGATCGGCCATTCGCAGTACTGTACTTCTTATCTTCTCTTTATCTTGTCTTATCTCTTGCAATACAATAAAATACAATAAACCACTGCATAGTGTATAGATTAACTTTGAACATTGACCGTTGGATCAAGACTAGCAAATCCAAACAGTGCCAACCTCTTGATCTTCTCTTCCATTCTTAGCATCTAGAAAGATTCTACTTTAGCACGATGAATGCTAGTATGCACAAACCTAAAAACACAAACTCCATAGCTTAGTTTTCATGGTCCCTGTGCTAATAAATGCATGAACTTGGATGCTATTTTCATTTTTATGAGGTCCTTGATGTAACTTGTACTTCCACCGACCGTGTTAACTCTCAAGCACCTCTCTCCTACGAGACCTACCATTTGATAGGCCATTGGCAGTACTTCTTATCTTCTCTTTATCGTGTCTTATCTCTTACAATACAATAAACCACTACATAGTGTATGGATTAACTTTGAACATTGTCCGTTGGATCAAGACTAGCAAATCAAAACATTGCCAACCTCTTGATATTCTTTTCCATTATTAGCATTTAGAAAGATTCTACTTTAGCACGATGAACGCTACTATGCGCAAACCTAAAAACACAGACTCCATTGCTCAGTTTTCAGGGTCCCTATGCTAATAAATGCATGGACTTGGTTGCAATTTTCATTTTTATGAGGTCCTTGATGTAACTTGTACTTCCACCGACCATGTTAACTCTCAAGCACCTCTCTCCTACGAGACCTACCATTTGGTAGGCATTCACAGTACTTCTTATCTTCTCTTTATCGTGTCTTATCTCTTACAATACAATAAACCACTGCATAGTGTACAGATTAACTTGGAGCATTGACCGTTGGATCAAGACTAGCAAATCCAAACATTGCCAACCTCTTTACCTTCTTTTCCATTCTTAGCATCTAGAAAGATTCTACTTTAGCACGATGAACGCTACTATGCGTAAACCTAAAAACACAAACTCCATTGCTCAGTTTTCAGGGTCTTGTGCTAATAAATGCTTGAACTTGGATGCACTTTTCATTCTTATGAGGTCCTTGATGTAACTTGTACTTCCACTGACCGTGTTAACTCTCAAGAAGCTCTCTCCTATGAGACCTACCATTTGGTAGGCCATTCACAATACTTCTTATCTTCTCTTTATCGTGTCTTATCTCTTACAATACAATAAATTACTGCATGGTGTATGGATTAACTTTGAACATTGACCGTTGGATCAAGTTTAGTAAATCCAAACATTGCCAAACGCTAGATCTTCTTTTCCATTCTTAGGATCTAGAAAGATTCTACTCCCTCCGACCCAAATTAGTTGACTTAGATTTGTCTAGATTCGAATGTATCTAGACTTGTTTTAGTGTTAGATACATCCGAATCTAGATAAAACTAAGTCAACTACTTGGGTCTTAGGAAGTACTTTAGCACGATGAACGCTAGTATGTGCAAACCTCAAAACACAAACTCCATTGCTTAGTTTTCAGGGTCCTTGTTCCAATAAATGCGTGGACTTGGACACAATTTTCATTTTTATGAGGTCCTTTCTGTAACTTGTACTTCCACCGACCGTGTTAACTCTCAAGAACCTCTCTCCTACAAGACCTACCATTTGATAGGCCATTCGTAGTATTCTTATCTTCTCTTTATCGTGTCTTATCTCTTACAATACAATAAACCACTTCATAGTATACGAATTAACTTTGAACATTGACTGTTGGATCAAGAGTAGCAAATCCAAACATTGCCAATCGCTGGATCTTCTTTTCCATTCTTAGCATCTAGAAAGATTCTACTGATAGTTTTTAGCACGATGAACGCTAGTATATGCGCAAACCTCAAAATACACACTTCATTGCTCTCAGTTTCAGGGTCTTTGTGCTAATAAATGCATGGAATTGGATGTAATAATTATCATTTTCATGAGGTCCTTGATGTAACTTGTACTTCCACTCACCGTGTTAACTCTCAAGCACCTCGCTCCTATGAGACCTACCATTAGATCGGCCATTCGTAATACTTCTTATCTTATCTGTATCTTCTCTTATCTCTTACAATATCATACCATCACTATAGAGTGTACAAACCATTGACCGTTTGATCAAGACTGGCAAATCCAAACATTGCTAACAACCATTGGATCTTATTTTCCATTCTTAGCATCAAGAAAGATTGTACTGAAAGTCTTTAGCAGGATGAACGCTAGTATGTGCAACCTCAAAACACACACTTCATTGCTCAGTTTCAGGGTCCTTGTGCTAAATGCATGGACTTAGATGTAATTTTTTTTATTTTTTACGAGGTCCTTGATGTAACCTGTACTTCTACCGACCATGTTAACTCTCGAGCACCTCGCTCCTACGAGACCTAAAGTTCGACCGACCATTCGCAGTACTTCTTATCTTATCTTTATCTTGTCTCTTATCTCTCGCAGTACCATATATACCACTGCATGGTGTACGGAACAATGAATGTTTGATCAAGACAGGCAAATCCAAACATTGCTAACCATTGGATCTTCTTTTCCATTCTTAGCATCTAGAAAATTCTACTTTAGCACGATGAACGCTAGTATGCGCAAACCTCAAAACACGCACTTCATTGCTATGTTTCAGGGTCCATGTGTGTAACATCCCAAAACTTTAATCAAGGTTAATCAAGATCCAAATCACCCAAATTAGGGTTAATAAAAACTTTTATTATTAAGATGATTATGAATGCATGTGTGTTTGCATTAATATAGAATTGTGTGTATATTGCCATGTTTGTTTGCTCTAATGGTTGAGAAATGATTCAAAGGTGAATGCAACATCATCTAGATCATTCAAAAACAAAATCCAAAGAAAAAAAATCAAATAAGAATAAAAAGACTAAATGGTCACTTTGGCCATTTTAACCCACTAGGCCACTTTAGCTGTTCCTAGAAGTAAATTTCAAACAGAAACATTCTCAACTATTTTCACCCCTTGCTAGTACAAGTAAAGATGTACCAAGGACCACTTTGAAATCTTGCAAAAACATTTAACCACTAATTTTAAATGACATTTGATATTTGAATCTATTACATACGTATAGATACAACTTTTTCAAAAACCACTCACTTGAGTTCACCTTGACAATCCCAAGCAACCACAGATGATCAAGGTTATGACTAACACACCCACCAAAAATCTTCTCAAAATTCAAATAAAACTTTCTTGCGGCCATTTGACGGAACACCTTGGAGACACAGAATAAACTCTAGCCTAATTCTACTGTTTTGAGCAGTGATCCTTCAATGCATTGCTCTCTTTACTCTCATCTATCCCCTCTGATCCAACCCAACCCAGACCAATATCCCCCTTCGTCGTGGAGTACAGTGGCGCACTGCCCGAATATAGTTGTTGCCGGCCGACCGTGGCCGACACGCCAGAGACCACGCCGCACCTACCCAGCATGTCCCCTAGCTCCGCCGCACCCTACCGTGACCCCCTGTCCACCCCAGGGATGCAACCGAGCACTAGACCACCTCAGAGCAGCCGCGCACCGAGCCTCTGGGCCGTGTCCGGAGCGCGCTAGTGCGCCGCGCTCGACAAGGAAGCACACGCTGCCCCTCGACCACAGCCTGCGCGCGCCGCTCCGCCTTGACCCCAGCACACTCCTGGACATGCCCATTTCCTGCCGCGCGACCAGCACCCGCCGTGAGCCGCGTCGAACGCTGCCGCTTCCGCTCAGAGCGCCAGGCACGCCCAACCAAACGCCACCGCCCCTAGCCACGCCATTACACCGTAGATGACCGCCAGGAGGCAGAGCACCGTCCGCCTACCTCGCCCATGCCATTAGCCCCCTGTACCATCGTCACCGACAAGCTCACCATCGCACCTCACGGTCCCCTCGTCGAGCTATAAAAGGAGACCTCCCCAACCCCATTTATCCACACTCCAACACTCACCACCTTCCACTGATCCCCTCACACCATCCCCGGAGCCGCTCGAGCCCTCAGTCGCCGGAATTGTGCCGGAGCTTGCCGTAGTAGAGGAGATAGAGGGTCGTCGATTGCGACCACCCCAGGAGCCACCGCGACCACGCCTGAGACCGCCGTCGTCCACCAGTTCAATCGCTCCCATCGCCGGGTTAGCTAGAGCCCTGGTAAGCCCCTAGTCGACCCCCACCGAGCCGCTAGGGTTAGTTATCACCGGCGACCAGTTCGTCATCAACGATGAACTCTGGCCATTAGATTCGAATTTGATCAAACGGTCTAGATTAGCAGATACCGCTTTGAGTTAGATGTCTCGCTGACATGTGGACCCCCCTATCAGTTTCCCTCTGCGCCGCGGAGCGCCACTGGGTCGGCCCATTTAGTTTCCCGCGCTAGCCCTGAAATTCAAATAAATGTTTTTCTAATTAAGCTTAAACTCAATTCTATCCACTAGTTTAAAAATCAATTCAGAGAGTTCTACTGAACCAAAATGAATGATTCAAATTTTGTTAGAAAGATAATTAAAATATCTATCGAAGCCTGTTGGATTTAAATCAATTGGAGTTATACATCACATATAGTAAAAATAACAAGACAGAGACATTTCTACATTCAAACATTTTCAAAAATCAACCATAATAGCTTGTGAGTTGATTCCAACTCTCAAAAATAACATTTGACAATGCCTATCTAAATATGGAATAATATTTAGGTTTGCATGAAGTGACTTTGGACTAGTACCAAAATAATGCTATATAGGCATTTCTAGTCACTTTAAATCATTTAAATAATCAACTTAAACTTAGTGAAATGTGATCAGACATTTAAATCACATTTCCATGTATTAGAATATGTGGTGATGACATGTGTCCACATGATCCCATATTTTAACTGGAAAACATTAAATCTTAATTAATTTCAATGAGTAGAAATTGCTTTTCTCAAATAAAATAAATGAAACTAGTTCATTAAATCTTGTGATGATTGTGATGATACTAGATCATCAAGTATGTGCCTTAGTGTGCTAAATAGACTAGTTAAGTATTGTTTGGTGATTGTGTATCCCGTATGTATTTATAGACGATAGTATCGACCAAGTCTATGAGGAGGAGGAGTTCTACCCCGAAGAAGACGAAGAGAACTTCAATCACTGCACCAATCAAGGCAAGCTAACACTTGCAAGTTTCTTAACTATGCAAGCTATTGTTAGTAAGCTATAATTATACAAGATAACCTAATCAAGATGCATTAGGCATGCTTTGGTTATACCCCTTGATTTATAACCATCCCAAGTTTTACTTACAAGTTTTACCTTTTGCTTTACCAAAGTTTTTTTACTTTTAGTAATGCTTGGTGAGCTTTTAGAAAGTAGTTTAGATAGCATAAAGTGTATCAAACTTGGCCTATACTAGATGTAATTCTATAGCATGAGATTGAGATTGGCATCCCACCTTAGTGAACACTCTTAACTTAGTGGTTAGAGCTAAACCAAAAACTTGATCACTCTAGATGGGAATACTTGGTGAAAATGATTATGAAAACCTTGGAATGATGAGTCATTCTATTGAGATGTTTTGACATGTGTTGAGAAACTCAAATGGTTTATGATGATGAAAATGTTGAGGCATGAGCCTTACCCCTTTATAAAAACTGATGGTTGGGTTCAGATGCGATACCATTCCAAATTTACCGTACAACCACAATACCTGAATTGGGTAGGGATTAGACGGAAGTTTATATGCATTAGTATGAGTTCCCTCGCGTGAGAGGTTTGAGCTGAGGCTACCTCTTGATGTTTTCCACCTATGCAGTGTCCAGGATGGCACATGTCCATGGCTGGGAGGCCAAGCTCATAGGAGAGGTGATTATACTAGAGTGTGTAAAGGAAAGGTTATGATTGATTATCCGCATACGAAGTATGATGATTCAGGGTTATCCCTAGCGGATGTATCGAACTTTGTGGTGAAAGTGTACCACCTCTGCAGAGTGTCAAACTTTTCGAATAGCCACGTCCGTGGTCATGGACAGTTGGAGTGGCCATACTGTTCCATTGTCAGATGTTTTCCAAATGACTTATGAAATGAATTGTGACATGACTTGACCACAACAGGTTTGTGACTATGAAAAACTAAGTTCCCACTTAGGTGATTTAGAACTTTATTTTATCTTTCTTTGTTTCTGAACTCATCTTAGGTTTCAAACTTAACTTTGCAAATAAACTTAGATCTTAGCCTTCCTACTAGAACTACCTTACTTGTTAGTGATAGTTTGCGAGTACTTAAGGAGTACTCATGGCTTTGTCCCTGGCTATTCCCGTGGCCAGACTATGAGGAGGACTATCCGGAAGAAGGACAACAGGATGACTACAACAACTAGGATCATCTCCCATTGTCAGCATTTCCCGTGTCACTAAAGATGGAGCCCACCGCTATGCTTATTATTTCGCTACTTGTTTGTATTAAGACTGGATCATGAGATCCTTTATTTGTGTAAGACCTTATTATGGTTTGTAATGGATGATGTACTATGATATCCAATCTGTTATGTCTCGCAAAAATGGTCATCCAAGGATTGCGATGTATGGCATAACAGGCATCTGGGATTAAAAATCAAGGTGTTGACATTGTGCTAAATGCATGGACTTGGATGCAATTTTCATTTTTATGGGGTCCACTTGTACTTGCTTAACAAAGAAAATCAGCGTGGTTCTCACTCTTGTAGCCTTAGAGTGTGCTACTCCTCCTCTATGCAAGGAAAATAAATTGTATACTACTCTCTCCTTTGCTGCATCACACCCATCCTCTAGCTGATATCTCCCTCATCCATAGTGTGGCACTATCCACATGTGCCATGGTACTACTGTGGCTCTGTTTCTATCTTTTTTTTCATAACTTTGCTCTGACATGAAACCGCTTTCAACACCTCTTCACTACAGCCCTCTCGGGCTGCCTTCTCTAACCCCATAATCTCTTGTACATTAGTTTGTAATAACCTTTGATGTAGTCCTCTCGAACTGCCTTCTCTCAGGCCTACATGTATATATTTATATATACATACCAAGTAGAATATCCCTTATCTAGTGTTGTGAGTTTTGATCCTTGTAATAACCTTCCATGCGATGTTTGGGACGAAGCAAGTGAAAAAATAGAAACCCGAAAAGTTTTATCCGCGACTACTTTTTTGCCGCCGCCCCAACCCAACGCCCAAAGTGGTTCCTTCATATGCACACCAACACAACATACCTGATGAACACACGATAGATAGACACAGAGCCATCGTACCAACGTAGCTGATGAACACACGATAGGCATACACATCCCGCAGAAGTTCCGCTTATAGTTCATTTTGAAGTACTCCTATACAAACTTCAAAATAAACTAGAGGCAGGACTTTCGCGGGATCCCGCTCGCAACCCTAACCATGGCACATGTGCTGAGCGCCATACTCCGGATGGGGGAGAGATCAACTAGCAGGTGTGCACGAGGGTGCCGAGAAGATACATACTTGATTACATTTTGTAAAATTTCACCGAATAAATAGAGTAACTAATACAGTTGATTAATTTGTGTAAAATTAGTACTCGTACTGTTGGAGGTAGAGTAAAACTTTCCAATAATGCTATTTCTACCAACATTTTTTATACTATATATTTAGCGTAAATCTTGGTCAAAGGAAAAATAACCAAAACAAGGACGCCTTATTATTCCTCGGGATGGAGGTAGAGTAATAATCCTACCTACTACTCCTACTTTGCGCTCCTACTTATGCAAACAGTACTACAGTAGGACCTGTAAATAAATAATGTGTCTAGTCAATTCGACTTGATGAGACTACTGTGCGCCAAGAGGTGACATGGTTAATTTATTACAAGAAAAGAAAAATCCTCTTTTAAAGAGCCATCACATCTTCCCCATCTCCGTTTAGTTTATCGACACTCGCCGATGCCGCCTGGCCGCATTTGGGATCCTCTCCACCATGCTGATCACACATTTTCCTCGCCATCTCGCATGGTGCATCTCTCCTTCCAGACCACCACCCCTTTCCTCCAAAAAAACCAAAAAATTCTATATAGATCTACCCTCGCCCCCAATCCTCCTTGACGCGATGGCAGATCCTCTGAACAAAATTGGGAAAGGTTCGAGGGAGAGCTGGCGGTGCAGCGACTTTAACAAGGTCAGCAACAATGTCATCAACCAAATCGCTGAGCATCTCGATACTAAAAGCACCTTCCGGCTGGCCGCATGCTCCAAGGAGCTACACCGCCAAGTCGTTGACGAAGAAGGTTACAGCTTCCCGATCTACAACTTCCCGGAAGTGGTCTCCTTCAACAAACTCTATGCCCACATGATCTTCTGCATCCACAACCCGTTTATCTGCATAGAGCTAGGATGCAACTGGGTAGGCAACAAATTAACATTGTATCTGCACCTCAAATCCACCCACTCGATCAAGGTGCACACGGTCCTCTACAACATTAAACAATGGGACCCGTCTAAGCCGGTGCCTGTAGGGTGCTCGAGGAGAACAAATATCATCGACATCGGGAAGACGGGCATGTTGTTCATCATCCAGATTGACGGGCACAACACGGAGATTGTCCTATCCGTCACCCATGTAAGGTCCGCGGCGTGGGAATTGGAGGACTACGAGGTGAGGATATCATCATTGGTAAATTTCCGTGGGTTCTATCCGCTCGAGTTTGATTCTAAGCCAAAGATTGGGCAGCCGCCGACCGAAGCCACGCTGGAGGCGCTCAATGATTACCTGTCGGTAGCGGGGACTTATTGACAAGCTCCTCAATTGTTGGTCGAAGTTCCTCGTGGAGTTCCAATGTTGGATCAATGACGACATCAACCCGTTGTGAGATATCACATCTTAATATTCTCCTGATGATCCTAATATGAATGTATATGTAATTTTCTAGTCCCTCTGTTCTAATATTAATTACTTTATTTATTTTAGTGGCAGATTCCTTTCACAATCGGAGTGGTGGAAATGGCTGGAAAGGTCCGTGAATTTTACATCTATCTTGCTAAGGCTGAACAGGCGAAAGCCTATTACGGGGATCCACAGACGACGGTAAAACGAGAGAAGCGTGTCGGGCGGGAAAGCAAGCGCTGCCCGGCCACGACCTAGACACGATGAATCCTTGGCATACAGATCTTGTGGTGATTCTGACCTCTCTCTTTCTCTCATGCATGTTTGGAGTATATGATGCGACATGTAATCGTTCCTAGCTAGATTAAGGTTCTACTAAGAGTAGTTTATACTTCTACCAAGTATTTTGTATGGAGTTCTGCAACTGTTAATATATTTTGTAATAATTCCTATGTATTGGGAATTGTTCAGATCGAGTGCGAAATAGGGCATGTACTGCTGAATCTTTCAAAAGCTACCGAATCTCTCAAATATGCCGATGTTGCTATTATTATAGTATTTTGTAGAACTAATACTCTTGTACTTGTACTTGTTTTGATAAATTGCAGTAGATTGTTTTGCTTTTCTTTTGAAACATGGCCTTCTCAATCTAGATGAGGCATGGGCTTCTTGGGTTGCATATATGTTGGTCACACATGCATTGATGTAAGAACGAGGTATGCACACAAATGTAGACTTAATCGTCAGTCTTTCTTGCTCCAATGATGGAGTGTGTTCGGAGAAAAAGGGCAGACTCATCCCTTGCCCGTTAAAGAAATAAAAAACAGGCCCAATGTTCAGACTCCCACCGGCAACATTTCCTACTACGCCAACATGCACCCATATACCAAATTAATGTGGGAATAGTACATTAACTATGATGTCGATATGGCCATGACCTTTTTTGGTCATCAGGGTTGAAACCTAATAATATTTATACATGGTGGGAAAATATGGTGTGGCTGGTTTCTAGAAGTTGTCAAATCCCATGATTATCAGTTTCCTGGCAGGTTGTACACGTGTTGTGATAGGATGCCATGCGTAAATATTTTTTTTCTGTTTTTCTTTATTACATGTGATTGTTTCAAAACGGGTTCAAAATTGTCAAGATACGAATTCTTAGCAAGAAGTTGAATTTGTCAAAACTCTCGATTGTTTTCGATATATTAACTACCTGATGCGTACCACCAAAAGCTTTTTGTAGAACTTTGATAGAAATCTACCACTTTCTAGAGCTTCTAGTTCAAATATGACATGATTTTGTTAATAGAGACATAAAGTCATTTGAGTGGTCCGAGTTAGCTCAAAAGCTTTGAAAACTCATAAAACTTGGGAATCGTACAAAAAACATTGTCCACTATATCTAGAAACTTGGCTTGTCGCATTCAAAACCATGTTCTCTATACTTTCTATGCATAGTATATATTCATGGTGCTAGAGGCCAACATGTGACACCCCCGAGATTAAGGCTAGACAAATCCCAGACCTCTGTCTGATATAAGCCTAACCTAAATCTCGGAACCATACATAGAAAGAATCAGTAATATTACAGTGACCCTACGACACAAAAATTATTACAGCAAGCTCATAACTGAGAAGAGAACCAAATTATTACAAGCAGAGGTCACTGACCACAAACATCAAACAACAGAAGGCAAATTATGCTATCAGGTATAGCCAACTTAACAAATGGCCTAAGAGGCCTGAAGCATAACGATAATGTCCCAACCCATAGATTCTAGGCCGCCGGCCGGGAACCCCAAGCTACTCGTTGATGTCGATGTTGTAACGAACTCATCTTCTATGATAACACTTACCTGCTGCAAAAGTATCAACAAAGCAAGGCTGAGTAGAGGGTGTACTCCGCAAGACTTATGGCTGGTGGGGTTATTTTGCATAAAGCTATCCTTCTTTGTAAAAGGGAGAGGAGAAGCTCGACTAATAGAATCCTTTTCAAGGGGATGAGAAAAACAATATATCTATCTTTGATCTTCTTTTGATATCGACCGAATCATCATCAGCCAAACCTACTAACTAGGATCACCCCCTCGATCCCTGAGGAAGCATCCTTATGCACACATCACATCTCTTGTCAAGTTTTACGATTATATTATTCTTCTCTATGATCTTAGAATCCATTCCCATGTCGTCCATAACCGTGGACACGGCTTTTCGAAAAGATTATTACCCTGCAGGGGTGCACAACTTTACCCACACGTACCAACCTACTCTTAATACCACTATAGATTATCTCTCTTCCTTGGAAGGCCGGTAGAGAGTGGTTGGCCACGACCTTTACCTTGCGTTCGCCGAGACCATGAGTCATGCCCTAAGGAGATGCCGCCGTAACGGGTCAATTCCCGAAGCCGGTCCCTAGAGATGTGTGCGGGGAACAAGATTATGGAGGTCGTGCCTCTCCTGTTCCCAGCCATGCTTACCTACCTGTATGAATACACCTCCTCCACCTCCTTCAAGAACGATCAGAATGCATATGTCGAATGGAACGCCCGAACTATGTGACTCATGGAATCTACTAGGAAAGTTAATTAGCGGAGGGGTCCCCATAAACCCCATGTAGCTGTACGCTCATCTTGGTTCAAGAGGCAAGAACTCAGATCCTAGTGGTGGCAAGTATGGGACTGCAAAAACCACAACCCGACATGGACTCTCATACAAGCCTTAACATGTTTAACTTTTATCTCTGATCATACCACGTCATCCTGTCCAACTAGGTTCATTCGTAGCTCTGATTCATCAACCAAATGGATCAGCGGTAATAGCTAAGCATGGCTAAGCACAACAGATATAAATAGCTCTAGCGAAGCTCACAAGGCCAAACCCTAGTTATGCTAGGAGAAGTGGATCAGGAAATATGGGCTACAAAGGGAAACATGCATCACATAGGATTACTCTATCTATCGATAAAAGACTTTGGAATCGTATGCACATGGCAATAATGAAATACTTTGAAAGATAGGATTATATCATGTGTGGGGTTTTGCTTGCCTTTGCCTATTGATACTCAACTATAGATCTTCAGGTTCATTAGGTGGACTTGTTTGATGATATCCTTCGATGGTGTTGATCTTGGCCTTCAATGTTAGACTCGATATTGTATTCTACCGGAAAGAACCAAACACCAAAAAGAAAGGTAACAACAATCAACACATGGCATTGATGCAATGCTCAAGCAAGGATGATGATATGACAAGTTAAATTGTATTGAAATGTAACCCTATAGCATGCTTGGCAATTTAAAGGGGATCTGAAGGGTCCAAACCCTAATTCAGAGAAACCCCGAATGCATATGAGAGGGGTTATTTTGTTCTTCTAATTAAACTTGTAATTTAAGTTGCTTAACAATGCATGATTATGAGTCTATTGTGTAGATCTTATATTTCTGAACATTTTGATATATTATACATATTTTCTGATTTAAAATGAATTAGTTATGATTTTTCCCAATTTTAATCCATTTTTAAATCATTATTAAAACAATTAAACATTTTTGGATTATATTAAATATTTTTCCAGCTGGACCCACATGTCAGGATTTTATTCATTTCATAAATGATTTAGGAAATTAATAAAACGCTGACAACCGGGACCCACATGTCATATAAACGTTACAGAAAATAATTACAAAACAAAAGAAAAAGGGATATTACGTCATGCTAATGTCAGCGACGCCATTGCTCCAGATCGAGCGCGGGCGCGACGCTAGGGACGATGCAGGGACGCAGGGGTGGGCTGGCTCGATGCAGGGTGCTGCACTGGACCGAATAGAGGCGGCGCCGCTCGGTAACAGTCACTGGAGCAGTGTGCGCGACGGCGGCCAACGGCAAAGCTTGTAGCTACTCGGTGACATAGTGGTAGGGGGAAAGAGGGAGATAGAGGAGAGCACTGCCATGCTTAGGGGCTCACCACTGTCACGATGGAGGGGTCAGAGAGGGTAGGCGAGCTCGACCGACGAAGAATCGACGATGGCTGACATCAGGAGAGGTGAGGTCGGTGACGAGGATTCACAACATGCAGGGTCGATTACTCCTATGTGGAAGCTCATAACGACGAGGTGGTCACGGTGGCGTGCTCAAGGAGGCGCGAGACGGCGCGGAATGACGGCAACGAGCGACACCTGCGAGGTAGGGTTCCGGGGATTTGGCGAAAACTGATAGAGAGCACGAGAGGAGGAAAAATGGGTATGGGAGAGAGAGGAGGGTGCGGTCGTTCTTATCCGCACGTCCAGCGGTAGCGGCAAGCATCACAGCGTAGCGGATCGACGACATCGACATGGACAGCGAGCTGCTTCTGATTCGCACGAGGAAGAAGAAAGAAGAAGCACAGGAAGGGGTACGCGGGCCGCGAGTTGGCCCAGGTGGGCCGGTGCTGCTGGGTTGCTTGCTGCTGCTCGTGGCTGAGGGTGGGCGGCAGGGAGAGGAGAGGAGAGATGGGCTTTGGCCCAGGTAGATCTAGGGTTCTATTTTTTTGTAAAACATTTCTCTTTTTCTGTTTCTATTTATTTGTTTGTATTTTCAATTCCAAATCTTTTTGAGCATTTCCAAAATACAAGAACTTTTGTAAACATGTAAAATACTATGGGACCCTTTATAACCATTTGGGTTCCATACTTTTGATCTTTTCAAATATTTCAAAACCATTTTGAATTCATTTGCAACAGAGGGAAAATTAGAGTTTAGGGTGTTATTTCCCCTACTTATTTATCAATGCACATTTTCTTTAGTCCAAATGGATGCATGCAATGCCCATGATGCACAAACAAACCCTAAATAGGATTACAAAAACTAGGGGTGTTACACAACAATAATGGGATCTTCTATATGCTAGACATGAGATAATCAAATGTACTAAAAGAGATCCAATGGCAACAATGTCGGCTTTTGCCAATCTATATCCAACTACCAATGTTCGGAGTTATTCGTACACTATATAGTGGTATGGAAATTGTGAAGCAACATAGTCGTTTTTTGTTTTGAAAAGAAGTGTCAAGCGCTATATAGTAGTATGGAAATTGTGTCACGTGCCTTTTACTAGTATGGATATGGATGATCAGTTGATGTGACTCTCAACTTTGATTTCCTAGAAAAATAGGTTAAAGTCTACTACCTTTTTCTATTACTAGATGGACGCTAGCCAAATTCAAAATCTGAATCGAGCGACAAAATCACCGACTGACCTTGAAGCATTTCCCACCCCATCGATTCAAAACCTTTGAGCCAAAATCTCCCACCGGATAGTACCATTTTTCTATTATTATTAGCTGGACGAGGGCCAAATTCAAATCTCAATCGAGCGGCAATATCACACACCGACCTTGAAGCATTGCGCGCCCCTCTGTTTCAAAAACTTTTTTCATTAAATTTCCTGTTCTACCCATTGCTCGGACGATAGATGGGCATGCTAAAGTCAGTACCTCGGGGGCACAATCATAATTATATTGCTATTGACCTATACTATGGTCCCGATTCGTACAGTTTTTCCCACTGGTCCTACCAAAAATCCCAAGCTCATTTGTCGCCTACACGGCCACCGCGCGCACCGGCTTGATCTCTGGTCTCGTGCACCGCCGCAGAGCCGCTTCACCGACGCTCACCCACCGGATCTAGTTCACCGGGTCTCTCTGCCACTACACCGGAGCTGCGGTGTCGTTCACCACGCCGATGGCCTCATCGACTACCCAAGCTCTGCTTCCTCACTGCCGAAGATGCGTTGGCTCTTTGAAAGAGGTTTTTTATTTTCTTGTAGTAAATTAACCATGTCACCTCCTGGCGCAGTATAGTCTCATCACGTTGGATTGACTAGACACATTATTTATTTACAGGTCCTACAGTAGTACTGTTTGCATAAGTAGGAGCGCGAAGTAGGAGTAGTAGGTAGGAGTATTACTCTACCTCCGTCCCGAGGAATAATAAGGCATCCTCGTTTTGGTTGTTTTTTCTTTGACCAAGATTTACGCTAAATATATAGTATAAAGAATGTTGGTAGAAAATTAGCATTATTGGAAAGTTTTACTCTACCTCCAACAATACGAGTACTAATTTTAGACAAATTAATCAAGTGTATTAGTTACTCTATTTATTCGGTGAAATTTTACACAATGTAATCAAGTATGTATCTTCTCGGCACCCTCGCGCACACCTGCTAGTTGATCTCTCCCTCATTCGGAGTGTGGCGCTCAGCACCTGTGCCATGGTTAGGGTTCCGAGCGGGATCCCGCGAAAGTCCTGCCTCTAGTTCATTTTGAAGTTTCTATAGGAGTACTTCAAAATGAACTATAAGCAGATCTTCTGTGGGATGTGTCTGTTTATCGTGTGTTCAGCAACTGCGTTGGTACGGCGACTCTGTGTCTGTCTATCATGTGTTCATCAGGTACATTGTGTTGGTGTGCATATGAAGGAACCACTTTGGGCGTTGGGTTGGGGCGGCGGCAAAAAAGTAGTCGCGGATCAAACTTTTCGGGTTTTGATTTTTTCACTTGCTTCGTCCCAAACATCGCATGGAAGGTTATTACAAAGGTCAACACTCACAACACTAGATAAGGCATATTGTACTTGGTATGTATATATAAATATATACACATAGGCAACCCGAGAGAAGGCGACCTGAGTGGACTACATCAAAGGTTATTACAAACTACTGTAGAAGAGATTATGGGGTTAGAGAAGGCAGCCCGAGAGGGCTGCATCGAAGAGGTGTTGAAAGCGGTTCGATGTCAGAGCAAAGTTATGAAAAAAAGATAGAAACAGAGCCGTAGTACCATGGCACACGTGCATAGCGCCACACTATGGACGAAGGAGATATCAGCTAGAGGATGGGTGTGCTGCAGCAAAGGAGAGAGTAGTATACAATTTATTTTCCTTGCATAGAGGAGGAGTAGCACACTTTAAGGCTGCAGGAGTGAGAACCATGCTGATTTTCTTTGTTAAGAAAGTACAAGTGGAACTCATAAAAAATGAAAATTGCATCCAAGTCCATGCATTTAGCACAATGTCAACACCCAGATTTTTAATCCTAGATGCCTGTTATGCCATACATCGCAATCCCAGGATTACCATTTTTGCGAGACATAACAAATTGGATATCATAGTACATCATCCTTTACGAACCATAATAAGGTCTTACACAAATAAAGGATCTCATGATCCAGTCTTAGTACAAACAAGTAGCAGAATAAATAGCGTAGCGGTGGGCTCCATCTTAAGTGTCACAGGCAATGCTGACGATGGGAGATGATCCTAGTTGTCGTAGCCGTCCTGTTCTCCTTCCTTCTGGTAGTCCTCCTCATAGTCTGGCCACGGGAATAGCCAGGGACAAAATCCATGAGTACTCTTTAAGTACTCGCAAACTATCACTAACAAATAAGGTAGTTCTAGTAGGAATGCTAACTCTAAGTTTATTTGTAAAGTTAAGTTTGAAACCTAAGCTGAGTTTAGAAACAAAGAAAGATAAAATAAAGTGTGAAATCCCATAAGTAATAACTTAGTTGTCATAGAAACAACTCTGTTGTGGTCAAGTCATGTCACAATTCATTTCATAAGTCATTTTGAAAACATCTGATAACGGAACAGTATGGCCACTCCAACTATCCATAACCATGGACGCGGCTATTTGAATAGTTTGACACTCTGAAGTGGTGGTACACTTTCACCACAAAATTCGATACATCTGTCAGGGATACCCCCGAATCATCATACTTAGTATGCAGTTAATCAAACATAACCTTTCCTTTACACACTCTAGTATAAGCACCTCTCCTATGAGCTTGGCTTTCCAGCCATGGCCATCTGCCATCCTGGGCACTACATAGGTGGACAACATATAGAGGTAGCCTCAGATCAAACTTCTCCCGTGAGGGAACTAATACTAATGCATATAAACTTCCGGCTAAGCCTTACCCAATTCAGGTATTGTGGTTGTACGGTAAAATTGGAATGGTATCGCATCCAAACCCAACCATCAGTTTTTATAAAGGGCTAAGGCTCATGCCTCAACATTTTCATCATCATCATAAACCATTTGTGCTTCTCAACACATGTCAAAACATCTCAACAGAATGACTCATCATTCCAAGGTTTTCAGAAGTCATTTTCACCAAGTACTCCCATCTAAAGTGATCAAGTTTTTGGTTTAGCTCTGAACTACTAAGTTAAGAGTGTTCACTAAGGTGGGATGCTAATCTCAATCTCATGCCACAGAATGACATCTAAGTCTAACTAGATAGGCCAAGTTTTATACTCTTTATGTCTAAGTCAAAAGGGCATAACCAAAGCATGCCTAATGCATATTTCTTGGGTTATAATGCATCTAGTGATGGCTTGCAAGATTTAGCTTGCCAATAATATCTTGCATAGTTAATGAACTTGCAAGTGTTAGCTTGCCTTGATTGGTGCAATGGTTGAAATTCTCCTCGTCTTCTTCGGGGTAGAACTCCTCCTCCTCGTAGACTTGGTCGGAACTATCGTCTATAAATACATATGGAATACACAATCACCAAACAATACTTAACAAGTCTATTTAGCACTCTAAGGCACACATTTGATGATCTAGTATCATCACCTACATCACAAGGTTTTAATGAACTAGTTTCATTTATTTTATTTGAGAAAAGTAATTTCTACTCATTGAAATTAACTAAGATTTAATATTCTCCAATTACAATATGGGATCATATGGACACATGTCATCACCACATATTCTAATGCATGGGAATGTGATTTAAATGTTGGGTCACATTTTATAAAGTTTAAGATTAATATTTAATGATTTAAAGTGACTAGAAATGCCTATATAGCATTATTTTGGTACTAGTCCAAAGTCACTGCATGCAAACCTTAATATTATTACATATTCAGATAGGGATGGTCAAATGTGATTTTTAGAGTTGGAATCAACTCAAAAGCTATTATGGTTGATTTTAGAAAAATGTTTGAATGTGAAAAAGTCTCTTCTTTGTTATTTTTGCTATAGGTGATCTATAACTCTGAATGATTTAAATCCAAGGGGCTTTGATAGAGATTTTAATTATCTTTCTAGAAAAATTGGAATCATTCCATTTCTTTGTAAAACTCCCTGAAATGATTTTTGAACTAAAGGACGGAATTGAGTTTAAGCTAAAATTGAAAAAGATTTATTTGAATCTATTGGGTTGCGCGGGAAATAAATGGGCCGGCCCACTGTACTCGGTGCAGCGCCCGGGCTAGCTTAAGTGAGGGTCCCACTTGTCAGTGGGACAGGGGCTGCCGAACAGGTATGTGCGGATGGTGACCGTAGGATTAGATCCTGGATCAACGACTCACATCCATCGTCCTCACTAGAACAGTGCACGACGAGAACGAACCCAAGCATGGTCGGTGAGGGTCTGGGGAGGCTTACCGGGGCTCCGGCAAGGGTTGGTGAGGCGGCCAACTGGTCGAGTTGATGACGGCGGTTCTCCTGGTACCGGCGGCGTCCTAGGAGATGGCTTGGATTAGTGGCGCCCTTCTCCTCCTTCCTCGGCGGTCTCTGGCGAAATTGGGGTGCTACAGGCAGCGGCTTGCTCTGGTGGGGCTTGGGGAGGTCTCTGAGGTGGAGTGGAGGGAGGCGGTGTGAAGAAATGGTGCCGGGAGACTCTCTATTTATAGCGGGGCGAGGGACGCATCTCGGCATGGGTGGAGCTCGACGGGGGCGATGACACAGCGAGCTAAAGGCGTGGCTCGGGGGCTAGGACAGTGGGCAGTTCCATGGCGCTCATCACGGAGGTGCGCGTGCAGTGCAGTGTGGTCGGGAGAAGCGAGTGTCGCTGCGCGCACGGTGCCTCGGGCAACGGCGAGTTCCACGGCGGCCGGCGGCTACGGGGCACGGTCGAGGGAATGGGCATGTCCGTTAGCCTCCTAGGACACTGGTGATCATGTAGGCGGGCGGTGGGAGCGAGGCGAGGTCGGGTTGAGCGGGGACATTGTGTGAACTGTGGGTGCGCGTCAGCATGCCAGACATGGTCCGAGCGCGGCGGTCCTGGCTTCTCTGCTCTCTGTCTTCGAGCTGGGGCTGGCCTGGAGGGGGAGTGGGGCACCGGCGACGCGCTAGACATGGTGGGCGAGGCTGGCGGCGCTAGGGACGTGTTGTCGACGGTGGGGGTTCTCAAATGGGCTCGGCCATGGTGGCCATGACCATTTGGTCGTGTGCACAGTGAGTGGCCGTGCTAGCAAAGGGTAGGGGGTGCACTGGGGGTGCTATGGTTGCAAAATGGGAGACCACATTGGCCAGAACACTGCTCACAATAGTGTTTGTGATTTTCGTTTTATTGGTGCACACAAGGTGTTTGACAAAATGGCCGAAAGAAATAAACTTTGAAATTTTTGAATGAATTTTTTTGAGTGGTCTTCATTGTTGCTTGGTAGTCTGTGGTTGCTGGAGATTGTCAACTTGAATTCATTTGCATGGTTTTTGGAAAAGTGAGATCTAGGTACATACACTTTATTACATTTTCAAATGTCATTTTAAATTAGGGTTTAAATGTTTCTGTAAGAATTCAAAGTGGTCCTTGGTAGATCTTTACTTGTACTAGCAAGGGGTGCAAAGATCCATAATTGTTTCTGTTTGAATTTGAGTTCTAGGAACACCCAAACTGACCTAGTTGATTAAAATGGCAAAAGTGACCATTTTCATTTATTAATTCTATTTGATTTCTTTTTCCTTGGATTTTGCTTGGGAATGATCTAGATGATGTGGCATTCATCTTAGAATCAATTTACAACCATTAGAACAAACAATCATGGCAATTCAAAAGAATTCCACATTAATGCAACACACATATGCATGCTTAATTATTTAAATGAGAATTTTTTTTGTTAACCCTAAATTGGGTGATTTGGATCTTGATATATTGGATTAAAGTTTTGGGATGTTACAAACCTTCCCCCCTTAACAAAATCTCGTCCCGAGATTTAAGAAAGAAAACTAGGAACTAAAGAGATCTGGAAACTCAATCCTAATGTAATCTTCTCGCTCCCAAGTGGCTTCTTCTTTCGTATGGTTGCTCCATTGAATCTTGAGAAATTTGATACTCCGGGTCCTGGTGGTTCTGTAAGCTTCCTCCAAGATACAGATGGGCACTTCACGATACGTCAGATCCTTGTTGATATCAATGGCTCGGTGATCGATGTTCTTGAAAACTTCGGTCTTCTCCGGTACTTCTAGGCATTTGTGAAGTAACGAGATATGGAACACATTGTGGATGGCAGACATCTCCTCGGATAGTTCCAGTTGATACGATACTTCTCCTCGGTGATTCAGAATCTTGAAGGGTCCGATATATCTGGGGCCTAACTTTCCTTTTAGACTAAAATGTTGTGTTCCCTTCAATGGAAAAACTTTCAGATACACAAAATCTCTGACATTGAAAGTCAGGTCTCCTTCTCTTGTCAGCATAACTCTTTGTAACACCCTCGAATCGGCCCCATGCAAGTTTTAGCCCTTTCTGCCAAACCCGCATAGAAACGATTCAAGGACGCCCACCAGTCACTTTCGTGCGGGTGGAAAACGAAGTAATACCATTACACAACAGTCCTCGATGGGACCCACATAACAGATATATATACAGCACGACTCCAAGAGTAAAGAATACAGATATACACTACAAAGATCCAAATCACCTTGAAATCAATACAACGTCCGAGTACGGACAAGAAGCAAATTGGGCTAAGAGCCCTTAAGAATAACCAATGGCGACCATAACCCTGCCCAGGCCAAGCCGGAAGGGTAACCCTGCTAACGACGTCGATCTCAAACCTGCTAACACAAAAGGGGTGCCGACAAAGGGCAAAGGAAAAAGAGGAGCGTCAGTACTGAGGCTAGTACACGGCGATGCTAGAATTCGGCGGTCCTCACCTAAATAGGTATGGTGGACTGAAGCGGCAGCGCAGCAGCACTAAACAACCTATAGAGACTCAGTACGACTATCGGCTATTAGAGAGAGGTAAGAAAGACCTATTCGAATCCAACCTGATACTACCACCAATCATTCCCATCCTGGTATTTCCCCCTCGAGACCAAACGAGGAAGTTGGACCAAGGAACTCACACAGTTGGCAGTTTTATTCATTCGATTCTAGTTGAAGCACTTACTAGTCAGATGTAGATAGCATGAGTCATCCTGATAGCATAAGTAGTGGGCAGTTTTAATTAACCATTCCGTGGTCATTGGAACATTTACTAGTCAGATATAATTGTCCTGAGGAATCCCCAAACCCAGCAATTGTTGGCACTTTTATCATATTCCATTGGAGTTGCAATACTTACTAGGCAGGTATAGTATGACACAGATCACCAGTTTTTGGCATTTGTATTATCTATTCTATTGCAGTGAAGCTGATTACTAGTCACATATTAAGTCAAATTTATAGCACTATTTTAGTTATGCTTGTCTATGATCGAGATACTGTGCTCCAAGTCGTCCATAACCGCGGACACGGCTTTCAGAAAGATTTACCCTGCAGGGGTGCACAAATAGAAAAACACACACGTTCAACCTCGATAAAACCAACTCAAAACCCAATGAGGCTTTCACGACAAAGCAATCACAGGATTCATAAATTATTTCAGTGGGCCACCCCATTAAGCTACCCGCAACGAAGTTGGCTGGCTCCAAGAAGGACCCAAGGTTTGTGTGGATGGCTGTAAACGACTGGGAACCCGAAAGTGTGACTGGGCTTGTCGATACAGCGAAAACGTGTCACGATCCTACATAGTACAGGTGCTCCACGCACAATCATAAATAAAACAGTAAAGCATGGCATAGGTACAGGATAGTAATAAAGCCCCAAACTAGTTTGTGGCCCCAAGAAATAAGAAATGAATCAAGCTTTGTCTAAGGGGGATTCATAGAGTCTCCCGTATGTGGATAGTGCAAATAGTCAAGGAACAGTTCGCAAGTACTCGGGGTCCTACGGGACACAAGTGAGCGTGGAAGAACCAAATAACATCTATTGCCCACCGATTCCTCTGCATTAGTTATATCTAGCAATTTAATAGTTGTATTTAAAGTCATGATCATCTCCACCATTATCATGTGCCAACTTGCCGTCAACGGTGGAACAACAACGATGTGAAGCAACACAGAAGCAAGCAACTACGACTCGCAAGGCCGACTATCTATCAAACAACAGGCAATAGGATGTGTCCATGGCAATATAGAGGCTGCAAGGTGTATAAATGGTGCACGGAAACTAAAGCATCGCGGCACAGATAGCAATAGATCAACAGGAGGAAATAAAGACTATAAACGCAAAATAGGTAGAAAGGGGGAGAATGCTCGCCTGGGAAACACTGCCAAAGGTTCATATCCGGAGAACTTGTCGATACTCGCATCCACTCATCGGCCTAATCCACGAAGAAGCAAACACTAGAAGAAACACCGGATGTAATATTTAATACTAAGGTAGAAGATCCGGCATGCTTATGATATGATGCATGACATGGCAAGATGCGATGCAACTAGGCAATATTAAGCGGAACCGGGATCCCGACAATTGATTAGACGGTTCAAGTTATTTAGATACCCCACAATTTAAATGTTGTATTAACAGGGCAAAGCATGGCATCGATTCGCTACACCAATTTAAATGGAGTCCGGAATAAGACAAAAGTATCCCGCATATAGCTCCATATTTAATTATTAGATGAATCGACATAATGCCCCCAAACCCCATGATGAGATGTGAGCATGAACAATTTAATATCCGATAGTTGATAGTGTCATATTATAAAAATAAGGGCTTAGGGTCATACATCTGGGTTCGGAAGATCTTGGGTTCTGGGGGTCCGGGGTTCGGTCTTTGGAGTCTCGGCCATCGGATCCGTGATGAAGGTCATGGCGGTTCCAGGGAGGAGACCTTGGCGTGCCAGGGGCTCGGTCTTCGGATCCCCGGGATCGGGCTTCGGATACGGGAACGGGTCTTGGCGTCTTCAGGTTCCGGGAGGAAGAGCTCGGCATTCCGTGTAGGCAGTTTTCGAGAACGGTCTCCAAGTCCAGGAAGGAGAACTTGAGGTTCTGCGTCGGCGATCTTCGGGTACATCGAATATTCGGATCCGGGGGGAAGAGGATGCCTTTCGGGGTCGATCTCCAGGTACGGGGTCTTCGGTTTCCATGGAGACCTTGATGGTGGTTAGGCAGATCTGTGTAGGCGATCTTGGAGTAGGCGTTGGTGATCTTCGGTGAGCATCATGTCATCGGTGCAGTAACCTAGGGTTCACAGGCACAAAAGTACAACAATTCACTTCACATCAACACCGATAGAGAAAACAGCAGCAGCGGTTAACAGGGGCATGTCACCAGGCCGAGATGTTGAGAATCGTGAGCACCTGGGAAGGAGCACGAGCATGAGGAGAACACCGTCTTGGGGCGCGCCACAGCGGGACTCGATTACGGGCACTAGGGAGACAAGCTGCGATGGCGGCGCTACCTTGGTCAAAGCAGAGGACAAAGACGTCCTGCACGGCAAGCTTGAACGGGAGCTGATGGAGCGTGACCCATAGGGGCGCCGGCGCGACGTTGGAGGAGATGGGGCGAGGAAGGACGGCGGCGAGACGCAGGAGGGTTCAAGGACAAGCGGCCGCCGGTGGCGACGCTAGCAGAGGCACGACGGCACACCGCTGTAGGGCTGGGCATGCCTCGGTGGGACTCGAGCAGATGCCGGAGGCGAGATGCTAGTGGTGCCAGGGGGAGCCAGGGAGGGGAGAGGTCGGCGGGGTCGCGCCTACCGGAGGCGAGGGAGAAGGCGGCAGGAGGACGCGCTGGGGGGCGGCCATGCGTGGGAGTCGCAGAGAGAGGCAAGGCGAGGTCGACCGCGGTGGCGGCGGAGAGGTGACCAGAGGCGGGGTAGGTCGGAGCAGAGGGGGCCGAGGCAGAGGCGCGAGGAGAAGGGCCCCCGGCGGCGGGGTTGCAGGCGACGCGAGGTGGCGGCGCTCCCGCACATGGAGGAGGCGGTGGCCGGCGAGCTTTCTAGCGGCCGCCGAGGTCACGCTACCGGGCAGGCTGGTGCTCGACAGAGGGAGGACGGAGGGACTGGCGGGGCTATGGAGGAAGGCGGCGGCGGGGCTCGGCCCGGATCGAGGGCGGAGAAAGGTGGCGATTGGGCCAAGGGTGGGGCCAGGCGGGGAGGGCCGGGTTGGTTGGTGGGAGTGGGGGCACGTGGAGGTGGCGATGGGATTTGGTGCGTGCGTGGCGTGTGTGTGGGTGTGTGTTGGGTGCGGTTGTGTGTGCTGCTGCACGTGTGTGCACTACAGCAGGGAGTGGCGGCTGGGTGGAGGGTGTATGCGGTGGGGTGGTGGGGATATGATTAGGCTAGGGTTTGGTCCAGATTTTTATCTGGGGTAGTAGGCTGCTGCCAGCTGGGCCTGGCCGGTGGCGGCCTTCCCCGGAAAAAATAGTTTTTAACTTTATTTGATTTTATTAGCCTTTTGTAAATAGTTTACAGACATAACAAAATATCCGGACGACTGGGCTTTTTGATTTGAAATTAAAGACGAGGTATTTAGAAAACAAAAATAGGTTTACGAAAATAGTTTTATGCAAAACCATGCATGATGATGATGATGCTCAAATGCAATGTGGCATGATCACATGAACATGCGGTCATGATGATGCAATACACAAAAACACAACGATTTTATAGTAGTGGTTTTAGTGGGGCGCCACAATTCGACACCACTAACAAGGGCTCTCGCCATCGAGATCCGCCTCGTGGTCCGGGAAGAAGGCCGACGATCTGAATCTTCTCGCATCGTGTAGGTCCTCGCGACACCACTAACAAGAGGTCGTTGTCCGTGATCGTCGAGAGAACACTCCGGGAACAAAGGGGGAAGGTAGAGGTATCAATAAAATAAAGCCACCTCTAACTTCGATAGAAGGAGAGAGATGATGCATTCTAATCCTTTGCAATGTACAAGAGCGAATAGAGTGAGTAGTCTGCATGGGGGCCAATCCATCACGCACCCAAACTATTACTCCGCACAATTAGTAGAAAAGCGTGCAACCATTCTCGGAATCAGACTGGAGATCTCGACAAGCGAGGTTCAAAAACAAAGGATTGATGCAGACTCTGCATCGGATCTGGCGTAGATGATGTCGTCGCGTCGGAAAACACCGAAAGGCACAACAAGGAACAAAGAATGGTACCACAGATAAAGGATCACTCAGATAACATGAAGTCTGGAGATAGAAACACCGTTGCCAAAGGAGGAAGCGAAACCCTGAAGGTATGATGGAACCCAACCACGAGAAATCCTAGACTTGAAGAAAGGTAAGAGAGCAGATTTAAAACACGCAGAGGTAAGAGGAGAATAGCAGAGGGGTAAGGAGTAAAAACAGACCTAATCAGATCTATCCAACCGATTTTGCAAAATAGTTTTGACACTCTACTTTGGCTGTTAGCTAGGTTATCCTACAGGCTGGACCAGTGGGGTATCGCAACTGCTGGGCTCTGATACCACTCTATAACAGCCTCGAATCGGCTCTATGCAAGTTTTAGCCCTTTCTGCCAAACCCGCATAGAAACAATTCAAGGACGCCCACCAGGCACTTTCATGCGGGTGGAAAACGAAGTAATACCATTACACAACAGTCCTCGATGGAACCCACAGAACAGATATATATATACAGCACAACTCCAAGAGTCAAGAATACAAATATACACTACAAAGATCCAAATCACCTTGATATCAATACAACGTCCGAGTACGGACAAGAAGCAAATTGGGCTAAGAGCCCTGAAGAATAACCAATGGCGACCATAACTCTGCCTAGGCCAAGCCGAAATGGTAACCCTGCTAACAACGTCGATCTCAAACCTGCTAAAACAAAAGGGGTGCCGACAAAGGGCAAAGGAAAAAGAGGAGCGTCAGTACTGAGGCCAGTACACGGCGAGGCTAGAATTCGGCGGTCCTCGCCTACATAGGTATGGTGGACTAAAGCCGCAGCGCAACAGCACTAAACAACCTATAGAGACTCAGTACGACCGTCGGATATTAGAGAGGGGTAAGAAAGACTTATTTGAATCCAACCTGAAACTACCACCAATCATACCCATCCTGGTATTTCCCCCTCAAGACCAGACGAGGAAGTCGGACCAAGGAACTGACACAGTTGGCAGTTTTATTCATTCGATTCTAGTTGAAGCACTTACTAGTCAGATATAGATAGCATGAGTCATCCTGATAGCATAAGTAGTGGGCAGTTTTAAATAACCATTCCGTGGTCGTTGGAACATTTACTAGTCAGATATAATTGTCCTGAGGAATCCCCAAACCCAGCAATTGTTGGCACTTTTATCACATTCCATTGGAGTTGCAATACTTACTAGGCAGGTATAGTATGACACAGATCACCACAGATCCACCAGTTGTTGGCATTTTTATTATCTATTCCATTGTAGTGAAGCTGATTACTAGTCACATATTAAGTCAAATTTATAGCACTATTTTAGTTATGCTTGTCTATGATCGAGATACTATGCTCCAAGTTGTCCATAACCGCAGGAACGGCTTTCAAAAAGATTTACCCTGCAGGGGTGCACAAATAGCAACACACACGTTCAACCTCGGAAAAACCAACTCAAAACCCAACGAGGCTTTCACGACAAAGCAATCATAGGATTCATAAATTATTTTAGGGGGCCACCCCATTAAGCTACCCGCAACGAAGTTGGCCGGCTCCGAGACGGACCCAAGGTTTGTGTGGACGGCTGTAAACGACAGGGAACCCGAAAGTGTGGCTGGGCTTGTCGATACAGCGAAAACGTGTCACGATCCTAAACAGTACAGGTGCTCCAAGCACAATCGTAAATAAAACAGTAAAGCATGGCATATGTAACGGATAGTAATAAAGCCCCAAACTAGTTTGTGGCCCCAAGAAATAAGAAATGAATCAAGCTCTGGCTAAGGGGGATTCATAGAGTCTCCCGTATGTGGATAGTGCGAATAGTCAAGGAACAGGTATCAAGTACTCGGGGTCCTACGGGACACAAGTGAGCGTGGAAGAACCAAATAACATCTCTTGTCCACCGATGCCTCTGCATTAGTTATATCTAGCAATTTAATAGTTGTATTTAAAGTCATGATTATCTCAACCATTAAACATCTCCACCATTATCATGTGCCAACTTGCCATCAACGGTCGAACGACAACGACGCGAAGCAACACTGAAGCAAGCAACTACGACTCGCAAGGCCGACTATCTATCAAACAACAGGCAATAGGATGTGTCCATGGCAATATAGAGGCTGCAAGGTGTATAAATGGTGCACAGAAACTAAAGCATCGCGGCACAGATAGCAATAGATCAACAGGAGGAAATAAAAACTATAAACGCAAAATAGGTAGAAAGGGGGAGAATGCTCGCCTGGGAAACACTGCCAAAGGTTCATATCCGGAGAACTTGTCGATACTTGCATCCACTCATCGGCCTAATCCGCGAAGAAGCAAACACTAGAAGAAACACCGGATGCAATATTTAATACTACGGCAGAAGATCCGGCATGGTTATGATATGACGCATGACATGGCAAGATGCGATGCAACTAGGCAATATTAAGCGGAACCGGGGTCCTGACAATTTATTAGATGGTTCAAGTTATTTAGATACCCCACAATTTAAATGTTGAATTAACAGGGCAAAGCATGGCATCGATTTGCTACACCAATTTAAATGGAGTCCGGAATAAGACAAAAGTATCCCGCATATAGCTCCATATTTAATTATTAGATGAATCGACATAATGCCCCCAAACCCCATGATGAGATGCGAGCATGAACAATTTAATATGCGACAGTTGATAGTGTCATATTATAAAAATAAGGGCTTAGGGTCATACATCTGGGTTCGGAAGATCTTGGGTTCCGGGGGTCCGGGGTTCGGTCTTTGGAGTCTCGGCCATCGGATCCGTGATGAAGGTCATGGTGGTTCCAGGGAGGAGACCTTGGCGTGCCGGGGGCTCGGTCTTCGGATCCCCGGGATCGGGCTTCGGATACGGGAATGGGTCTTGGCGTCTTCGGGTTCCGAGAGGAAGATCTCGGTGTTCCGTGTAGGCGGTTTTCGAGAACGGTCTCCAAGTCCAGGAATGAGAATGAGGTTCTGCATTGGCGATCTTCGGGTACATCGAATCTTCGGATCCAGGGGGAAGAGGATGCCTTTCAGGGTCGATATCCAGGTACGGGGTCTTCGGTTTCCATGGAGACCTTGATGGTGGTTAGGCAGATCTGTGTAGGCGATCTTGGGGTAGGCTTTGGTGATCTTCGGTGAGCATCATGTCATCGGTGCAGTAACCTAGGGTTCACAGGCACAAAAGTACAACAATTCACTTCACATCAACACCGATAGAGAAAACAGCAGCAGCGGTTAACAGGGGCGTGTCACCAGGCTGGGATGCTGAGAATCGTGAGCACCTGGGAAGGAGCACGAGCATGAGGACAACACCATCTTGGGGCGCACCACAGCGGGACTCGATGAGGGGCACTAGGGAGACAAGCTACGACGGCGGCGCTACCCGGGTCAAAGCATAGGACAAAGATGTCCTGCACGGCAAGCTCGAACGGGAGCTGATGGAGCGTGACCCATAGGGGTGCCGGCGCGACGTCGGAGGAGACGAGGCGCGGAAGGATGGCATCAAGACACAGGGGGCTCAAGGACAAGCGACCGCCGGTGGCGACGCTAGCAGAGGCATGACGGCACACCGCTGTATGGCTGGGCATCCCTCGGTGGGACTCGAGCAGATGCCGGAGGCGAGCTGCTGGCTGTGCCAGGGGGAGCTAGGGAGGGGAGAGGTCGGCGGGGTCGCGCTTGTCGAAGGCGAGGGAGAAGGCGGCAGGAGGACGCGATGGGGGGCGGCCACGCGTGGGAGTCGCAGAGAGAGGCAAGGTGAGGTCGACCGCGACGGCGGAGAGGTGGCCGGAGGCGGGGTAGGTCGGAGCGGAGGGGGCCGAGGCGGAGGCGCGAGGAGAAGGGCGCCCGGTGGCGGGGTTGCAGGCGACGCGAGGTGGCGGCGCTCCAGCGCATGGGGGAGGCGGTGGCCGGCGAGCTTGCTGGCGGCCGCCGAGGTCGCGCTACTGGGCGGGCTGGTGCCATGACAGAGGGAGGACGGAGGGACTGGCAGGGCTGTGGAGGAAGGCGGCGGCGGGGCTCGGCCCGGATCAAGGGCGGAGGAAGGTGGTGATTGGGCCAGGGGTGGGGCTAGGCGGGGAGGAGCGGGTTGGTTGGTGGGAGTGGGGGCACGTGGAGGTGGCGATGGGATTTGGTGCATGTGTGGCGTGTGTGTGCGTGTGTGTTGGGTGCGGTTGTGTGTGCTGCTGCACGTGTGTGCACTACGGCAGGGAGTGGCGGCTGGGTGGAGGGTGTATGCGGCAGGGTGGTGGGGATAGGATTAGGCTAGGGTTTGGTCCAGATTTTTATCTGGGGTAGTAGGCTGCTGCCAGCTGGGCCTGGCCGGTGGCGGCCTTCCCCGGAAAAAATAGTTTTTAACTTTATTTGATTTTTAATAGCCTTTTGTAAATAGTTTGTAGACAAAACAAAATATCTGGACGACCAGGCTTTTTGATTTGAAATTAAAGACGGGGTATTTAGAACACAAAAATAGGTTTACAAAAATAGTTTTATGCAAAACCATGCATGATGATGACGATGCTCAAATGCAATGTGGCATGATGACATGAACATGCGGTCATTATGATGCAATACACAAAAACACAGCGATTTTCTAGTAGTGGTTTTAGCTGGGCGCCACACTCTTCTGTCTGGATTGGGGGATCTTGAGGTGCTCACGGACTTTGTGAACCTTCTCTTCAGATTCTCGTAGGATGTCGTGTTCGAAAATCTGACTCTCTCCTACTTGCGACCAATTCAACGGGGTACGACACTTTCTTCCATATAAGAACCCAAATGGGGCCATTTGCAAACTGGCTTGATAGTTGTTGTTGTATGGGAATTCTGCGAAAGGCAGGCAATCTTCCCATTTTGATCCATATTCTAACACACAAGCTCTCAACATATCTTCTAAGATTTGGTTGACTCTCTCAGTCTGTCCATCAGTTTGCGGGTTATGAGCTCTGCTGGATTCCAACTTGGTTCCTAATCCTTCTTGGACTTTCTGCCAAAATCTCGAGGTAAATTAGGTTCCTCGATCTGATACTATGGTCTTGGGGGTTCCATGCAAACTAACAATTCTGGCAATGTACAGCTCTGCTAGCTTCGAACTCTGGTATGTTGTCTTGACATGTATAAAATGGGCTACCTTGGACAGTCCATCAACGATGACCCAGATAGTCATTTCCCCTACTAGAAGTAGGCAAAACAGTCATAAAGTCCATTCTGACGGAATCCCATTTCCATTTCGGAATCTGCAATGGTTGCAACAGTCCTGCGGGTCTCTGATGTTCCGCTTTGACTATCTAACAGATATCACACTTGGCGATGTAGCTTCCGATTTCTCTCTTCATCTTGTGCCAACAAAATTGCTCCTTCAAATCCTGATACATCTTCGTTCCTCCGGGGTGGATAGAGTAAAGAGTATCACGAGCTTCTTGCATGATAACTTTCTTCAGCTCCAAATCTGCTGGCACACAGATATGTCCTTTGTACCACATAACTCCTTCTTCGTCTTCGGTGAATCCAGGTACCTTTCCTATACCAATACGACGCTTGATTCCGTCGATACTTGCATTTCCCTTCTAGGCTTCCTTGATTTGGCTAATCAAAGTGGGTTGAAGTTCAATGCTAGCTAAAAATCCTTTCCTAACTAGCTCAATTCTAAATTGCTCCAACTCCTCATGCAAACTTGGTTGCTTATCCTTGATCTGAGTGAAAATATACTTCAAGCTTTTGTGATCTGAGTAAATCTCATAGCGATTACCCATGAGATAATGACGCCATGTCTTCAAAGCTAAAACTACGGCTGCTAACTCAAGATCATGGGTAGGATAGTTCTGCTCATGCTACTTCAGTTATCGAGACATATATGCTATGTCATTGCCTTCTTGCATCAACACACATCCTAGACCAATCTTGGATGCATCACAATACACATGAAACGTCTTCATGATATCTGGCATGATCAAGATTGGGGCTGAAATCAATCTCTTCTTGAGCTCTTGGAAACTTGCTTCACATTTGTCGGTCCAGTCAAACGTCTTGTCCTTCTTCAACAATTGGGTCATTAGTCTTGCGATGCTCGAAAATCCTTCTACGTACTTGCGGTAATATCCCGCTAATCCGAGAAATGCACGGACTTGGGTTTGAGTGGTTGAGGCTTCCCATTCTTCGACATCTTTGATCTTGGCGAGATCAACGGCGACTCCTCAGGCAGACACAATATGTCCGAGGAATCCTACTTCTTTTAGCCAAAACTCACATTTGCTGAACTTGGCATATAACTGATGCTCTCTAAGGGTTTCAAGGATGATTCTGAGATGTTGCTCATGGTCTTCTTATGACTTGGAGTAGATAAGAATATCGTCGATAAACACAACGACAAACTTATCCATAAAATTCATAAAGATCTTATTCATGAGATTCATGACATAAGCGGGGGCATTTGTTAATCCAAAAGACATGACTGTATACTCATATAATCCATATCTAGTGGTAAAGGCGGTCTTTGGAATATCCATTGCACGAATCTTAAGTTGGTGATAACCAGTCCTAAGATCAATCTTAGAGAACACACTGGCACCAGTCAACTGATCAAAGAGATACTCTATCTTTGGCAAAGGGTACTTGTTTTTGATGGTGACATCATTCAACTTCCTGTAATCTGTGCACAAATGGTTGCCTCCATCTTTCTTGTCGACGAACAACACGGGCGATCTCCATGGCAATGCGCTTGGTTGAATCAAGCTTGTTGCCAACATAGCATCCAACTGCTTCTTCAGTTCCACTAACTCTGAGGGGTTCATGCTATAGGGTCTCTGAGATATGGGTCCGTTTCCGGGGATTAGTTCAATAATGAACTCAATATCCCTATCCAGGGGCATACCAGGCAATTCATCTGGGAATACGTTGGGGTTTTCACAGACTACTCTGCCTTGGTCTATGGTGGGTAGGGCTAGACTCTTGTTGCACTTGAATTGACGGGGCAAGGTTTCAGATATTTGCTCTACTGATACTCCAGAGCTACTGGTCATGGTGATGGATTTCATGGAACAATCTATCAATCCCGTATGCTTTGACATCCAATCCATTCCTAGTACTACTTCCAAACCTTTGGTTCCAAGTACTATTAGATTGGCATAAAAATCTATCCCATATATTCTGATAGGCATAGCTTTGCAAATTTTTCTAGCTTTTGTGGTTGAACCGGGTATTTGAACTATCATGACATGCTTCAAGTTGGTTGGGTGAATCTTACTAGTGCATGCAAATTCTTCGGTGACAAATGAGTGCGATGCTCCAGAATCAAACAACACTCTTGCTAAAACTGAGTTGACAGAAAATATACCCAACACTACATCTAGTGCTTCTTGGGCTTTTTTCGGCGTTCATGTGGAAGAGACGGCCGTTGCGGTTGTAAGGGTTCCCTGGGGCGAATCTTCTTCCGGGCTGAAGACGACGCTGCTGTTGAGCTGGGCCATTCATATTGGCAGTGGCGGCAATCTTCTTGGGACACTCATTGGAGTAGTGACCCTTCACTCCACACTCAAAACAAGTAATCTGAGACTTGTCTTTTGCTGCCATGGGCACAGCATTGCTTCCAGTTCTGGGTGCAGTGTTGTTGTTGTTGTTGGACTTGGGCGGTGCACGGTTGAAATTGCTGGAGTTGCCAGGGTGGTAGTTGTTGTTTCCTCCAAACTTCACATTTCCTCCGCTACGGTTGGGGAAGATTGGGCGAGACATTGGGGGTCAATTGTTCCGTGCGGCATATCCGGCAGACGGGTTGGGCCAATACTTCTGGTGACTGTTGGATCTAGCTTGGTGCATCATCCGACGTTTGCTGTTGTTGTTCGCTTGATTAATCTTCCCTTCCATCTGAATAGCAGAGTCGACTAGCTCTTCGATATCCTTGAAACAGATGTTGACGAGTACAATCTGCATCTCATCATGTAGTCCGTTCAGGAATCTCTCCTTCTTCTTGGCCTCCATGTTGATCTCATCAGGTGTATACCTGGCGAGGGACAAGAATCTGTCACGGTACTCCACTATAGTCATTCTGCCTTGCTATAACTCTCTGAATTCATCTCTCATTCTGGTGACTAGACCCTGCGGCACATGGGTGCAGCTGAACTTGACTTTGCAGGCTTCCGACGTCATCACTTGACCGCGGTTCATTGTGCGGGTGCTATTCCACCATGCTCTTGCATCTCCTACCAGATAGTGGGTGGCGAACAAAGTTTCTCATTGGCATCCACTCCTACGACTTCTAAGTTGTTCTCCATGGTCTATAACCAATCATCAGCATCTAGCGGGTCTTCAGACTTGCTAAAGATTGGGGGATTGGTATTCTGGAAGTTTTTGAGTTTGGATCCATGATGATCCTGATTTCCATGGTTCTGATTGTTGTGAGCCATCTGGGTGATCTGCTGCAGGGTGGCTAGATTTGCTTGGCGCTCTGCCCTACTAGCTTCACGGTCTACAATGAGCATCTGCAGAATCTGCAGCATTGGGTCCTGCGATGAGCTGCTCCCTCCTTGGTTTCCACGAGTCATCTGAAGATTGAGATAGATAATGGGGTAAGAGGGAAAGTTCTAAGGTTCATGGTTTTGGTTTCAAGGTTAAAACTCTGAGTTTGACTCAAGTTTTGCAACTAACTTCTTTTCATTCATTAAAGCAAAGCACACGATACAAACACACACACACACCACAACATGAAAGGAAAACAGATGGTTTTAAGAACCATTCTGTAAGCTAAGAGACAATGGGACCGATACTTCTCACTCCTACGATGGTGCTCTAGTGCCTCTACTCATCATCGATGAAGTCGGAGTCCTCATCGTCGGTGTAGAAGTCCATGGCATCATCCTCCAGATAGTCATCATCATTGCTAAGGTACGAGTGAATATCCCCTTGGATGTGTTCACCTTCTTCCTCTTCTTCTTTTGCTGCAAGCTGAGCTTCTGTCTCCTTGATGGTCTTCTCGAGGTCGGCCACCTTCTTGCAAAGACGGTCAATGGTGTGATCCTTATTTGCGCGTTGACAGCGAAGTGACTGACGATCCTTGACGAGCAGTGAGAACGTCTGGGCCTTCTGGGCGGCAATGGCAAGGTTGTGGTTGGCGAACTCTCTAGCATTGTCCAATTCCTTCTGTCTATCGTACAGCAGGAAGTCGAGGTTCTCCACTTGACGCTTCAACTCCGGATGACCTGGCATCTCTAGAGGCATTCCCATAGAATCACGCCTTGCATAGTGAGCAAAGCGGGTTCCTTGGATCAGGTTGACATTTTGTGCGCAGAGACGAGCGAGAGCTTCATGCATTGCCCTGGCTAATCCATCTAGCCAGTTGTTCTCTCTCACGGTGAATTGAATCTTCTCGGACATTGGTACCTCTAACTTGCCACGAAGATCAGAAACTACTAGACATTGTAAATCTCCTCCTGGGGGACCATTGAGTTGAGCTCCAAAGAATTCCGGATGGGGGCGCTCCATGTATTCAGATAGTGCATCTAGATCCCTCTCGAAGATCATTTGGCCTTTGTTGCCCAACTGGTAGAACTTGCAGTACTGAACTTCCATCTACAAGAATTTAGGATGAGAAAGTTAGTGAAGTGATCAAGTGTGTCAAGATTTTATGTAGTAATGTAAAAAAAATTGAGGAACATGTAATTTTTTTTGAGAGAGAAAGAATGCCAAGGGTAAGAGAGGAATAGGTTTTCATAAATACTCACTTTGGTTTTGAAACTAAGTTTTTGTTCGGACGTCCATTCTAACTAGGGTCTCCTATGGTCAAGATGGCTCTGATACCAACTTGTCAACACCCAGATTTTTAATCCCAGATGCCTGTTATGCCATACATCGCAATCCCAGGATTACCATTTTTGCGAGACATAACAGATTGGATATCACAGTACATCATCCATTACAAACCATAATAAGGTCTTACACAAATAAAGGATGTCATGATCCAGTCTTAGTACAAACAAGTAGTGGAATAAATAGCGTAGCGGTGGGCTCCATCTTCATTGTCACAGGCAATGCTGACAATGGGAGATGATCCTAGTTGTCATAGCCGTCCTGTTGTCCTTCCTCCTCGTAGTCCTCCTCATAGTCTGGCCATGGGAATAGCCAGACACAAAAGCCATGAGTACTCTTTAAGTACTCGCAAACTATTACTAACAAATAGGGTAGTTCTAGTAGGAATGCTAACTCTAAGTTTATTTGTAAAGTTAAGTTTGAAACCTAAGCTGAGTTAAGAAACAAAGAAATATAAAATAAAGTTTGAAATCACCTAAGTGGGAACTTAGTTGTCATAGTCACAACTCTGTTGTGGTCAAGTCATGTCACAATTCATTTCATAAGTCATTTTGAAAACATCTGACAACGGAACAGTATGGCCACTCCAACTGTCCATAACTGCGAACTCGGCTATTCGAATAGTTTGACACTCTGCAGAGGTGGTACACTTTCACCACAAAATTTGATACATCTGTCAGGGACAACCCTGAATCATCATACTTAGTATGAAGATAATCAAACATAACCTTTCCTTTACACACTCTAGTATAAGCACCTCTCCTATGAGTTTGGCCTCCCAGCCATGGCCATCTGCCATCCTGGGCACTGCATAGGTGGAAAACATTGAGAGGTAGCCTCAGCTCAATCTTCTCCCGTGAGGGAACTAATACTAATGCATATAAACTTCCGGCTAAGCCTTACCCAATTCAGGTATTGTGGTTGTACGGTAAAATTGGAATGGTATCGCATCCGAACCCAACCATCAGTTTTTATGAAGGGCTAAGGCTCATGCCTCAACATTTTCATCATCATCATAAACCATTTGTGTTTCTCAACACATGTCAAAACATCTCAATAGAATGACTCATCATTCCAAGGTTTTCACAAGTCATTTTCACCAAGTACTCTCATCTAAAGTGATCAAGTTTTTGGTTTAGCTCTAAACTACTAAGTTAAGAGTGTTCACTAAGGTGGGATGCTAATCTCAATCTCATGCCATAGAATGACATCTAAGTCTAACTAGATAGGCCAAGTTTTATACTCTTTATGCTATCTATAAACAAGTAAAGAACTTTTGTAAAGTAAAAGAAGTTAAAGCTTGTAAGTAAAACTTGGAGTAGGTCTAAGTCAAAAGGGTATAACCAAAGCATGCCTAATGCATCTTTTTTGGGTTATAATGCATCTGGTGATGGCTTGGAAGTTTTAGCTTGCCAATAATAGCTTGCATAGTTAATGAACTTTCAAGTGTTGACTTTCCTTGATTGGTGGAGTGGTTGAAATTCTCCTCGTCTTCTTCGGGGTAGAACTCCTCCTCCTCGTAGACTTGGTCAGTACTATTGTCTATAAATATATACGGAATACACAATCACCAAAAAATACTTAACAAGTCTATTTATCACTCTAAGGCACACATTTGATGATCTAGTATCATCACCTACATCACAAGGTTTTAATGAAGTAGTTTCATTTATTTTATTTGAGAAAAGTAATTTCTACTCATTGAAATTATCTAAGATTTAATATTCTCCAATTACAATATGGGATCATATGGACACATGTCATCACCACACATTCTAATGCATGGGAATGTGATTTAAATGTTGGGTCACATTTTATAAAGTTTCAGATTAATATTTAATGATTTAAAGTGACTAGAAATGCCTATATAGCATTATTTTGGTACTAATCCAACGTCACTGCATGCAAACCTTAATATTATTACATATTCAGATAGGTATGGTCAAATGTGATTTCTGAGAGTTGGAATCAACTCAAAATCTATAATCGTTGATTTTAGAAAAATGTTTGAATGTGAAAAAGTATCTATTTTATTATTTTTGCTATAGGTGATCTATAACTCTAAATAATTTAATCCAACAGGCTTGGATAGAAATTTTAATTATCTTTCTAGCAAAATTGGAATCATTCCATTTGGATTTGTAAAACTCCGTCAAATGATTTTTGCACTAAAGGACATAATTGAGTTTAAGCTAAAATTGAAAAAGATTTATTTGAATCTATTGGGTTGCGCGGGAAATAAATGGGCCGACCCACTGTACTCCGCGTAGTGCCTGGGCTGGGGCTGCCGAACAGGTATGTGCGAATGGTGACCGGAGGATTAGATCCTGGATCAACGACTCACATCCATCGTCATCACTGGAACAGTGCACGATGGGGAAGAAACCTAGCACGGTCGGTGAGGGTCTGGGGAGGCTTACTGGGGCTTCGGCAAGGGTTGGTGAGGCGGCCAACTGGTCGAGTCAATGATGGCGGTTCTCCTGGTACCGGCGGCGTCCTGGGAGATGGCTTGGATCAGTGGCGCCCTTCTCCTCCTTCCATAGCGGTCTCCGGCGAAATTGGGGCGCTACGAGAAGCGGCTTGCTCCGATGGGGCTTGGGGAGATCTCTGAGGTGGAGTGGAGGGAGGCGGTGTGACGAAATGGTGCCGGGAGGCTCTCTATTTATAGCGGGGCGAGGGGTGCATCTCGGCATGGGTGGAGCTTGACGGGGGTGATGACACAGCGAGCTAGAGGCGTGGCTCGGGGGCTAGGACGGTGGGCGGTTCCCTGGCGGTCATCACGGAGGTGATTGTGCAATGCAATGTGGTCGGGAGAAGCGAGGGTTGCTGTGCGCACGCTGCCTCGGTCGACGGCGAGTTTCGCGGTGGCCGGCGGCTACGGGGCACGGTCGATGGAATGTGCATGTCTGTTAGCCTCCTGGGACACTGGTGATCGTGTAGGCGGGCGGTGGAACCAAGGCGAGGTCGGGTTGAGAGAGGACAACGCGTGAACTGCGGGTGCGCGTCGGCATGGTAGACACGGTCCGGGCGCGGCGGTCCTGGCTTCTCCGCTCTCTGTCTTCGAGCTGGGGCTGGCCTGGAGGGGGAGTGGGGCACGGGCGACACGCTAGACAAGGTGGGTGAGGCTGGTGGTGCTAGGGACGTGCTATCAACAGTGGGGGTGCTCAAATGGGCTCGGCCATGGTGGCCATGACCATTTAGTTGTGTGCACAGTGAGTGGTCGTGCTAGCAAAGGGTAGGGGGTGCACTAGGGGTGCTGTGGTTGCAAAATGGGAGACCACATTGGCGAGAACACTGCTCACAATAGTGTTTGTGATTTTTGTCTGATTGGTGCACACAAGGTGTTTGATAAAATGGCCGAAAGAAATAAACTTTGAAATTTTTTAATGAAATTTTTTGAGTGATCTTCACTGTTGCTTGGTAGTCTGTGGTTGCTGGGGATTGTCAACTTCAATTCATTTGCATGGTTTTTGAAAAAGTGAGATCCAGGTACATACACCTGATTCCATTTTCAAATGTCATTTTAAATTAGGGTTTAAATGTTTCTGTAAGAATTCAAAGTGGGCCTTGGTAGATCTTTACTTCTACTATCAAGGGGTGCAAACATCCATAATTGTTTTTGTTTGAATTTGAGTTCTAGGAACACCCAAAGTGACCTAGTTGATTAAAATGGCAAAAGTGACCATTTCCATTTATTAATTCTATTTGATTTCTTTTTCTTTGGATTTTGCTTGGGAATGATCTAGATGATGTGGCATTCATCTTAGAATCATTTTACAACCATTAGAACAAACAATCATGGCAATTCAAAACAATTCCACATTAATGCAACACACATATGCATGCTTAAATTATTTAAATGAGAATTTTTTTTGTTAACCCTAAATTGGGTGATTTGGATCTTTATATATTGTATTAAAGTTTTGGGATGTTACAACTTGTTTGATGATATCCTTTGATGGTGTTGATCTCGGTCTTCAATGTTGGACTCGATATTGTATTCTACCGGAAAGAACCAAACACCAGAAAGAAAGGTAAACAACAATCAACACATGGCATCCATGCAATGCTCAAGCAAGGATGATGATATGACAAGTTAAATTTTATTGAAATGTAACCCTATAGCATGCTTGGCAATTTAAAGGGGATCTAAAGGGTCCAAACCCTAATTCGGAGAAACCCCGAGTGCATATGAGAGGGGTTATTTTGTTCTTCTAATTAAACTTGTCATTTCAGTTGCTTAACAATGCATGATTATGAGTCTGTTGTGTAGATCTTATTTTTCTAAACATTTTGATATATTATACATATTTTTCTAATTTAAAATGAATTAGTTATGATTTTTCCCAATTTTAATCCATTTTTAAATCATTATTAAAACAATTAAACATTTTTGGATTATATTAAATATTTTTCCAGCTGGACCCACATGTCAGGATTTTATTCGTTTCATAAATGATTTATGAAATTAATAAAACGCTGACAACCGGGACCCACCTGTCATATAAACTTTACAGAAAATAATTACAAAACAAAAGAAAAAGGGATATTGCGTCATGCTGACGTCATGCTGATGCCAGCGACGCCATTGCTCCAGATCGAGCGCGGGCGCGACGCTAGGGGCGATGCGGGGACACGGGGGTGGGCTGGCTCGATGTAGGGCGCTGCGCTGGACCGAATAGAGGCGGCACCGCTCGGAAACGGTCACCGGAGCAGCGTGCGCGACGGCGGACGACGACGGAGCTTGTAGCTACTCTGCGGTAAAGTGGTAGGGGAAAGAGGGAGACAAAGAAGAGCACTGCCATGCTCAGGGGCTCACCACGATCACGATGGAGGGGTCGAAGAGGCTAGGCGAGCTCGGCCGACGAAGAATCGACGATGGCCAGCGTCGGGAGAGGTGAGGTCGGCGATGACTATTCACAACGCGTGGGGTCGATTCCTCCTACGAGGAAGCTCATAACGACGAGGCGATCACGGTGGCGTGCTCAAGGAGGCGCAGGACGGCTCGGAACGACGACAACGAGCGACACCTGCGAGCTAGGGTTCCGGGGATTTGGGGAAAACTGATAGAGAGCACAAGAGGAGGGTGCGGTCGTTCTTATCCTCACATTGAGCAGCGACGGCGAGCATAGGAGCGTAGCGGATCAACGACATCGACATGGAAAGCGAGCTGCTTCTACTTCGCGTGAGGAAGAAGAAAGAAGAAGCATAGGAAGGGGTACGCGGGCTGCGAGTTGGGCCAGGTGGGCCGGCGCTGCTGGGTTGCTTGTTGCTGCTCGTGGCTGAGGGTGGGCGGCAGAGAGAGAAGAGGAGAGATGGGCTTCGGCCTAGGTAGATCTAGGCTTCTATTTTTTCTATAAAACATTTCTCTTTTTCTATTTCTATTTATTTGTTTGTATTTTCAATTCCAAATCTGTTTTGAGCATTTCCAAAATACAAGAACTTTTGTAAACATGTAAAATACTATGGGACCCTTTATAACCATTTGGGTTCCATACTTTTGATCTTTTCAAATATTTCAAAACCATTTTGAATTCATTTGCAAGAGAGGGAAAATTACAGTTTAGGGTTTTATATCCCCTACTTATTTATCAATGCACATTTTCTTTAGTACAAATGGATGCATGCAATGCTCATGATGCACAAACAAACCCTCAATAGGATTACTAAAACTAGGGGTGTTACACAACAATAATGGGATTTTCTATATGCTAGACATGACATAATCAAATATACTGAAAGAGATCCAATGACAACAATGTCGGGTTTTTCCAATCTCTATCCAACTGCCGATGTTCGAAGTTATTCGTACACTATATAGTGGTATGTAAATTGTGAAGCAACATAGTCGTTTTTTGTTTTGAAAAGAAGTGTCAAGCACTATATAGTGGTATGGAAATTGTGTCACGTGCCTTTTACTAGTATGCATATGGATGATCAGTTGATGTGACCCTCAGCTTTGATTTCTTGGATAGATAGGTTAAAGTCTACTACCTTTTTCTATTACTAGATGGACGCTAGCCAAATTCAAAATCTGAATCGAGCGGCAAAATCACCCACCGACCTTGAAGCATTTCCCGCCCCACCGATTCAAAACCTTTGAGCCAAAATCTCCCACCGGATAGGACCATTTTTCTATTATTATTAGCTGGACGCAGGCCAAATTCAAATCTCAATCGAGCGGCAATATCACACACCGACCTTGAAGCATTGCGCACCCCTCTGTTTCAAAAACTTTTGTCATTAAATTTCCTGTTCTACCCATTGTTCGGACGATAGATGGGCATCCTAAAGTCAGTACCTCGGGGGCATGATCGTAATTATATTGCTATTCACCTATACTATGGTCCCGATTCATACAGTTTTTTCCACTGGCCCTCCCAAAAATACCAAGCTCATTTGTCGCCTCCACGGCCACCACGCGCACCGGCTTGATTTCTGGTCTCGGGCGCCGCCGCAGAGCCACTTCACCGATTCTCACCCACCGGATCTAGTTCACCGGGTCTCTCTGCCACTGCACCGGAGCTGCGGTGTCGTTCACCACGCCGATGGCATCATCAACCACCCAAGCTCTGCTTCCTCGCTGCCGATGGCGTCATTGACCGCCCAAGCTCTGCTTCCTCGCCGCCGAAAGCTACCCAACCGTACCGGATCCACTTCATCGGTATCCACCTGACATGATCTAGTTCAAGGAGTTCCATGTCCACCGCTCCAGACCAGCTGCACGGCCGTCGCTGTTCACTGCACCGGATCTACCTCAGCGACGCTCTCGTCCACTGATGAGCCACAAGTATAGGGAGTGTATCGTAGTATTTTCGAGGGAAGTGAAACCCAATTTATTGATTCGACACAAGGGGAGCCAAAGAATATTTATAAGCCTTAACAACTGAGTTGTCAATTCAGCTGCACCTAGAAACAATCTTGCTCACATTAGTCTATTAGTAGCAACAATTTTGTAGTAGCAATAGCAAGGTAACAGCAGTAGTAAAAGTAAAGATAGTAGTAACAATTGTAGAAAATAGTAGTATTAAAGCGCGGTAGGCACATGGATGGATGGACGGTCGTTGCATGGACAAGACAATTCATATAGCAATCAGAACATAGGGCATTTGAAGATAAATAAGATAAAACATCCAAGTACTAAGTAATCCTAGGCATGTGTTCCATATATAGTCGTACGTGCTCGCAATGAGAACTTGCACAACATCTTTTGTCCTGCCAGCCTGTTTGCAGCGAGGCCTCAAGGGAACTACTGGCAATTAAGGTGCTACTTTTAATAGAGCACCGGAGCAAAGCATTAACACTCCGTGAACACATGCGATCCTCACATCAAAGGCATTCCCTCTGGTTATCCCGATTTCTGTCACTTCGGGGCCTTTGGTTCCGGACAACAACGTGTGTATACAACTTGCAGGTAAGCCCATAAAACATACTATAATAATGAATCAATAACATGTTCAGTTCTGAAATCATGGCACTCGGGCCCTAATGACAAGCATAACAAGTTGCAACAAAGTCAAAAAGCACTAATAGAAGATACTAGGCACCATGTCCTAACAATCTGATGCCATTACATGAACGGTCTCATCCAATCCCTACCATCCCCATAGCCTACAGTGGGGGACTACTCTCTCATAGATGGGGGAAACATAAATATTTTTAATAGAGCACGGAATAGCACGGAATAGTTGGAATCCCTGGGTCTCCAAGTTTCTTTGGAACCTTACCATTAAAGGAATAATTAGCAAGCAAGGTAGAAATTTCTTCATTAGGGACCTTCCTTTTATTTGAGACAATATCCTTCATATACTTTGAATAAGGAGGTACTTTAATAGCATAAGTCAAAGGAATTTGTAAGAATAAAGGTTTCATCCACTCACAAATCTTATTATAATGTTCATCTTCCTTTGACTTGTGTTTCTTATTAGCGAAAGGCATAGGTTTTTGGACCCAAGGCTCTCTTTCACATCCATGTTTCTTAGAAACAAAATCTTCTTTAGTGTATTTAGTATTCTTAGTGTGCCTTTCAGGTTCTTCTTCAACTTTTTCTTTATCAGGAACATCATTTTCTTCATTACCACTTTTAGTTTCAGCATTAGAGACAAATATACTATTAGGATCTTTAGCGGGTTCAGAAGGTTCTACAATAGTTTTATGTTTCTTCTTTCTTTTCTTAGGAGTAATACCACTATTTTCAACTCGTTGAGAATCCTGCTCAATTCTTTTAGGATGCCCCTCAGGATATAGAGGATCCTGGGTAGCAGCACCACTTCTAGTTCTAATTTCATAAGCATGTTTTTCTATAGCAGCATTAACTAGCAAGTCTTTTTGCACTTTAATAAGGTGATAAATTTCAGTTTGAACCATTTGAAAAAATTTAACAAGCATTTTAACATCATTAGAGGTTCTTTCCACAATAGCTCTAGTGTTTTCCATCAAATGATTTTGCACCCTTTTATTAAAATTATCTTGCTTAACAATAAAAACATCAAATTCTTCTAAGCATTGATCAGGAGGTTTAGAGTAAGGGATATCACCTTCATCAAAATGCTGGAGAGAGTGTACCTCAATAGTGGATGAATGGGGAATTGGCTTACATAATTCTTCTATAGGAGGTAAATTCTTCACATCTGCAGCTTTAATTCCCTTCTCCTTAAGACATTTCTTAGCTTCCTTCATCACTTCATCATTTAGTTCAATAACTCCCCTCTTCTTGGATGATGGTATAGGCGCATGTATAGCTAGTTCAGGTATAATTGTTTCATGTATAGCATGTTCAGGAGGAGTCTAGTCTTCATAATTGTTTCATGTATAGCAATCAGAACATAGGGCATTTGCAGATAAATAAGATAAAGTATCCAAGTACTAAGTAATCCTAGGCATGTGTTCCATATATAGTCATACGTGCTCACAATGAGAACTTGCACAACATCTTTTGTCCTGCCAGCCCGTTTGAAGTGAGGCCTCAAGGGAACTACTGGCAATTAAGGTGCTACTCTTAATAGAGCACCGGAGCAAAGCATTAACACTCCGTGAACACATGCGATCCTCACATCAAAGGCATTCCCTCCGGTTATCCCGATTTCTGTCACTTCAGGGCCTTTGGTTCCGGACAACAACGTGTGTATACAACTTGCAGGTAAGCCCATAAAACATACTATAATAATGAATCAATAACATGTTCAGTTCTGAAATCATGGCACTCGGGCGCTAATGACAAGCATTAAGCATAACAAGTTGCAACAAAGTCAAAAAGAACTAATAGAAGATACTAGGCACCATGCCCTAACAATCCGATGCCATTACATGAACGGTCTCATCCAATCCCTACCATCCCCATTGCCTACAGTGGGGGACTACTCTCTCATAGATGGGGGAAACATGGATGGTCGATGGAGAAGCGATGGTGATGATGATGGCGATGATCTCCTCCAATTCCCCGTCCCGGCAGGGTGCCAGAACGGAGTTTCTGGTTCCGTTTCACGGAATCTGGTGGTGGCGGCACATCGGAACTCTTTCTGGAAAAACGTCGAACCCCCCTTGGTTTTTAGGTCAAGAGGCAACTTATAGGCGAAGAGGGAGACCGAGGGGGTGCCTAGGGCGGCCAGACTACCCCCTGGTGTGGCCAGGCTTAGCGTGTGTGGCCAGGTGGTGTGGCCAGGCACCAGCCCCTCTCCGTCTCGTATTCTAGATCCTTGAGTCTTCTAGTGAAATAGGATTTTTGGCATATTTTCCAGGATTTTTCCTGATAGTTGATTTTCTGTACAAAAACTAGGCACCAAGGTAATTCTTCTAAAAATAGCGTCAGTCCGTCTTAGTTGCATCCAAATCACACAAGTTTAGACGAAAAACGATAGCAAAAGTGTTTGGGACAGTAGATACGTTTTGGACGTATCAACTCCCCCAAGCTTAGCTTATTGCTTGTCCTCAAGCAATTGAGTTGAAAACTGAGTGCGATAAAAGAAACTTTCACGAACACAATTGCTTCATATGATGTATATATTCTCAGCATGTGATCAAATACTTAGGAAATTCACAATAGAGAGTATGCAACTAAATTTACTTACAAGTCATTGCAAGCTATGAAGAGATTCCAACTCAAAAAATAATAAGTAGCATGAAACATAAACATAAGCAACATTGTAATATTCATAAAAAGGTATGACAGAGTGGTATCTCGCTTTCCTTTGATTGTAGAGCAAACATAAATGCCAAGGCGCCTCTGAAGTTCAAGTGAAGACTAGAAGTAAAGAGATCAAAGATACAAGCATCAAAGTCATAACACAAATAATCAAGTTTTGAGACTAGCATATTACACTAAGAATGACAACTATGCTCTCAAGATAGTGCTCATAGAATATGTAGAGACTCAACAAAGAAATGAAAAGGTTTTGAATAGTTTGGAAGGCTTCCAAATGCTGAAAGTATGGTACTCAATAGCTTTGAGCTCTCATTTCCCCTATCATAAGCATCTTTAAATGGTTAAGGTTAAAGTGACACAACTAAGAGGATATGCTTGACAAGTTATAAGTTAAAATCTCATTCCCCTTACTTACGAGTACCGAACCTCATGCTACTCAACTTCAGTCAAAGTAAGCTCTTGTCATTGTAAGTACATATGTATCATAGAGAACCGCCAACGGGGTCCCCTTGCACATGATACAAGAGCTATTCCATAATCAAAATATCAAGGCAAGCAGACAATGAGCATCTCACTGATATTTTTATTTGCTATTTGCATAGGTTTTTATTGAGGATGCTTCATAGAATGCTCATTATGGTTATGCTGCAAGTTTCCACCATGATTAGGCATGGCTTAGGCTAGTGGCCCAGGCATTTCTCTAACACATATACAAACTCCATGATCTTACAAGTTCCCCTTTTATTTCACACCGCCGGGATCCATAAGCAAAAGAATCATGATATCAACGAGGTACAAAGTACCAGTGCAATGTTGAAAGCATTCCCCATGATACATGGTTCTGCTAACTTCAACTTATAAAGTGCAAGCATATACGCAACAAAGATGGACACAATGGTTCAAGATTATTAAGTGCAAGAAAGTAAAGTGTGCCATCAAGTTCGTGAGATCTTTACTAATTAACTTTCTCATAAGAAGCAAACATTTTATTCGGAAGAACAAGGCATACTAAATATGAACGGAATAGCAAATGATGTTAATAGCTAGGTATGGTGGACACTTTTGGCAATATTGGTTTTGGGGAATTGGAAACACGAGTAGAGCTTATACTCAGTGACGATGAAGGCTAGCAATAGTAATGGAGCGACAAACGAGAGAGCAATAACTTTCATAATCATGCTTGCAACAAAACAGGACTAATCATGGCATGCAAGTGATTCAAGATCCCTGAGGCAAAATAATTAATCGAGGCTTAACTGATTATTGTTTCAGTCATATGCATGCATGAGCATGTGCCAAGTCAATTCAAGTGAAACATTCAGAGGAGGATACCACGGTGTCATACCAAGTTATGAATAGAGCAACGCAAGAAAACATTCATATGACATGCTATAAATTATTAGAGAGCTAGAGCTAATTATAAGAAAGCAAGAACTACTAAGCATCCATAAATAACATACACCCTACATGAACAGGCTAAGCATGCCCACAATGATGAGTATATGTACAAAAATGAAAACAAATAGAGTTCGTTACCAGCCTCTTACCACACCTCAAGTTGTCATTAATCCTCATTATTGCCCTTCACTTGTGTAGCTTGAATAACAACATGAAACCAAATTCCACTGAGGACTGGTGAACCCTGCAACAAACTCACAAAACCAAAGAAGAAGAACAAATATTTTTGGTATTTTCGATTTTTAAAAACAACAACCAAAAAGGAAGAACAAGCAAAGCAAAATATTTTTGGGTTTTTCGAATAGTTCGAACAAAGCAAAAACGGAAAAGCGAACCAAGGCAGAAAGAAGAAGAAGCAAACAAAGAGAAACAACCGAAATATTTTTGGTCTTTTTGTGTTTTAGAAAGCAAAAACAAAGAGAGAACGAAAACTAAAAAGAGAACAAAACATGAATATACAAAGTACCGACTAAACATGATATGGAGATGAGTGTGATGTCGGTGTACCTCCCCCCAAGCTTAGGGTTTTGGCCTAAGTGGGTATCAATCCAAAGCTGGCCAAGATGGAGCGCCTACGTAGTATGGTGAGGAGGTGCCCTCGTCCTGGTGCGAGCTCGAGGACGCCCCACCGTAGTGTGCAGAGTAAGCGTAAGAGGGCACATCCTCCTGGTGCTGTCTGTGGAAGCCAAGCAAGTGGAGCTGCTCATCCACCTCCTCCTTGGAGCGCGATAATGGCCTCCTATGAACACTGAACAAAGTAGATTGCAGCAAAGGAATCTCCCTTTCATCCTCGTCAGTAAACAACATCCTGTATACTAAACTGTCAATATCAGAGTCAACAGTGACGAAGTGATGGCAGCAAGATCAAGTATTTGTGGTGCCAATATAATACCATTAGGATCCACAGAAAGCTCTAACGCAGTAACCATGCGCGAAGCAATAATGCCCGCATAAATAGGTCCCCTAGCTAATAGGCGGCGAGCAATGAGAGAGCCTAGATTGTACCGAGTATCATTATTAAGTGTAGTAGCGAGGAAGGCTAAATGATAATTGGAGATATTACTCGTATTCTCCCTACCAAGAATGCTAGTAGCAAGATAATAAGCAAAGTATCTAAGAGCTGGGAGTTGGATGTTTCTTATCTTCCTGCACTGAGCTACGCAGTCATCATCATTAGTCACACATCGATAGAGCTCCAGCAAATCAGCGGGTCGCCCTTGGATCTTCTTCACGGTCCCTGTCATGCTTATACCTGTAATGCTGCAAAATCTTTCCAATGGCATGGTAAATGGCAGATTATAAATTCTGAAAGAAACAGTTGACTGATAGGGGGTGTTAGTGAAAATGAAACTGTCAATGAAAGTTTTGGTGAGCATGACATATTGCTCACTCTCATCTTCCATGTATGAGGTTAAACCGACCCTCTGAACCAATAGTAAGAAATCATTGAGGATCCCTGCAGCTTGCAGGAAGGTATAACAAGAAAATGTAGATGGATGAGCATCCCCCTCATCTCCTTCATTGCCAAAGCATGGTGCAATGAGATCTTCATTGTATGAAGGCCTAAACTAAGAGGCTGATCTTGAGGGCCTTGACCTCCTAGGTGTGTCCCTCTCAAATATTTCTCCAAAGGGGTGGTTGTTCATCTTTGATATTCTAAATTTAAACATCCATTACACAAGTGATTGCAAAGTGAAAATATAATGAATGGCACTAGTCATAGGGACTTGTAAGAGGCCTAAACATACATCAAAACAATATCTCTAAGCATTGAACCAGATTACAAGCTCTCATAAATTGTCACCTATAGCAGCAAACTACTCAAGATATAAACAACTAAACACAAATCTACTTGGACAAGCGGAGGAGTCACATACCAGAGAATAAATGATCCAAATTTCAGCAGCAAAGATGGGCTGAGCAATGAGATCGAAAAATCATGGGCAAGAACAGCAAACGCGATTTCGAGCAATGAACTAATGTTTTCTCGGAGAGAGAAGAAAGTGGGAAGTCAGAGAGTGAGTGGAGGGCCAGGGGTGGCCCACACCATGGCCAGGCGTGCCCTTGGTCTGGCCGCGCCACCAAGTGGTGTGCCTACCTGGTGGGCCCCCCTGGTGCTCTCCAGGCACTCCTCCGCCCCTTTTTCACATAAAAATTTAATATGAATTTTCTGGAATTTTTCGACACTTTATTTTTGAGAAATTTTCAGGTATAGATGAATGATTTTCTGACAGAAAAAAGTTTTTGGAATGATGCAATGACAAAACAAAACAAAACTTCAGAAGTTCCAAGACACTCTAAAATGCAAGCAACTAATCAACTGAAAAGTAAACTAAACGGAAGCAAAAATAAAATGGATAGAATAAAAGTAAACAAGGATAATCATGGTGAAAACATTGTTTGGTTCATTGAAATCCTTTTATTAACAAGGTTGATCAGGTCTTGTTACCAAAACAATTCTATATGAAACAAAACTTTGTATTCCACTAATGATTATGTTACCTCAACCTTGATAGCAATGGTTCCAATCATAATAGTTTCATATTTTTATCTTGGTATGCGACAATATATTTCTCCAACTTGAATGCCCTCAACATGTTCAATTGAATTCAAACCATAAGTCCTATCAATCTTCTTGGGTAAATAGGCAGTATGCTCCTTGTCATTAACATTGAAAGTCACCTTTCCTTGATTATAATTAATAACAGCTCTTGCAGTATTAAGAAAAGGTCTCCCAAGAATAATAGACATATTATCATCTTCAGGCATTTCAAGCACAACAAAATCAGTTAATATCAAGCAATTATGAGCCACAGGAATAGTAGTAGATTTATCAGCCATTTGCAAAGATATATCAGTTGGTATCAGTTTTTCCAGTTGAAGTCTCTTATAGAGAGAAAAAGGCATAACACTAACTCCAGCTCCCAAATAACACAAAGCAGTTCTAACATAACTATTTTTAATAGAGCACGGAATAGTTGGAATCCCTGGGTCTCCAAGTTTCTTTGGAACCTTACCATTAAAGGAATAATTAGCAAGCAAGGTAGAAATTTCTTCATTAGGGATCTTCCTTTTATTTGAGACAATATCCTTCATATACTTTGAATAAGGAGGTAATTTAATAGCATAAGTCAAAGGAATTTGTAAGAATAAAGGTTTCATCCACTCACAAAACTTATTATAGTGTTCATCTTCCTTTGACTTGTGTTTCTTATTAGGGAAAGGCATAGGTTTTTGGACCCAAGGCTCTCTTTCACTACCATGTTTCTTAGCAACAAAATCTTCTTTAGTGTATTTAGTATTCTTAGTGTGCCTTTCAGGTTCTTCTTCAACTTTTTCTTTATCAGGAACATCATTTTCTTCATTACCACTTTTAGTTTCAGCATTAGAGACAAATATACTATTAGGATCTTTAGCAGGTTCAGAAGGTTCTACAATAGTTTTATGTTTCTTCTTTCTTTTCTTAGGAGTAATACCACTATTTTCAACTCGTTGAGAATCCTGCTCAATTCTTTTAGGATGCCCCTCAGGATATAGAGTATCCTGGGTAGCAGCACCACTTCTAGTTCTAATTTCATAAGCATGTTTTTCTATAGCAGCATTAACTAGCAAGTCTTTTTGCACTTTAATAAGCTGATAAATTTCAGTTTGAACCATTTGAAAAAATTTAACAAGCATTTTAACATCATTAGAGGTTCTTTCCACAATAGCTCTAGTGTTTTCCATCAAATGATTTTGCACCCTTTTATTAAAATTATCTTGCTTAACAATAAAAACATCAAATTCTTCTAAGCATTGATCATGAGGTTTAGAGTAAGGGATATCACCTTCATCAAAATGCTGGAGAGAGTGTACCTCAATAGTGGATGAATGGGGAATTGGCTTACATAATTCTTCTATAGGAGGTAAATTCTTCACATCTGCAGCTTTAATTCCCTTCTCCTTAAGACATTTCTTAGCTTCCTTCATCACTTCATCATTTAGTTCAATAACTCCCCTCTTCTTGGATGATGGTATAGGCGCATGTATAGCTGGTTCAGGTATAATTGTTTCATGTATAACATGTTCAGGAGGAGTCTAGTCTTCATAATTCTTGCTTATTTCGGCCATTAATTCCTCAGCTTCCTTGGGAGTCCTATTCCTAGAAACACAATCAGCACAACTATCATGGTATGTCCTAGATTCTTCAGTTAGTCCATTATAAAATATATCAAGAAGCTCATTCTTGTGTAATGGACATCCGGCCTGCGCATGAATCAAAGCACAAAACCTTGCCCATGATTCAGGCAATATCTCTTTTTCTCCCTGTTTAAAATAAAAAAGTTCCTGCAAAATAGCATGTCTAGCACTAGGAGGAAAATATTTCTGCAGGAAAGTACTAATCAAGCAATGAGGGCTATCAATAGATCCAGGAGGTAAATTATTAAACCAAGTTTCAGCTTCTCCTTTCAGTGAAAAAGGGAAAATTTTAGCAACAAAGTAGGTGCGCATCTTAATATCATCAAAAAATAGGCCACTCATGGTAGAAAGCTCAGTCATATGTGCTATCACACTTTCATTCTTAGTCCCACAAAAAGGTTCTTTCTCAACAATAGCTATGTAAGATAGATCAAGAGAGAAATCATAATCCTTATCTTTAATGTTTATGGGAGGTGCAGCAAACTTAGCATTAGGAGACAATTTGGGTTTTATAGTATGCCTCTCAAGGAGACTCTTAATAACACTCCTATCATGGGTGTTTTGACATTCTTTAATAAATTCATCGGTCATCTCTATATAACCGTCTTCGGTATCATAGCTCTCTCTAGACTCAGGTGAACTGACAGGTGTAGTAGTGTCTTCATTAGGAGTTTCAGTATTTCCAGCTATAGTTCTAGCAATCGTAGCATCTAGGAAACGACTTAATGAACCACTCTTATCAAGCACAGTAGAAGCAGCATCATAAGTATCAGAAGTTTCAGATTCAGCAGTACTAGAAGTATGTGTAGCATGTGTGTGTGGTGGTGTAAGGAACTTACTCATAACAGACGGTGAATCAACAGAAATAGAGGTGTTCAGAACCGTACATCTCCTTGTAGTGGATGGTAAAATAGGATCCTTTCCACCACGAGACTTACCCATGATGGACGGATGGCAGCGAACAATAGTGATTCCAAGTGGACTTGATAAATAAAGCTATGCTCCCCGGCAACGGTGCCAGAAAATAGTCTTGATGACCCACAAGTATATGGGGTGTATCGCAGTATTTTCGAGAGAAGTGAAACCCAATTTATTGATTCGACACAAGGGGAGCCAAAGAATATTTATAAGCCTTAACAACTGAGTTGTCAATTCAGCTGCACCTGGAAACAATCTTGCTCACAGCACTTTATCAGTAGCAACAGTTTTGTAGTAGCAATAACAAAGTAATAGCAGTAGTAAAAGTAAAGACAGTAGTAACAATTGCAGTAAACAGTAGTATTAAAGCGTGGTAGGCACAGGGATGGATGGACGGGCGTTGCATGGACAATACAATTCATGTAGCAATCAGAACATAGGGCATTTGCAGATAAATAAGATAAAGTATCCAAGTACTAAGTAATCCTAGGCATGTGTTCCATATATAGTCATACGTGCTCACAATGAGAACTTGCACAACATCTTTTGTCCTGCCAGCCTGTTTGGGGTGAGGCCTCAAGGGAACTACTGGCAATTAAGGTGCTACTTTTAATAGAGCACCGGAGCAAAGCATTAACACTCCGTGAACACATGCGATCCTCACATCAAAGGCATTCCCTCCGGTTATCCCAATTTCTATCACTTCGGGGCCTTTGGTTCCGGACAACAACGTGTGTATACAACTTGCAGGTAAGCCCATAAAACATACTATAATAATGAATCAATAACATGTTCAGTTCTGAAATCATGGCACTCGGGCCCTAATGACAAGCATTAAGCATAACAAGTTGCAACAAAGTCAAAAAGCACTAATAGAAGATACTAGGCACCATGCCCTAACAATCCGATGCCATTACATGAACGGTCTCATCCAATCCCTACCATCCCCATAGCCTACAGTGGGGGACTACTCTCTCATAGATGGGGGAAACATGGATGGTCGATGGAGAAGCGATGGTGATGATGATGGCGATGATCTCCTCCAATTCCCCGTCTCGGCAGGGTGCCAGAACGGAGTTTCTGGTTCCGTTTCACAGAATCTGGTGGTGGCGGCACATCAGAACTCTTTCTCGAAAAACGTCGAACCCCCCTTGGTTTTTAGGTCAAGAGGCAACTTATAGGCGAAGAGGGAGACCGAGGGGGTGCCTAGGGCGGCCAGACTACCCCCTGGTGTGGCCAGGCTTAGCCTGTGCAGCCAGGTGGTGTGGCCAGGCCCCAGCCCCTCTCCGTCTCATATTCTGGTTCCTTGAGTCTTCTGGTGAAATTGGACTTTTCCTGATAGTTGATTTTCTTCACAAAAACTAGACACCAAGGTAATTCTGCTGAAAACAGCGTCAGTCCATGTTAGTTGCATCGAAATCACACAAGTTTAGAGGGAAAACAATAGCAAAAGTTTTCAGGAAAGTAGATACGTTTTGGACGTATCATCCACCGCGTTCAAGCCGGCATCGAACACTCAAGATCTGCTTCCCCAACGCCAACAGCCACCGGAACCATAGCACCCTCTGTGACCTGGACGTCACTCGCACGGTACCTGATGGCCCAAAATATATCGAGCTCGTTGGGGAACCCCAAGAGGAAGGTATGATGAGCACAGCAGCATGTTTTCCCTCAGTTATGAAACCAAGTTTATCGAACCAGTAGGATCAAGGAAATACCTCCAAGGTGTTGTTTCCAACTTGGAATCCTACACAACACAACCATAGAACTTTGCCCCAACTTACAGTGAGGTTGTCAATCTCACCGGTTTTGCTGAAAACAAAGGATTAAACGTATTGTGTGGAAGATAGTAATTTCTTGCAGAAAGTAAACATAAAACAGTAAATAGTAGATTGTAGTTTGATAGTAAAAGAAAGGACCAGGGTCCATAGTTCACTAGTGGTGATTCTCCTTAAGATAGATGACATGTTGGCTGAACAAATTACAGTGGGGCAATTGACAAACATCGAGAAAGCATACATGCATATACTAATCATCTTGACTCCTATGAGATTTGATTGGGCATTAGAACATTATACATAGACCATAATCCAACTGCATCTATGACTAATAATCCACCTTCAGGTTATCATCCGAACCCCCTCCAGTATTAAGTTACAAGCAACAGATAATTGCATTAAGCATTGTGTGTAAAGTAAATAATACGATTGTTCTATGAACAAAGGATTCATGTTTTCTCCCTAGTAGCAACAGCACATCTAGTACCTTAGAAATTTATGTCACTTCCCCAGATTACTAGAGGCATGAACCCACTATCGAGCATAAATACTCCCTATTGGAGTTGCTAGCATCTACTTGGCCAAGATAGCTACTAACAACAGAGAGCATGCAAGATCACAAATAACAAAGAAATGATAGAATCAATAATCAATCTGAAATAGCATCTCAATATCCATCGGATCCCCGCAAACACAACATGTAGATTACAAATAGATGATCTTGATCATGAATGGAGCTCACAAGATCTAAACTTGGTAGCACAAAGGAGAAGAACCAACCATCTAGCTACTACATGGACCCGTAGTCCAGGGATGAACTACTCACGCATCACACCGGAGGCAGGCATGGTGATGAAGAAGGCCTCCAGGGTGAATTCTCCCCTCCAGCAGGGTGCCATGAAGGAGAATATCATTTTGCGGCCCGAAAGTTGGGGTGTCCAGGCAACGTGATACCTGAGTTGCTTACAATCAGCTGCGTTGCCCAAAGTTGGCATGCCAAATACTCAGAGGGTCTTTTTCGGCATGAATTCAACTTTATATTTCAATACAAAATATCAGGCTAATGGTCGTCAAGTTGGGCCCCCCCTGTCAGTTCTCACCGTTATGCCGCTCCCGTCGCTTAGGCGGGGTAGCTATCGTGTAGGCTTGCAGCGCTGGCACAGTGGATAGGCCAACACCATGGGCCCAGTTTATTGATCTGACAAAACAGGGCACATGTATCGGCGTTATAATTATTTTTTGTTTACTCAAAAGCTGGAACGGACACCGCCACGCGTTTCTCCTTGGACTTCCATCCCCGTCGTTAACCACTACCTTAAAAGCGCACTGACGGTTCCACCGTTCCCCTGCCTCGCAGAAACCACTCTTCTTCTTCCTGTCATCTGTCTTCTTCACATCTTCTCCTTGCCGTCATGGAAGATCGTCACACTCTAGAGACAAGCTTCACTACCCATGACAATAAGAAGATACACGTTGTCTACACCAACGAGGAGGAGACAGTGGTGCGAGTCCTGAGGATGTACGAGGGTTGGCTTGAGAAAGACAAGGACAAGTTTATGGGATTGGACCTCGAGTACACCCTGGAGCACCCATATGAAGGGAGTGAAGTCATTGTCATTCAACTGGCCATGAGGAAACGCGTCCTCGTCTACCACCTCTCCCGGTTTGTAGATTTTCTCTCTGTAGCTAACCGCTTTTAGGGTTTTCTCCTCTTGTTCTTTATCCATTTGCTCATCTTGCAACTACTGGATTTTATTTAGGACCAAATAAATTATGACAAGACAATGTTGAGAGTCTTGATCTTGCATTTACTAAACTTTTCAAAATTATATTCAGTTGATGATCTTGCATTGAAAAAATATTTGTAGTTACAAATTTTGGTGATGACAAACTACATACTTTCAGGACTAACAAGAATTGTCCGGTGGTGCGCTAATTCCTTGTAGAAAAGGGAATTGTTTTCTGCATTGTCGACAATACAACTGATTTTTCGAAATTTTCTCGAGAGGGAATTACAATTCCTGCGCACAACTAGATCAATATTTAGACTCTTGTTAAGATCCTAGGGACCTCGAGGAAGGATGGAATGGCATCACTCACAACTAAAATCCTCAATGAGTCGTACGACAGAATGAAGGCAGATTTCCCTATGGATAGGCACGATTTCTTGGATGAGTGGCTGTTGTTTGATATAAACCTGAAGTATGCAGCCATAGATGCTTACGTGACCTATCAGCTGTACAAGAAGATCCATTTTTTTCTACGTTACCTCATGTTTCGCCCTATTTGCAAGAGGGAAGACGAGCTTATGGGAGCCCTTTGTAGAAAATGCAGAATAGCTGAGTTTGAAGCTGCTTATGCAAAGGAAATGGCTACATCTGAAGCAGCTGACAGAGAGGCTGCAGCTGAAGTAGCAAACAAAGAGGCAGCATCTTCTAGCGGCAACAATCAGGTCTGTGATGCACCGCTGATTGTGCCGCAGGATGCTGAACATAGGGAAGGCAAGTCAGATCCCAGGTGGGCCGAAACATTTGGTGAGTTGTGGAGTGCCAATAATGTAAGATCCACCTGGAATGATCGCAGTTGGTCGCCTAGGAACAATGGCAGGCGCCTCAAGTGGGCTGATGAGAAGTGAACTAAATTTTACTTCTCAGTGTTATGTTTCTATTTTTTGGAACTCATTTATCTTATCAAGATGTCTAGCGCCTCAAGTGAGAGTAGTAAAATAAATTTAACCCTCTTTGTGTTATGTTTATGTATGTGTCTTGTAGCTTGTCAAGATGGTAGCTCGTTAACTAGCAATTTGAAAGAGTACCCTTTTCCTCTCTCGCTAAACAGATATGTTTCATTTTTCCCAAATTGGTAGCAAATCTAGAGAAGATTCTCTCTTTGATAATTCGTTCCCTTTTGGACCTCTTTTTGCCTCCGATCAGGTAGCAAATCTAGAGCAGCAAATCACACCAGGCAGAATACATTCATTCAGAAAACAAAACAAATGTAGATATAGCTGTGCACAGCTAAATAGGATATAGCGATAGAAAGTAGGTTGCTTAACAAGGTTGAATGCATTCGACCAGAAATAGGATGCAAGCAAAATATAGAAAATCAAAAGAAGGTGCTTAGAAGTAGTAGCAGCAGACACATTCAACCCCTCCTTCATGTCCCCACGCCTCCGCCTCCTTCCTTCGGCGCTTCCTCCACTTCTTGTTGCCCAGTGCCTTGATCTTGGGGGGCTTGGGCCTGATTGGAGGCATGTGACCCTCTTTGATGGCCACCCGCTGGAGGTTTCGGAGGTGAATGCTGAGAGCCTGGTGTTCAGAAATGTAGGCGTCGACGTTCACGGTCTCGCCGCCTTTGTGGATGCCGGAGCCCGGGGCCTCTGCATGCTTCAGTAAGGAGTTGAAGTTGGTGTCGGCGAGACTCACCCAGCAGAAGGCGATCCCCTTGCACAAGGGGCACCTGTAGTTGCCGCCAGCGAAGAAGGCGTCGTACTAGTCGGCATGCAGCCTCAGCACCTGACGAGTCTTGGTGTGCCTGGACTCGTCATCGCTGCAGACGTCACTGCCGGAAACCTATTGGAAGAAAAGGAAAATGGGGGAGTAGATGATGTAAGAAGATCGAGCAGTCGAAATGCGATCAAGCGAATCCTAATAAACCAAGATCTAGCATCCAACGATGGGAACGGTAGAAGAACCAAGGGAGGGGAGCAAACCCTAGTTACCTCCGACCATGGGTCATCGATGCCGGTGTCGTAGGGGTTTAGCGGAGTGATGTACTTATCTGGATCGTAGGTGCCCATGAAGTGCTAGATCTTCTTGTGACCGGCGGGAGCCTCCTCGCCGGCGGGAGGCTCCTCTTCCGCGACGCGGTAGCAGGGACGGGGGCCTGGACGGGAACATCGACTACCATCGATGCCTCGACTGGGGCCTGGACAGGGACGGCGGCTGCTTTCAATGCGTCTAGGGGGACCGGCGAGGAGATGGGGGCCTCGTCGGTGGCTACGCTGGTAGCGGGGACGGGGGCTTAAACGGGAACATCGGCTGCCATCGATGGCTCGACTGGGGCCTGGACGGGGACGGCGGCTTCTTTCAATGCATCGAGGGGGACCAACGAGGATACGGGGGCCTCCTCGTCGGCGGCCTCGGAGGCGATGATGGCCACTGTATCCTCCTCCGCCATCGCCGACACGGACGGGGTATTCTCGGGAGTTTGCAGATGCTGGTGGGACAGTTGAGAGGGTTGTGTGGGGTGAGTGAGTGAGAGTGAGAGTGGGTGTGTGGAGAGGGGCTCTATAGTTAAGGTGGATGGAAGCAAGGCACGTTTCGTTGTACCACTTTGTAACGCGCCACGCAGTCTATTGCACCGTGCATCGTGACATGCGCACACGTCATGTTTTTTTCCCGAGCCATGCATGGCAGTTCTATATTGAGCCGCATGCAAAGGGCGCATACACAATTTCTATGTACAAAGTTTGACACGGCCCTAAAATTGGCGATAGTTAAAAGTGGAAATGTAGAGGGGAAGGTAGGTGGCTGTACGGCGAGATTTGTGGGGTTCTGCTAAATCGGATAGAGGGATGTGTTGACGACTGCGAGTGACTCGATGAAGGCGGAGACGTTAGGTCTCGTCAAGCTCAGCTCTTCGGCCTCCGGCTAGCGCGTGCAATATTCTTACGGTGGGGCCCAGTTGGAAGTGAGATTGAGGGCCGCTGCGTAAAAAATGGGATATGTCTTATTAAAATCAAGTGGCAATAAATTGCAGCTGTCCAACAACAACCGTGCACTCGATGATGCATGTGTTGTTGTGTAGTAGTAGAAGTACTAGGCTTGTCAGACTTGATTAAACATGACATGACTGCTCGACGACTTTTCCATGGACGGCTTCGTGTTCCTTCTTGTATAAGTCTCGGTGAGGGAGACGTCCATGCTGTCGCACGCTGTACTGTGAAGGACACGACGTGTGCAACGATTATTGTTGGATCACACAGAATCAACGGTTGCTGCGCATGATCCGCGTGACAACTGTGACAACCAATCAGGGATTAACAAACAGAGTGAGCACAGTTTTGGGCTTCTATGAAAGATAGAGACAGGGGCAAAACTGAGTAGTATCAAAAAACCAAGGTCAAAACTGAGTAGTATAAAAATGGAAAGTGAATGTCTTGTACAATGAAATATATCATGGCATACATCAAATTATGCCAAGATAGATACACTAGAATTCATTGGATGTGTGTTCATCTCATAAACCACATGGACCCACTAGAGTTCATTACATGTGTGTTATTGTCATAAACCACATGGATCCGCCGGTGTCATTGCATGTGTGTTCTTTTCATAAACCACATGTTGATCCACCAATGTCATTGCATGTGTGTTCTTTTCATGAACCACATATGGATCCACCAGTGTCATTGCATGTGTGTTCTTTTCATGAACAAAATATGGATCCACCAGAGTCATTACATGTGTGTTCTTTCAATAAACCACACATGGATCCATCGGTGTCATTGCATGTGTGTTCTTTTCATGAACCACAGCTAGAGTCATTGCATGTGTGTTCTTTTTCACAAACCACATAAGGATCCACCAGTGTCATTGGATGTGTGTTCTTTTCATGAACCACACCCAGTGTCATTGCATGTATGTTCCTCTCACAAACCACACACGGATCCACCAGTATCATTGCATTTCTTTTCTTTTCATGAACCACACATGGATCCACCCAGTGTGATTGCATGTCTGTTCCTCTAATAACCACATATGGATCCACTAGTGGCATTGCATGTCTGTTATTTTCATGAACCACACCTAGTGTCATTGCATGTTTGTTCCTTTCATAAACCACACATGGATCCACCCAGTGTTAGTGCACGTATGTTCCTCTCACAAACCACATATGGATCCACCATTGTCATTGCATGTTTGTTCTTTTCATGAACCACAACAAGAGTCATTGCATGTTTGTTCTTCTCACAAACCACATAAGGATCCACTAGTGTCATTGCCTGTGTGTTCTTCTCACAATCCACAGCTTGAGTCATTGCATGTCTGTTCTTCTCACAACCAAATATGGATCCATCAGTGTCATTGTATGTATGTTCTTCTCACAAACCACATAAGAACACACCAGTGTCATTGCATGTGTGTTATTTTCATAAACCACACCCAGTGCCATTGCATGTCTGTTCTTCTCACAAACCACATAAGGTACACTAGTGTCATTGCATGTCTGTTCTTCTCATGGACCACATCTAGAGTCATTGCATGTCTATTCTTCTCACAAACCACATAAGGATCCACCAGTGTCATTGGATGTGTGTTCTTCTCACAAACCACACATGGATCCACCAGTATCATTGCATGTCTGTTCTTTTCATGAACCACATCCAGTGTCATTGCATGTGTGTTCTTCTCACAAACCACACATGGATCCACCAGTGTCATCCCATGTCTGCTCTTTTCATTAACCACAGTTAGAGTCATTGCATGTGTGTTCTTTTCACAAACCACATATCACCAGTTTCATTGCATGTGTGTTCTTCTCATAAACCACATATGGATCCACCCAGTGTGATTGCATGTCTGTTCTTTTCACAAACCAGATATGGATCCACCAGTGTCATTGCATGTATGTCCTTTTAATGAACCAAAGCTAGAGTCATTGCATATCTGTTCTTCTCACAAACCACATAAGGATCCACCGATGTCATTGCATGTATGTTCTTTTCATGAACCACACATGGATCCGCCCAGTGTGATTGCATGTCTGTTCTTTTCACAAACCACATATGGATCCACCAGTGTCATTGCATGTGTGTTCTTTTCATGAACCACAACTAGAGTCATTGCATGTGTGTTCTTTTCACAAACCATAGCTAGAGTTATTGCATGTGTGTTCTTCTCACAAACAACATAAGGATACACCAGTGCCATTGCATGTGTGTTCTTTTCATGAACCACACCTAGTGTCATTGCATGTGTGTTCTTCTCACAAACCACATAAGGATACACCAGTGTCATTGCATGTATGTTCTTCCCATGAACCACATCTAGAGTCATTGCATGTCTGTTCTTCTCACAAACCACATAAGGATCCACCAGTGTCATTGGATGTGTGTTCTTTTCATGAACCACACCCAATGTCATTGCATGTGTGTTCTTCTCACAAACCACACATGGATCCACTAGTATCATTGCATGTCTGTTCTTTTCATGAACCACAGCCAGTGTTATTGCATGTGTGTTCTTCTCACAAACCACACATGCATCCTCCAGTGTCATTGCATGTCTGCTCTTTTCATTAACCACAGTTAGAGTCATTGCATATGTGTTCTTTTCACAAACCACATATCACTAGTGTCATTGCATGTGTGTTCTTCTCATAAACCACATATGAATCCACCCAGTGTGATTGCATGTGTGTTCTTCTCACAAACCACATAAGGATTCACTAGTGTCATTGGATGTGTGTTCTTTTCATGAACCACACCCAGTGTCATTGCATGTGTGTTCTTCTCACAAACCACACATGGATCCACCAATGTCATTGGATGTGTGTTCTTTTCATGAACCACACCCAATATCATTGCATGTATGTTCTTTCCGCACACCACATATGGATCCACCAGTGTCACTGGATGTGTGTTCTTTTCATGAATCACACCTAGTGTCATTGCATATTTGTTCTTCTCACAAACCACATAAGGATACACTAGTGTCATTGCACGTATGTTCTTCTCATGAATGACATCTAGAGTCATTTCATGTCTGTCCTTCTCATGAACGACATCTAGGGTCATTTCATGTATGTTCTTCTCACAAACCATATAAGGATACACTAGTGTCATTGCATGTCTGTTCTTTTCATGAACCACACCCAGTGTCATTGCATGTATGTTCCTCTAAACAAACCACACATGGATCCACCAGTGTCATTAAATGTGGTCATTGCATGTGTGTTCTTCTAAATAAACCACACATGGATCCACCAGTATCATTCCATGTCTGTTCTTTTCATGAACCACACCCAGTGTCATCGCTAGCCTGTTCTTTTCACAAACCACATAAGGATACACCAGTGTCATTGCATGTCTGTTCTTCTCATAAACCACACCTAGAGTCATTGCATGTCTGTTCTTCTCACAAACCACATAAGGATCCACCCGTGTCATTGGATGTGTGTTCTCTTCATGAACCACACAGTGTCATTGGATGTCTGTTCTTTTCATAAACCACATAAGGATCCACCAGTGTCATTGGATGTGTGTTCTTTTCACGAACCACACCCAGTGTCACTGCATGTGTTTTCTTCTCACAAACCACACATGGATCCACCAGTGTCATTGGATGTGTGTGCTTTTCACAAACCACAGCTAGAGTCATTGCATGCGTGTTCTTCTAACAAACCACATAAGGATCAACAAGTGTCATTGGATGTGTGTTCTTTTCCTGAACCACACCTAGTGTCATTGCATGTGTGTTCTTCTCACAAACCACACATGGATCCTCAAGTGTCATTGGATGTGTGTTCTTTTCATGAACCACACCCAGTGTCATTGCATGTCTATTCTTTCCACAAACCACATATGGATCCACTAGTGTCCCTGGATGTGTGCTCTTTTCATGAACCACACCAGTGTCATTGCATGTGTGTTATTCTCACAAACCACACAAGGATCCACCAGTGTCATTGCATGTGTGTTCTTTTCATGAACCACACCCAGTGTCATTGCATGTCTATTCCTCTCATAAACCACACATGGATCCACTAGTGTCATTGCATGTGTGTTCTTCTCATGAACCACATCTACAGTCATTGCATGTCTGTTCTTTCCACAAACCACATATGGATCCACCAGTGTCACTGGACGTGTGTTCTTTTACTAAACCACAGCCTGTGTCAGTGCATGTGTGTTCTTCTCATGAACCACATAAGGATACACCAGTGTCATTGCATGTCTGTTCTTCTCATGAGCGACACCTAGAGTCATTGCATGTCTGTTCTTCTCACAAACCACATAAGGATCCACAAGTGTCATTGCATGTCTGTTCTATTCATGAACCACACCCAGTGTCATTGCATGTTTGTTCCTCTAAACAAACCACACATGGATCCACCAGTGTCATTGCATGTGGTCATTGCATGTGTGTTCTTCTAAACAAACCACACATGGATCCACCTAGTGTGATTGTATGTCTATTCTTTTCATGACCCACACCTAGTGTCATTGCATGTATGTTCTTATCTCAAACCACATAAGGATACACTAATGTCATTCCATGTTTGTTCTTCTCATGAACCACATGTAGAGCCATCGCATGTCTGTTCTCCTCACAAACCACATACAGATCCACTAGTGTCATTGCTTGTCTGTTCTTTTCATGAACCACAAC